>JANAVB010019198.1:6701533-7026461 GCA_029216955.1 Iris pallida | reverse complement strand
TATATATATATATATATATATATATATATATATATATATATATATATATTTTGGAAACAGGTAAATTTTTTCTGGAATCGCTCCCACTGGAATTCGAACTCCTGACCACTCGGACCGCATGCATCTCTCTTAACCATTAGGCTAGAGGTCATTTGCTAATATATATATATATATATATATATATATATATATATATATATATATATATATATGAAATTACAATGAAATTACACGCCATCTCTATTCGAGGAGGCAGCCCTCTCCGACATCATTGTTGATACACCTATTTTATAAGCAATACCAACACAGGTCGTAGACAACCACTTGAATATTCGATTGTTGTGCTCTTTCCATATATGCTATATTGTTGATAAAAATGCTATTTGACTTTCAAATTATTTATGTGATGTCATCTTCCATTATGTGACATATGACATATTTGCTGACATGGCAACTGACATAACAAAAATTAACATTAAAATTAACATTAGAATTAAAATTAATATTAAATTAACATTAAATTAATATAATAATTAACATTAAGATTAACTTTAACATTAAAATTAATATTAAAATTAATCTTAATATTAAAATTAACATTAACATTAATTTTAATTTTAATATTAATATTAACATTAACATTAAAAAATTGGGTAATTAATATTTTGAATTAAAATTTACCATATCAACTACCATGTTAGATGTCAAATAATAGAAAATGATATCATCCAAATATTTTAGAAGTCAAATAGTATAATTGTATTGTTGGTGCCAACCGTATGCGGTCTTCCTTCTTCCAACTAGCGGGCCTCTGGCTTGCTTGTGAGGTCAGTGGTTATATGGATTTCTTTTTTCCTAGTATTAGAAGAATATGACTAATGATGACACGGTCAACTTTTATGAGCCCAACACCGACTAATTAGTTGTTGTTGACTGGTCTCATTTCACGTAGCCTTTGTTTCTTCTGTCCACCTGAACTGGAACTGATCCACTGGCTGGGAACATTTGTGGGAAGGAAAAGGAAGTATATTGAAAGAAAGAAAGTAAGCAAGCTCGGTCCCTTTGGGAACCAGAAGTCCTAAATTGGACTTCAAATAATTGCAGGAAGAAAAAGGAGTTTGGTAGCGAAGGGGGTCGGACGAGTACTGAAAGCATGGAGAGAGACGTAGTGCAAAATGATTGAGCGGCATGTATTAAAAGTTATGCCACTTGCTGGGGCCTCTCCAAATTTACCACCATAGCTATAGATGATTGCACTTGTTGCTTTATGTACACAACCCTAGATAACTCCAAGAATGGTACTCGAGTAAGCTAACTTTACTTGCTTCTGTCCCAAGATTGATTGTTAGTGAAAAAAACTGGCAGCCATTAGCAACCTACGCCTTTCCCTCAGCCCAAGGCTGGTGTATTCCGTGCTCTCCTCCTCTTTCCCCATCCCCTCTCCCCCCTTCCACCTTAAACCCCATAACCCTGGCATCTTGATCTAAAGAAAACCCTACTCCTCCCTATAATCTCCTAATCACCTTCCATCTATTTTCTCCTCACATATTCTTCCTTTTAACATACTATATATCTTCATCATGGACCATTTGAAAGAGACTGATTCTTCCTATGCAAATATGCTAAATAGTTTGTCAAAGGTGTCGTCCCTTAATGGTTGAAAAGATGCAATGAAAAATGAGAATGATGGAATTGTGGTAGGCCAACTAGCTAGGAAGAGTTGTTTGGGTCCAGCCTCGATTCGAGGTGCTGTAAGACAGTCTGTGTATCGCGAAAAGATATAGGAAAAGTTTTGTTGAAAACTGACTGAGTTCGATCTGAATTCCGTGCAGACGAATTCGGTTCGAACTCTGCTAATTTCTCACATAACTTGTTGGGCTTAACCTAACCGAATAAGGTTAGGGTCGGTCTGGCGGCGAATCAACACACTGTGCGCCACAAATATATATAAAATAGTGATGTAATCATATTTGGACGTCCAGAATTGATGTTAGGCTATTTTAGGATTTCCTATGACCTCACTACCAAAATAAGACACTTTAGCGACGCACAAAAAAGTAGCTAACATGTACAAAAATGTCGCTATTCAATATTAGCGACGTTTTGAGCGACAAAATTTTTTTGTCCCATATTTCGTGGTCGCTAACACAAAAAACGTCGCTATTGGTCGCTATTGAGACGTACGGTAGCGACGTCAGCACATCGCTAATATTCTAGTGGATAGTAACGAGGAATAGCTAATCAGCGACGTCCTTTTTCGTTGCTAAACGTTGCCGACATTTCAGTATAGCGACGTTATTTGTGACATTTAGTGACTACATTGCTGACATAGCAAAATTTTTCATGTCATCCACGTAGTGACGTATAGCGACTGTTTGCGACGTCTACGATACAGACTAGGGACGTTCAGATACACGTTAAGCGACGTCTCCCCTCGTCGCTAAACTGCAAAAGAAAATTTAAAAAACAAAATTCTGTTTGATTATTTTCCATCCAGAATCTATCTGCAGTTTATATTATAGTTTATAAATAGTAGACCCGGAGCAACCCTTCGTAGAATTCTCTGGGTACATCAACCCCTTCGGTGGAACACTCAATACCGGTAAAAAAAATATAGAGACAGATGATGAAAATGTTCCATTAATCAAATAAACAGAATCAAACGATAAGAAAGCCATAAGATAGCAGGGTGGAGACAAATCCACTACCAAATAGCTATAAAAGAGGTTTTGTCCAATAATATTCCAACAATTGGTCATAACACATATTGTTACTAAATGTATAAAATAAATACAGAAAGACCCAAGAATGGGTCAACAAAGCATAACACATAACAATATGTCCAAAGAAGAACTACGGCTGGTCAGTAGGAGGAGGAAGAGGAGAAGTATGACCTTGCATCTGGGACAACATGAACCTATACTGCTCCGGTGTAAGCGTCACCGGTGATAGCTCATCAACAGGAGGAGGAGGAGGCAGTAGAACCGATAGTCGGTGTCGATACCGACGCACGATCAGGAAGCGTCTGCTCCATGGCTAGCAGTCTAGAGTTGCATGAATCCATAACAGCCGTCAGCCTCGAAAGCTGATCGTCCAAGGCTAGCTGCATCCCTACACCGTCTGAACGGCACGATCCGTCCTCTCGCTCATCTCCCTCATGGTCCCATACGTCTCCCTCATGGTGCACTCGAGCATATCAAATCGTGCGGTGAGCACCGCATCGTCCATCTACGGCTGAGACTGGGGCTACTCCGTAATTCTCCGCAATATCTCGTCATGCAGCTCAGCAACCTGGCGACGCAAGCTCTCCTCGACTTGGGCCGACTCCTGTGAGCGCTGTGGGGTATGCATATCGCCAGAGGGGGCCCTGGATGACAGCATCACCACAAAGGCGTCGTAGGATCCCGAACCATAGTACATACCCCTATGAAGACCACAAACGGCGGTCATCCAGAGCTCGTCCGTCGAGTGAGGCAGAGGGGACTGCGAGGAAGTACCATCCCCTCCCTTTGCAGGTGCACTAACACTCGCACGCTCACGTAGCCTAAGAAACTCATCCTAGAAAGGTATGCATCTCGATAAGCATAATATTTACTATCTAATCGTCATAGTTGCTAATGTCTAAGGTACTTACTAATAACTATATGGATATCTATTGCATATTTTTTAAGTTGTATTAAAGTTAACGGAACATAAAGTAATACTTACATAGCTATGCGTGGTCCTATCATCGATGAGCTTTCCGTCCTTTTGATGGGTGGCCAGGAAGACAGTCACCATGTTGGCGTCCTCACCCCTCTGTATCTGTTAAATTAATTTATTTGTTATTGAATTAAATATTTTATTCCTACTTTTATTAAAATAATATATATTCAATAAAATACATACCAGGCGACAGAAATGTTTCGTCATGGAAATCAAGCCACTACACAACTTTCCTGCCCTCGTCCTAGCCGCCTTCGTCTTCTCCGACCGTTCCTTGTACCTAGAATCGTCGAATCTAGCCCTCATCGCAGTCCACAGCTCGGACATGATCGAACCTTGGATCGGTCTTCAAGAGTGCTGTTCAGCCTTCTGGTCGTCGATCGCATCACGGATCAACTTGGTGACCTTGGATCGGTCTTCAAGAGTGCTGTTCAGCCTTCTGGTCGTCGATCGCATCACGGATCAACTTGGTGACAATGGCAGAAAATTATTTCTCGACCATCTCAGTTCGGTATGGTGGATAAAAATATATTTTATATAAGAAATAAAGCAGTTAGTTATATAATATGCATAAAAGATGTTTGATACTAAAAGTAATATACTTTAGTTACCTTGAAGTGGGCAAACCATAATGCCTTCCTTTCGTCCGAGGCATCATAGTTGGACATCAGAAATAGCCCCGGTGCCCTCTAAACCGAAAGGGGATGATATCTATACAACGATAATTATATTCATAAATATATAGATACATGTATAAATTAATGTTAACTAATTTACTTACTTTGTAGGTCCGTTGGACCAAATCTCCATCCTCGTCTCGTTCGGAGGGGCACATGGGGGATCGCTCTGATACGGAGATGGAGTAGGTTCGACCTCCTCTATTTGCTCCTTCGTCTCCATAGTTCCGTCAGCATGAGGAATGCTGGACGGGGTAGTAGTCTCATACCTGGAACTACTCGTCCTAGGAGTACTACCACGTATCGTCGACGCAGTCGGAGATGTGACTGGTCGGTACACTGGAGTACTCAGAGACGAGGGTCCGGAACCATCATCCAATAATGGAGGAGCACTCCATCCAGCGGTGGAACCTCTACCTGGATGAGGTGCTCCTCTACCTCGGGACTGACCGAGGTACGATCCTCTTCGTCCTGCCATACCTGATAATAACATATGATAAAAAAATAGACATGTATAAGAAATATAATATATATTCTACATCAAATCTGCATGCATTTAACAAATCACAATTTATAAAAATTAAACCCGGAGCAACCCTCCGTTGAATTTCTAGATAATAACTAAGTCTAGATTATAACATCTAGAAATATCCAAGTCTAGATAATAACCATAAAGTCTAGTCCAGAAATAAAGCAACCACATTCGAGAAATAAGTCTACCGGAGACAAATCTGGGCAGAAGTCTATGCCATAGGCAGAAGGCTAATTCAGAAATAAGTCTACCGGAGATAAATTCGGTCAAAAGTCATATCATATAACTCTACACTCTACGCTGGGGCTGATACAATCCTTCAGATACTGTGCATAAGAAGGGTCCAGGTGATCAAGATTCGCTATAGGAGACTGGAACTCCCGGTGCCACCGTCTTCTGGTGCCAATTTCTCCTTCACAGCGATCTCGGCTTTAGGAATCACTTCCTCCTTAATAGTAGGAGGTACCAATTCCTCCTTAACAATAGGAGGTAGAACTTCCTCCTTAACAACGATATTGGCTTTAGGTATCACCGCCTTAGCAGCAAGAGGTACCACTTCCTCCTCAGCAGCAGGAGGTACCACTTCCTCCTTAGAAGCCATCTGTGCCTCTTTCCAGCGACGTGCTCGAGTCATGGGTGCCATCTGCTAAGATTGATGGAAACATAGAGATTAATTAGTGGTTTTACAAAATAACAGTACATTTCACAAGTCTAAATAGATGTTACATGACATATTTTACATTTTATTTTCAATCTTCTTCTGAAAATTCATCTTCTTCTGTAATATATACAACTGAGTTGCCCTTAGTTCCCCGTCATTCAGATATCTCTTCTTCGTTTTCCTCGAAGGCTTTTCGAAAGTATTGAAGACTTTCAGTATTGCATCATTAGATTCACGATATCCATCGTCGTTTTTCGAAGATCTTGTTCTATTAGTAGCAACATCTGGCTTGAAATACATCTAGCAGAAGTTTTTAATCTCCTTGAGAACATAGGCTTCACAAATAGAACCCTCGACCCGAGCCTTGTTTTTCACCTTTATATTTAGGTGGTTCAAATGCCACTCAAATGGGTACATCCTGAAGAACAGATGGCAACTCTAGAGGGAGGTGAATAGAGTTTATAGCGATAATAGCCAATTAAAAATTTAAACTCTTTCACAATCTAAATTAATCAGAGTAAATGCGGAAATAAATAAGGAGCAAGAAAGCATACGCAAACACAGCCGATTTTAACCTGGTTTCCCTCGTGGAGGACTAGTCCAGGCCTGAGAACTCTAGCTCAGGATTAAATCTACTATTTGTGAAATAGTAGTTACACCCTGTGCCTTTTCTTCAGAAGAGCACGTCAACTTCTTACAAAGGATCGCAGTGGCGATGCTTGGAATTTTCCAAGCGACTTCTTGAACTCTTGCACAAGACTCCTAACTGAGAGATGCTGAGCACTCGAGGCTTAGGAAGCTTGTGGCTAGTAGATGAAGAAGGGTATGGCTTATATTGAGCTTAAGAGAGAAGAGAAGAGAAGATTGGATGAATGAAAATGAGAGAATTTATGGCCTATTTATAGGGTATTAGCAGGCAGAATTCGGCCAGAATTCTGGTAGAATTTTTCAAATATTTGGCCGTTGGACAACTAGCAACCAGCCAACCATAAAAATTAGGGTGCTGATTTTTAGGGGACAGAGTTTGGCCCGAACTCTGTGTGGAGGCAGAGTTCGGCCCGAACTCTGTCTCCAGAGCACAGAATGGGTCCTAAGGTCCAATAGGCTTATTTGGATGAGTGGAGCTTATGGATTTTGGGTAGGTTATGGGTTAAGTCTCAAGAGCTCAGCACAACTCAGCTTACAATAGTCTAGACTCAATAAATATAAAAATACAGACTCAAAAATGACTTGTATTTGCAGAACTGAGCTGTCGTCTGGTTTGAGCTGGATGTAGTCGTCGTGTGTCGTATTGAATTATTACAAGCATTATTTAGTCAATGTTATCAATATTTGGTTGACTGTAACTTTGTGTCAACAATCTCCCCCATATTGATAATTGACAAAATAATAATTGTATATTCAATATTCATACCTGGACACATGTAAAGACAAAAAGCATAGCTCTCCCATAATTAGTGCCGAGCTTAAGAATAGATCCCCCGTAAACAATGCTGTGAATCTTGGTGGCCTGTTAATAACATTCTTCCAAAAACACATAAAAAGTATATAGAATATACATATCTCCCCCTTTTGGCATTTAGAAATAGAAGATAAACAAGTAATACCTGGCAAACACACCAGAAGAGAAGAAACTGCATATAAACTGATATAACGACCAAATGTCTCAAGAGTCATAATAGAAGAAATGACATATAAACTGATAGAACTACCAATGTCTCAACTCATAATAATTCTAATACAAACCAAGTAAATCAAAGCAACTAAAATCAAAATGCATAAACCATAATCTATGATCCTCAGTAGCAGTAGCAAGAGCAGTCCATATCCATCATCGAGCACGTGAAGGCCCAGCGTTGTCTGATGGATCAGTAAATGAGCGACGTGGGTCCACGAATGCCGCATCCGGATCCATGTAACAACGAACCCAAGGGTCATCGATACGAAATCCCTTACGACCAGGGTCTCGCTCCATAGGAATGGGCATGGAAGGATGGCGAGACATGGAATACCGAATATCATGTAGCGAGTTGCTGATGGCACTCATCTGCAAGGTAGTCCGGTAATCCAGCTGAGTCCAACGATCGTCCTCCAAGGTTAAGCGATCTCGGAGCATAGTCTGAAGAGACTCGAGAGTGGCAGGAGGAGGAGGATCCTGTCCGAAAGGAGGGGCATCTGGCTCATCATCAGAATGCTCAGACACTACTGGTGAGCCAACGGCCGCCTGAAGCCTCCTTGCTTTAGAGAGAAAGGCAGGGGCAGGTAGAAATAGACACTCATCAAGGGGTACATGAAACACACGAAAGATCATAGAAAGGTATAATGCGTAAACCAAAGATCTTGGTTTCTTCCTACAATTAATCATCCAATCCATCATTGTGCGTGGAAGATTAAAGGGAACATGAAAGTGAAGGTGGTATAAGGCCGAGATTTCAAAATAAGTGACTTCATCGGTAGAACCCGCTTTGGGTAGGATGGTGTTGAAACTGATCCGATGAAGTTCATAGAAATAGGGATTGAGGAATTTAGCCAAAAGCTTACGAGGACGTGTGTTAGGGCTACACAAGTCGTCCTTGAGGCTTTCAAGTGAAATCCCTTCGGGAAATTGAAATGATCTAGCTTCAACAAGCTTTTCCCATGAGTTGGGCTCTTGAAGCTCAAGCTATTCGGCCAATTCGAAATCGTCAAAAGAGATATCGATTTCCGCAACTCATGAATAAATATGAGTATCATCATGGGTTAAGTTGCAGTAGAACATTTGAATAGCACTACGATAAATGACCGAATTTGTGGTAACAAGTTCATCAAGGCAAAGGTCATGAAAAAGTGCATCATATTGTGAGAATATGGTAAAGTTGATAGGGTGTCCCGCAAACACCGAACGTGTCCGAAAATTACTAAACCAATTATTTGATGCGTCTAGTGATACAAAAATCCGGTCGTCAAAAGTGTTTGGATCATGTGGACGTGGAGGATTGAACAACGGATGGATTGGTGGTTGTTGTTCAATGGCCGGTGCAACGGGTGGTTCAACGGGAGGAGGAGCATTCGACGAGAATGCGCCCTCGATCCGAAGTCTCTTCCCGCGGTTGAACAAACGTGGAGCCATAACACAATAAAGACAATAAAAGAAATTAAGATATAGAAAAGTATAAAATTATACCTCAAACAAGTGATGAACAATGAAGAAGAATTGAAAAAGAAGTCTTCTCCTTGAGTTTGGGGAAGAAATGAGCTCTAGAGAGGAGAAATTAGGGTTAGGGTTTTGAGAGAAAGATGTTTGAGAAGTGGAAAAGGTGGTAATGAAGAAGGAAAGGGAGGAGAAACCGAAAATATGGAAGGGTTTCTCTTGGTCGGAGCAAATAATGGCCATTGGATCTAACTTTTGATCAACGGCTGAGACTGTTCCCGGTTCTGGAACAGTCAGGCCGAATTTGGCCCGAACTCTGGTAAGGGCTGAGTTCGGCCCGAATTTCGGATCCTGGTCACAGAATAGGAATCAGGCTGATATAAAGAAAAAATGGTTAAGTAAGAAAGACCAATATAAGACAAGAGTATAAATACAAGAAAAGATCCAATGAAGTAAAACAAAAGAATAACAGATAGTGAGTTCGAAGCAGCAATATGAAGTTGAAAAAATAGTATTTCAGCATGTGATAAAAAATGAACCGTATAATAAACAAGGAATTATATCATAATTCAATATTTTGAAGCTACCATGGGTTAGCTGCAGGGGCCGGATCCCAGCTAGCGGTAGTCCTGAGGACTAGTGCACCGTGTCGCTTAGGCTTTTACGCCTTGTTGTCAGAAGGACCCTTTCGGCTTGTACCCATAGCAAGTTCATCATAAGAGAATCAAGATATACTCGATATTTATGCAGGTTTATTTTAATTTACAACAGCTTCATCTAAAATTCCAAGTTCACGACAAAGAAAATTGAAGCGCTCTTCGGATAATGGTTTTGTAAAGAAATCTGCTAACTAATGATCAGTGTCAATAAATTCTAAGTTAATCGTGCCATTTTGCTGATGATCACGCAAAAAGTGGTGTCGTATTTCAATGTGCTTCGTGCGTGAGTGACAAATGGGGTTCTTAGTAAGATTTATAGCACTAGTGTTGTCACAAAAGATTAGAATATGCATGAAAGATAAGTTGTAGTCTTCAAGGGTTTGTTTCATGTAGGATGTGGAAAATTATGACACGCTGTCATTTTTTCATCCATACGCTTAAAGACAGATGACAGTTGAAGCCATACGCTCAATTCAGGGTTGTACGCTCATTCAAAAGCCATACGCTCAGTAAATATTTTATTATTTACTGAAGTGACAGCACAGCATATGTTTAAATAAGGAATGAATCTGACACTTCATCTTTCGTGCAAAGACAGCTGTCACGAGAAAAGTAACCATCGTATAGGTTTTTGAAGAGCCGGTTTTGTCTTTTACGAGGACAACTCAGCAGCCTTCATAAATACAAAAGCCATCATTACTGTCAGTTTTGACAGTCTGTCAGCCGTCAAATCCGCAGTCACGACGCTCGAGAAGATTTTGTCAGTTATGGGAAGATATGGTGTACCAAAGAAGATTGATGATAGCCACGTGGCCACTTCTCCAGTGAGCGTATCAACCTCACATGATTCCTTCTTTACCCAGTCAAGTGAGCGTATCGACCTCACATGACTCCTTCCTCACACAGTCAAGTGAGCGTATGGACCTCACATGATTCCTTGCTAAACAAGCGAGCGTATGACCTCACATGACTCCTTGCTCATAAAGTGAGCGTATGGATTTCCTATGGCACTATGCTGTCCAAGTCAGCGTATGAATTCTCTTTCAAAGAGGCAGCGTATTACAGCAACCATATCCAGGATTACAGTCAACACACGTTCTCACGTGTCCTGTACCAGTTATCCACTTCTCTAGAAGTTATACAACGTGGCATCCAGGCCATCAATCTCTCCTGAACATGCTCCACTACTTTCAACCACACACTAATGTGTCTCCATCAGAATTCGCCACGCGTTCCTGCAGTTATGCACACGTCAAGTAACTACCTGAGCGTATGCTTAAGGACAGTTATCCTGAACTCTATAAAAAAGAGTTTCTTCACATTCATCAGAGACTACAAGTCATTTTCAGAGAGAACAGAGAGATTGCCCAGTTGCTGTCCAAGTTCTTCAAAGTTCGAGTTTTCTTCATCACATCGTCCAAGGGATAAAGTAATCGTCTTCTAGATTAGATTTCTACAGTTATAATTTTCTCATATACAAAATAAATAAAGTGAATTTATTTATGGAAAATAAATTGGCGACTCTGCTGGGGAAAGCTGTCTCCTCCAATGAGATAGCAACAACTCAATGCGATACTTCGTCGATCGGCTTGACGAAGAAGACGATGGTTGTACAATTCGACCAATCAGCTTATGAAGAAATGCTCAAGGCGAAGGAGGGCCGCACTACTTCCTCCGCTCTTTCTGTTGCCAAGAAGAAGGGACACTCCGTCTATGTCCCTAAGTCTTCTGCAGCAATCCGAGACGCTTCTGTCACTTCTCATGCTGACAAGAACACGTCTTCAACTTCCATGAAGCACACTTCGGCTTCTAGGAACACGGCAACAGTGGTTTCCCCTAGTCACGCTGACAAAATTGGTTCTTTAACCAAGTCAATGTGTCCAAGGAAAACCATCTCTGGACATGTCAAAGTCCCTTCTCCTTCTATTCTTACGACAGCAGTCGGCTCTTTAGCCATTGATGACTCTGAGCGTATGGCATTCAAAGGGCAGCGTACGGCAAAGGCAGCGTACAAAAGCCAACATCAGATAGCGTACGCTGAGCCAAAGCCAGTGTATGCTAATAAAAAGGCAGCGTATGACCAGAAGTCCAAACTGAAGTCAGCATATGCTAACAAATACAGTCCTTTGACTGTTTCTGAAAATCAAATTGGGGGTTCTCTTCCACAGAACATACAAATGATTCCCCCTCAACTTGCACATCTTGTGCCAACCAAGGAGAAAGACTCTTTAGTCAACTCCTCTACTCCTAAGGTCTTTACCTCTGGAGTTAATTTGACTAGTACTCTTACTAGATCAAACAATGGAAAACGCCTTTTGGCTAATTCCTCCAAAGATGGATTATTACCGACTCCTAGTCGGAATAATACTCATCTTCCTTCTCTCAAAATTTCTCGGTCTGAGAAAGGCAAATTACAAGTATCCAAGACTGATATTAAAGTCAAATCTCCCACGGATCTTCGTAATAAGCTTAATCAGAATCGGTTCGGTTCCACTGAGACAAGTATATTAGACCCTGATGCAGAATATGCCAAGAACTATGTGGCTCAAATTAGTCAGTCTTTATACACTCAGGAACCTAGAAGACAGAAGAACAAAAAAACAAGTTTCTACACAGAAACTATCTTCAAATACTTCCCAATCTGTTCCTACAGATCTCCGGGAATATTTGCAAAATAAACAGAGAATTGACACTCCATCTGGCTATGACATTGCCCATATTCGCCATGAAAAGCATGGTTGTGACTTCCAACCTCGGGTTGTCATCCAATGTTGTTGTTCACCAAAAAGACAATCTGTTTTCAAACGGATTCAATATGAACCAATGTTGGATGAAGATGAACCTCTTTATGCTTCTGTCAACATGACTTCCAGAAATATTGGGGGTAGCATACGGTCTGATGCTATATCAGACTCTGAAGATGGTGTTTATCTCGGCACTCGATCCAGGACCGGAGCCTTAACCAGAGCCTCTTCTTCTTCTCATCCAAGTGGTAATCCGGAGATCACAGAAGACTTCCTTGGAGAGTCCAATTTTCCAGTATTGACTCCTGTAAAAAGTCCTAGGAAAGATACTGATTCACACAGTGATGATTCAGAACAGACTGTTTTATCATCTATTCCTCGAATGATTACCACTTACATGGCAGAAAGTGATCATGAACCTTCGACTAGCAATGAGGCTCATGAACAGAGGATTTCTTCTTTAGAACAACAATTGCGAGCTATGGCAGATACATTGAGTGCTATGCACACTCTAATGCAGGCTCAACAACAGACAGCACCACCAGTGGTATTGAATACCCCTGTTGTTCCAAACCCCGAACCCTCTACTATTTCGAGGGTACAATCTAATGTTCCTGTACAAACCACACCAAGTCACTCTGGAGCTGGGGGTGGTACATATGCTGCAGTCCCTCCTCCCAATTACACTCTACAAGCCACAACTCCACAATCTTCGGGAGTTGTCTCTGAAGAATTGAAGAATCTCAAAACTCAATTCGAGGCATTCAAACAGAAGGATGGTTTACAAAGGTTAGGCATCAAACAGCCTTATCCGATAGAATGGAAGCAGGTATCGTATCCACCAAAATATAAACCTCCGACCATCTCTTTCTATGATGGGACAACCTCTCCAAGTCAGTTCATTAATTATTTTGAAGTAATGACTGATCAACTGCAACCAAGTGACGCCCTCCTTACTCGGGTGTTCATTGGATGTCTCAAAGAAACGGCTTATGAATGGTATAGAAGTCTCCCTGATGGGTGCATTACCTCATTTGCTGGTTTTAAGCAAATGTTTCTTGAACGATTCTACGAAGGGTTCAATGATATGACCATGTCGGCCCTCATAAGAATCAAACAGAAGAATAATGAGACCACTGAGGAATTCATTGAGAGATTCAGAAGAGAAGCCCTCAAAATGCCTCTTGGAACTCCCGATGCTGTTACGATCGACACTTGCAAGTCGAACCTCTTACCAATTATCAGTATGTGGACAGGGTCCACTCAGTTCCAAGATTGGCCTTCATTCATCGTTAGTGCCAAGGCTGCCGAGGTCAGTACTGAGACCTTCAAGGGTCTGGGGGTACAAATGGCTCCCAAAGAATCAAATCAGAGTGCTAGCAATAGTACTCGACCCAACAATCGCAAAGGGAAAGAAGCTCTTGAAGTCAATCTCCAAAACAGTAGTCAAGAGGTAAAGACTACCCAAGCTACTTCAGCTCCAACAAATCAACAACAGAGATCTCCTCGGCCGAAAGAAGAATATTCTTTCGATAATGACGATGTTCAGGGTATCTTTGAATGCTTACTCAAAGGTAATAAGATTCAATTGCCAGAAATTAAAAAGCCTAATGAAGCCAATAAGACAGATCATCCAAAATACTGTCCATATCATAGAATGCT
Source organism: Iris pallida (assembly GCA_029216955.1). Classification (NCBI taxonomy): domain Eukaryota; kingdom Viridiplantae; phylum Streptophyta; class Magnoliopsida; order Asparagales; family Iridaceae; genus Iris; species Iris pallida. The sequence continues at coordinate 7,012,691 of JANAVB010019198.1, read as the reverse complement.
GGGTCATACAATCCGGTCTTGCTATGTATTAAAAGGAAAGATTCAAGAGATGATTAAATCAGGAGCTGTGACATTAACACCCAAAGACAAAACAGTCACAGCAAATGTAATTTCAATGCAGTTCGGTGACTTCCCTCCCTTAATGGTGGAAAGTGGGATTGTTCCTATCCCCAAAGCAACTCTCGAAGTTATAAACATCCCACCAGCACAGAATGACGGACTTGTTCCTGTCACAACTAAGAAGGGAGAAATCATGTGGATTCACCCAGACTTAAAGACAGAGTTTGAGACGTCTTCCTCTTCTCCTCGGAAGATTTCCTCATCTAAAAAGAAGCTCGGGAAGACTAAGTCATGCAATATGACTTCTAGTTTCACACCCGATTTTTATCTAACCTCTACTTTCATCTCAGCAGGAAATTCATTCTCTACGAAGATAAAATCTGTACCTCAAATTGAAGATAGGTACAAACCTGCTTTTCATTTATACAGTTCACAATCTCGTGAATTGATGGCGAAGATGGGTTATGATTTAGCCACTGCCCCAGGTTTGAACTCAGGCAAGGGACTCCGAGCACCTTTGGCCATCACCATGAGACATAATCAATCTCGTGTTGGCCTTGGTTTCTGGAATGAAGCTTTCATCAAACATAAAAGAACCAAGAGCAAAATAAAGAATTGCAGCATGGTTTCCATAGACCTTGAACCAGAATCTGAAGTTGAAGTTCATGCTGGAACTCGGTCAGGAAAAGTATATTTGAAAGATTATGCTGAAGTTCCTGAAGAAATTTCTGACGTTCCTCCGGTTACAGCTTCAACTCCAGTCTCTACTGAAGAGCCTTTAAATGTTCCTGTTGAGACAGTTCCTTCTAAACCAACAGCAGCTGACAAAGGCAAACAACAAGTCCGCTTCGACAAACCATTGAAGAAGTCATCTCCTACAGGACTTGAAAAGCCTTATAATTTTGATATATTGGCTCAACTAGCCAATACCCCAGCTAAATTATCAATCTTCGAGCTCTTACGCCTCTCTAAAGAGACTCGAGAAACTTTAAGTGAAGCATTGCTGCAAGCAGAAACCTGCTTAACTCTTCTCAAGAAGTTGGAAACAGGATCTGTTTCTCATTGCCATAATGTATTGGAATTTATTCCAAACATTACCTTTACGCAGGACGATATGCTGCTAGAGGATAATCGACATGATCGTCCTTTATATCATACAGGATATATTAATTCTATGAAGGTTGATCGTTTACTGATTGATCCAGGATCCGCTCTCAGTATTATGCCAAAGGCTATGTTAGATGCATTGAAGATACCTGTGCATAGTCTTTCCAGTACTATCACTACCATCTTGAGATTCAATCAAGGAAAAAGTGAGCCTTTAGGCAAGATTCGCCTTAAATTTCAAATAGGCGATCTTCGTACTAAGGTTACTTTTTACATCATCGACAATCATGGTTGCTCATACAATGCTCTATTGGGGAGACCTTTCTTGCATGAACATAATGTCGTTTCTTCAACCCTTCATCAGTGCTTCAAATATGTTGATGATAATGGAGAGGTTCAAAAAGAAGTGGCAGATTTTTACCCATTCAAAGGAGTCGAAGCTTACTTCAATGACGCTCGCATGTACAAAGATGAATACTCGAAAGTCTTGCAAGCTATGGATAATGAAGATGAGACATCCAAAGTTGACACTTTTGTTATTCCTGTAAAAGGGCGTATCATTCCTCCGCAGTCTGTTAGATCATCCGAAGAAGGCTCACTGATAATTCCTGTCAGTGGACGCACTACTGTACCATCTTCCCAAGCTTCACAAAGTTCGCTGATCATTCCTGTCAGTGGACTCATCACTCCCCCTCCATCTTCTCAGACTAGATCAGATACTCTAGTCATTCCAGTCAGTGGACGTATTACTTATCCACGGTCTTCTTCAAGGGAGCTCACCTCTTCTGAGCCTTTTGTTATCGATCTTAATCGAAACAAAAATTCTAACTGTTCTTCTTCCTCCCCCTTTGTCATTAATCTGACTAAGTCTGATAAGGCTCAGCCTTCTGTTGTAAATACAGCATCTAGTATTAATGAAGCATCTCCTTTGCAGTATATTGATGTTTGTGGTTATGTACAAAGTTATTTACAATTGCTAAATAGCTTAGAGCCACTAACTATAGGGGTTGTTCAAGCTCTTCATACAGACGTATCATTAGATTCTATACAGAAATCATACTTTGTGGTCTCCAGTCGAAAGAAGGGAGAAAATCCAATATTTTTCTACAAAGGACCTCAGAATCCTCCTAATCTGGAGGAGGATGATATAAATGCCGATACTGGAAGATTACAGCTACGTCGCTATAGTCAGCAATCCAAAAATATCATCAAGAATATGGGTTATGACTTTAGAACCAGTCTTAATGGAAAAGGAAGAAGAATGCCTGTTCGAATTCCTCCATTAAAATACGGAAGGACAAAATATGGTTTAGGTTACATTGCTCCTACTTCCTTTATCAACATAGTCCATGAAGAGTCAAAATTCAATAAAGGCGAACAATCTGAAGATGAACGATCTGAGTCTTCTGATTCTCTCTCTTGGGATTCTGACACGAGTGTTGGCGATCTTCATCGCTCTATTCTATCCATCAATATGGTCTCTGTTGATGGCCCACAAGAAAATGATGAAGATGAGGATGATTTTGAAATATCACCTGAATCAGAACAATGGGCTCAAAGATTAGATGATCAATGGGAATTCAGGTTCGAGCAGAGGGAACCTCCTACCGAAGATAAACTGATCCAAATTGATATTGGTGAAGAAGGTTCCCCTAAACCAATATTCATCAGTGAGAGTCTTTCAGAAACAGATAAGCAAGACATGATCAAGCTTATTCGTGATTATATCGATATTTTCGCCTGGAGCTACGAGGATATGCCAGGACTAGATCCGAAGATCGCAATGCATAAACTCAATATCATGCCAAATGCTAAACCGGTCAAACAACAACAGCGACGATTTCGTCCAGACATTATGGATGCAATTGAAGCTGAAGTCAACAAGCTTATGGCTTCTGGATTTATTCGAGAGGAACAACATCCTGAATGGGTGGCTAACATCGTTCCTGTCCTTAAAAAGACTGGCAAGATCTGAGTCTGTATAGACTTTCGCGATCTCAATGCTGCTTGTCCTAAAGACGAGTTTCCTCTTCCAATTACTGATGTTATGATCGACAATACATGTGGTTTCGAACGAATGTCATTTATGGATGGGTATTCAGGATACAACCAGATCAAAATGTTTCCAGATGATGAAAAACACACTTCCTTCAGAACGCCGATCGGTACATACTGTTATACCATGATGCCGTTTGGTCTCAAGAATGCAGGAGCAACATATCAGCGAGCAATGAGCACTATATTCTGCGAACATCTCCGAAAAATAGTCGAATGCTATGTTGATGATATTGCAGTCAAAAGTCGACGAAAGGAGGATCATATCCAAGATTTGAAGACTATCTTTGATTTAATGCGTCAGCATCAACTTAAAATGAACCCTACTAAGTCCTTCCTGGGCGTCTCTAGTGGTAAATTTCTCGGCTTCGTCATTACCGCTAAAGGTATACACGTGGATCCCGAGAAGATCAAAGCCATTCAAGAGATGCGTCCTCCACGCACCTTAAAAGAGCTACGAGGATTTCAAGGAAGAATTGCTTATATCAGGAGATTCATTTCCAACTTATCAGGACGCTGCAGACCATTCCACAAACTTCTGAAGAAAGGTGTATCTTTCATCTGGAACGAAGAATGTCAAAAAGCATTTGATGACATCAAACAGTACCTAATGAACCCTCCAGTTTTGGTACCTCCCGTCTCGGGAATACCATTTCTTCTATATGTTCGAGCTATGGATCATTCTCTTGGTGCATTACTCGCCCAGAAAAATAAAGATGGTCATGAACAGGCCATTTATTATCTCAGTCGTATAATGACAGGTGCTGAACCGCGTTATTCTCCAATCGAGAAAGAATGCCTAGCATTAATGTTTGCTGTTCAGAAAATGCGACATTATATTATCGGTCAAACGATTCATGTTATTTCCAGAGTGAATCCCATCAGGATTATGATGAAGAAACCTGGTATTCTCAACTCCAGACTAGCTAATTGGGGAATCTTGTTAGCCCAATATGACATGCATTATATTCCTCAGAAGTCAGTTAAAGGACAGGCTCTTGCTGATTTTCTAGCAGCTCATGCAGTCCCAGAAGATTCTAAATTATATGATGAGATTCCCGATGAAGTTCTGGATTCAAATCTGGTTTCTGAAGAAGTTCCTACCTGGCGTCTATTCTTTGATGGAGCATCTAGAATAGGTCCTAACGGCGATACTGTCGCCGGAGTTGGAATTGTTCTTGTATCCCCAGAGGGATTAACTATTCAGAGGGCTTATTCTCTGGATCAATCATGTTCAAATAATGTTACAGAATACAATGCGTTGCTCATTGGTCTTCAACTCGCTAAACATCTGGATGTTCAATATTTAGAAGTTTATGGAGACTCTGAGCTTATCATCAATCAGATCAGAGGAATGTATGAAGTTCGTCATCAAGATTTGATACCTTATCATCGAATAGCACTCTCTATGGCCTCCTCCTTTGAAGGTTTCTTTATCGAACATGTTCGACGAGCCTATAATGCAGAAGCTGATGCTTTGGCTAATCTTGCTGCTGTATTAGCCATACCAATCAGACGTCAGCAAGTGATAGTGGTTTATAACCGAGAACTATTCTGCGTTGAAAATAATATGACTTTGGCTTTTCCCCATAATCCAGACGAAGATTCTCTCAACTTTGATGCTGAATTAAAATTTGATAAAGTGTCATTGTCTTCTTCCGATTCTACTATAGAATATGTCTTTTCTAACAAAATAGACACCGTAACTGAAGACTGGAGACGTCCGTTTCTGGACTTTGTGTTGTATGACATACTTCCTGATAACCCGAGTGAAGCAGCATCTATCCGGCGCCGGTCTCTCAGATTCTATTATAATCATACTACGAAGACACTATATCGTCGAGCCTATGATGGTCTTCTCCTTCGATGCATCGCTGGTGAAGAAGCACAACAGATAATCCGTGAAGCACATGATGGCGTCTGCGGAGCTCACCAGCCAGGTCCAAAACTTCAAGATCGTATCCGACGTATGGGTTATTATTGGCCCACGATGGTAGCTGATACCATTCAATATGCTCGGAAATGTAAAGCCTGTCAAATTCATGCAGACTTTATCCATCAACCATCGGAGTTCTTACACCCAACAGCGGCATCATAGCCCTTTGAAGCTTGGGGCATGGACGTCATCGGTCCTATCAATCCACCATCATCAAAAGGACATCAGTTTATTCTAGCAATAACTGATTACTTTTCTAAATGGGCTGAAGCAATCCCGTTATCTGAAGTCAAGACTTCTAATGTTATCAACTTTGTCAAACATCATGTCATCTATCGATTTGGTGTTCCTCGGCGTATTATCCATGATAATGGACCACAGTTCGTCAGCCAGAAATTTACTCGATTCTGTGATGATCATCGGATTAATAATCTGGCTTCTACAGCATATAATCCAGCAGCCAATGGACTAGCAGAAGCTTTCAACAAAACAATCATCAAACTCTTGAAAAAGTTCGTTTCTTCCAATAAACGTAACTGGAGTGAGAAGCTTGGTGAATGTTTATGGGCTTATCGTACCACAGTTCGCAATACGGCCGGATGTACACCTTTCTCTTTGGTGTATGGGTGTGAAGCTGTTCTTCCCTTAGAGATTCAAATTCCTTCTTTAAGGATAGCAATCGCTAATGAACTCACTGCAGAGAATAATGATCAACTTCGACTTCAAGAGTTGGAAGCTCTAGATGAAAAACGATTGTATGCGCAACAAAATATCGAGCTATATCAAGCCCGAATCTTAAAAGCTTTTAATCGAAAAGTCAAAGTCAGAACATATCAAAAGGGAGAATTGGTCCTTACTGTCAGACGTCCGATGACCATGACACATATGAGCAAAGGCAAATTTGACGCGAAATGGGAAGGCCCATTCGTAGTAAACAAAGTCTTCTCTAATGGAGCATATCAGCTTGCCTCTATGGACGGGAAAGTCACGATGATGCCTATCAATGGCAAATTCTTAAAGAAATATTATGTATAAATAATATTTTCATTACTCCCCAGCAAGTGTAAAATCAAAAATTTATTCTTCTCTACAAAAGCTATTTCGATGTCATTTTCCCCAGCGGAAACTGATATTCTACCATGTATCATTTTCCCAGAGAATTTGATATTTTTGTCTTATTAGATTCCCAGTGGATTTAATAAAGATCTTGTATAGAGAATCATGTCCATATCACCTCTGAATTTTCTATCTCAGTATGTACTATATTCTATGAAAATGATATCTCATCCTTTTGATTTCTGAGTTTAAAAGATCAGTGAATAAAGGCAAAATAATATAAAGCAGGAAGGATACATCATAAACAAAGTTTCCTTAAACAGAGTTTATTTGAGACAAATTCTTCAAGAAGTACATCATCATGGAAGATCACTGGTATCCCTTTCGTACTTGGGACGAGGACCACATACATAATTAGCAAAAGAATTGAATACATCATTTCCTGACCGCACCAAGAACTGACAGGCAGCCAGCCTCATTGCTTCTTCTTCTTCGGTTTCTCCTTGTTCGACCAAGAAATCCAAGATATCTTTCGGTAGCTTGGGAGCAGACGAGCTTTCGCCCGTCTCCTTCTTTTGTGGAGTCGAGTGCTCTTTAGCATTTTCATCGACTTTGGAGACGACTTCGGTTTTCTTCGTGTTCTCTTCGGAAGACATTTTGAATAAAGGAGAATAATGTGTGATCCTTCTACTCAAAGAGATGCTCTATTTATAGGCATATATTTGCCAGGATCGAAGGGACGTATTCTTTCCCGATATTCAGTTCATCCATTCATTTCTCACATTCATCCGACGTTTAACATGTTCATTAATACTTGACGGTTCGTCCGTTCATTTATTACATTCACTCGACAGTTCATCTGTTCTTCATTTCCTAACGGTTCATCCGTTCATAATCTTCTTTCAGTTCATTAAGTAGGGATTCGTTATTGATCACGTTTTCATAACCTCTGAATCAATTCCGAATCTACTTACTCATTTGTCATGTTTTGACCTCTGCATAGAAATCAATCTATTTTCTTTCGAGTTCCTATATATTATCATGTCCATAATACCTCTGATAATATCATATACTCTAAAACAGAAAAGATGATTTTATTATCTATCATGTCCACAATTCATCTACAAATACAAATCATTGAGCATAGAAGAATTGTCATTACCATTCCCATTTTCATAAAAAGTCTATTATATTTCTTAGACTTTTCTACAAATCATAATGGAAATCTATTACAAATCTTGGATTTTCATTCTATGTACAACTGAGATCTATTTCTTCTTGGATCTTCTCTGGCAATCTCGTTGTTTGTGGCAATTCCTGGGTGTCCAGCAGGAATCAAACTCTGGTCTTATCTCTCAGACGAGAGGAGAACCACAGAGTATGGCAACACGATGGCGTGTTGCTGCCAATACAGCGCGTAGAGGAACGGCGGCACCTCAAGCAGATAGGAATGTATCCAAACCTTGGGATACAATTCCTAGTTCTGCCGTGAAAGGAACTCTACTACCCGATTTCTTGGGGTAGAGTTGACTCCACCATCCAACTCTCGTGTATAAAGGCTCTTCCTACCATCTGAGGAAGACCCTTCTATCTCACGAAGAGTTCTGAGTTGTCTGATATACGCGTCAAAAGCGTATGAGCTTCCTGATGTAGATGTCAGAAGAACATTGTCCACAGCATCCATATCACCAATGCCAGTTCTGAAGAAGGTTTTCAGCCAAAATTCTGCAAGAAACAGTAAAGAAAAATCAGTTAACAGAAACTGGCCAAGCAAAGACAGATGCATTCTGTTCATTTCGGGAAGATGAATTTGTCCTTAGCAAACAAAAATTTCGATGCGTGTATATTGAACTTACCGTTGAGTTTGCTGCTAAGGATTGACAGATCCATGTCTGGTAGCGTGCACAGAGATTTGACATCAGACAACATGGCTTTCCTATTTCCTTCTCATAGAAAATTCATTCTCAGAAGAGAGGAAGAAGAATGGGAAGATGAGTTTGCGTGGAGTTCATCCATCTATTTAAAGTATGGAGCATGAACCTATTCTTGGAAAGGATCCGCATGAATAGCGCTCGTAAACGTGGAATGAATGACACGTGTACTTTGGAAACCAACACAGCCTTGGAAATATTCAAAGAGTGCTTTCCAAAATATTGGAAGATAGCGTAACTTACGAGCTATTTATTAATATACGCTATTTCATTGGCATACGCTATCTAGCGTAACCTACAACTTGAAAAACAGCGTATTCTACAGTTATTCATCGGTGCATGTTAGTTTTCAAAACAGAGAATTCTTGAATATTCATTTTCATTAAAGGCACTGATGGCCTTACAAAACAAAAAGAGAGAGGGAAAGAAAGGGGTGCAACAAAGTCACGCTCTATTTTCCAGAGCGAATAAGCTTGACGCCTAACTCTTCTACACTTTGGACCCCCATGCGGTGTAACAGAGCAACGAACATTTTACGCTTATCTGCGAGGCTCTGCCCATCAGAAGAAGAGGAGCCGTCCAGACCAAAGTAGCCCAAGAAATTCTTGGCTAAATGCATAGGGTCGTCCTTGAGCTCGATGACGACAGGTTCGGGTTCTTGGCCCCCAAAAGTGGGGTCACCATGGGAACAGAATCCCAACTTACGTGCTTCTTCTTCAGCAGCTTCCTTTAGAGTCATGGTTTCAAAAGATGAAAGTCAAAAAATTGAATTCTCTCGGTTTATATAATAGAGCTTGCTGGCTGTTCATATTCTTCCATCAGATTCAATCAATCTCGAAAAATGAAGAGTCATCATGACATTTAATGAACTCATGCCAGCGTGTCAGGACTCATTCCCACTTTCTGTTCAAAGTAATTTCGAACTTTTGAAACTCATAAAGTTCAAAAACTTTGAAGGGGGTCTTGTAGGATGTGGAAAATTATGACACGCTGTCATTTTTTCATCCATACGCTTAAAGACAGATGACAGTTGAAGCCACAGGGTTGTACGCTCATTCAAAAGCCATACGCTCAGTAAATATTTTATTATTTACTGAAGTGACAGCACAGCATATGTTTAAATGAGGAATGAATCTGACACTTCATCTTTCGTGCAAAGACAGCTGTCACGAGAAAAGTAACCGTCGTATAGGTTTTCGAAGAGCCGGTTTTGTCTTTTACGAGGACAACTCAGCAGCCTTCATAAATACAAAAGCCATCATTACTGTCAGTTTTGACAGTCTGTCAGCCGTCAAATTCGCAGTCACGACGCTCGAGAAGATTTTGTCAGTTATGGGAAGATATGGTGTACCAAAGAAGATTGATGATAGCCACGTGGCCACTTCTCCAGTGAGCGTATCAACCTCACATGATTCCTTCTTTATCCAGTCAAGTGAGCGTATCGACCTCACATGACTCCTTCCTCACACAGTCAAGTGAGCGTATGGACCTCACATGATTCCTTGCTAAACAAGCGAGCGTATGACCTCACATGACTCCTTGCCCATAAAGTGAGCGTATGGATTTCCTATGGCACTATGCTGTCCAAGTCAGCGTATGAATTCTCCTTCAAAGAGGCAGCGTATTACAACAACCATATCCAGGATTACAGTCAACACACGTTCTCACGTGTCCTGTACCAGTTATCCACTTCTCTAGAAGTTATGCAACGTGGCATCCAGGCCATCAATCTCTCCTAAACATGCTCCACTACTTTCAACCACACACTAATGTGTCTCCATCAGAATTCGCCACGCGTCCCTGCAGTTATGCACACGTCAAGTAACTACCTGAGCATATGCTTAAGGACAGTTATCCTGAACTCTATAAAAAAGAGTTTCTTCACATTCATCAGAGACTACAAGTCATTTTCAGAGAGAACAGAGAGATTGCCCAGTTGCTGTCCAAGTTCTTCAAAGTTCGAGTTTTCTTCATCGCATCGTCCAAGGGATAAAGTAATCGTCTTCTAGATTAGATTCCTACAGTTGTAATTTTCTCAGATACAAAATAAATAAAGTGAATTTATTTATAGAAAACACTTCATCCACAGAATTTGTGCACAACAACGCCCAGCTGCGATATATTCAGCTTTCGTTGTGGATAGTGCGACAGAATTCTGTTTCTTGCTAAACCAAGAGACTAAAGCCTTTCCTAATAAATGACACGTACCGCTCGTACTTTTACGGTCGATCTTGCATCCAGTGAAATCAGCATCAGAGTAACCAATGAGGTCAAATGATGTTGACTTGGGATACCATAGGCCCACTGTAACCGTACCCTTAAGGTATCGAAAGATACGCTTAACCGCGGTCATGTGTGATTCCTTAGGATTTGCTTGATATCTAGCACACAGGCAAACACTAAACATAATATCAGGGCGACTTGCAGTAAGATAGAGTACACTGCCTATCATACCTCGATGCTTACGTTGATCTACGGGTTTGCCGCTATCATCTAGTTCAAGTTTGGTTGAAGTAGCCATTGGAGTGCTGATGGGTTTGACGTTGTCAATGTCGAATTTCTTAAGCATGTCCTTTGTATACTTCGATTGACAGATGAAAGTTCCATTTGACATTTGTTTGACTTGCAGCCCAAGAAAGTAGTTGAGCTCCCCCATCATGCTCATCTCAAACTCGGTCGTGTCCTTCTTGAATGTGATATCGGGCAAGCCTCTTACTAGCTTCTTGGTTGATAGCCTGGATATAGTATCCATATTGGTATGACCATGACGCTGGTGCCATAGTAATCTTTCATCTTTATGAGCATATAGGCATCTACCTGCATTGTTAGTGTCTCTAGACAAATAGAAAATATAAATGTTATCCTCTCTTATCCCTTCAAAAGCGATGTCTTCTGTTGACCTATCATAAATAAAACATTTATTTTGTCCAAAGTTAATGTCATATCCATGGTCAGCAAGATGACTGATGCTGAGCAGGTTATGCTTTAACTCGGTCACTAGGCAGACATCCTTTATTACGGGAGAGGAAGGATGACCAATAATACCATTACCTATAACCTTTTAGGTTGTTGCCGAAGGATACATATCCTTCTCTCTTCATCGATAGTGATGCGAAAAGATTTGCGTCTCCCGTCATATGCCGCGAGCATCCACTATCGAGAATCCACTTACTCTTAGTTGAGGAGGGAAGGTCCACCTACATCAAGAGTAGATGTGACCTTTGGTACCCAAGTTCTTGAGGGTCCTGAAAAGTTAGTTTTTGGAAACCATGTATATATCTTTCTATCTACTAATCTTCTAATTCTGCATTGTGGTGAAATGTTTCCATGTAAACCACAGTAAGTACATATAGCATTCCTATTTACATTAGGAGCATGCTGATGATGTCTATAAGCAGAGTAATGAGGAGAAGTATGATGATATGTAGAATTAGCATGGTGATGATGACTATGTGTAGAGTAATGTGGAGTGGCATGGTGATATTGTCTGTATGGAGTAGCATGGTGATGATGTCTATATGGAATAACATGGTGATGATGTCTATGTGTAGAGTGATGGTGATTTTGTGCAACATACTGATGGTTGTATCTATGTGTAGTGTGATGATTATTTCTATGTGCATGTGGTTTGTGTGTATTATGAAAGTGTGTGTATATGTAAGCATGATTACGTGTTGCAGGTGGATGATGTGGTTGACTAGAATGAGTAGTGTCATGCTTTGTGTGTGTCTCATGAGATTGGGTTTGAGGTTGAACAACCTGTTTACCCAATTTAGTCTCTAGTTTCTTAGAGACAGCCTGCAGTTCAGTAACCTTAGCATTCAAACCAAATATCTTAGTAATAGAAATCTTGTGTCTACTCTTTTCTACTGCAAGCTCCGTGTTGAGTGTTGTGATTTCTTGTGTTTGTTGTTCAATGCGTGCTTCGGCATCATGTAAGCTTATTTTAAGCTTAGATACCTCATCTGTTACATCCGTGGGTGAAGTGTCTCTAATGTTATCAAGCAGTAAAGAAATTTTTTGAATTTCGACTTCATGACTTTTGATCTTTTCTTTGGCGTGTTTATATTTACCAATGACCTTTTTATGATCATCAAGTAAATCGGTAAAAGCATCGCCAAGTTCATCAAAAGTGAAGTCATCAAGAGTTTCGTTTGATACCTTGTCGGACGTTGCCATTAGGCACACATTTGCCGTATCTTGAGGAGAGTCCTTTTCTTCCTCGGAGCCACTAGCTTCGCTTTCATGCCAAATGCTTGTGTTGGCATATTTCTTTGAGGAAGTCTTCTTGTATGGCTTCTCATAGCGGTTGCTCTTCTTCAAGAATGGACAGTGTTTTCGGACGTGTCCAGTCTTCTTGCAACCGTAGCAGGTTGGCTCTTCTTCGCCATCTTTTTGTGGTTCCTTCTTTCTTCGATTGAAGCGAAGGAATTTCTTAAAGTTGCGGACCATGAGAGCTTGATCATCATCTTCTGAGTTATCGTCATCCGTCTCTTCAGGGTCAGCCCTTCGTCGGTGAGCTTTGAGTGCGATCTCCTTAGCCTTAGGAGCAGGCTCTTCGAAGTCCTTGAGGTCAAGCTCATGAGTCATCAGCTTTCCCATCAAGGTCTCCATGGACATGGTTGTGAGATCATTTCCTTCTATGATGGCTGTCACCTTAGGGTTCCAAATCTTTGGTAGCCCCCTAAGTAGCTTGCGAATCTTCTCGTGATTTGAATATTGCTTGCCGAGCGAGGATAGAGGATTGATGATGTCGAGGAATCTTGGGAACATTTGCGTGATCGTCTCATTTGGCTTCATCTTGAAAGCCTCGTATTCTTGAGTGAGACGGCTTATCTTTGATTCCTTGACTTGGGTGGTTCCTTCATGCGTCACTTCTAGAAGTCTCCATACTTCGTGAGAGGTGGTGCATGTAGAGACCCTGTTGAACTCATTCCTGTCTATAGCACAGAATAAAGCATTAATAGCTCTCGCGTCTAGACTTGTCTATTTTTTTTCCTCGTCAGAATATTTGTCATGTGATTTTTTAACGAGATCACCATTGACAACTATCCTGGCGGGCTTTTTGTAACCGTCAGTGACGATAGTCCACAGGTCAAAGTCTAGCGACTTGAGATAAAAGCTCATCCTTGTTTTCCAATACGTGTAGTTAGTTCCATCAAATAGGGGAGGCCTATGAGTGGACTGTCCTTCACCGTGATTGGAAATCAAGGATTGTGTGGTTGCCATGGATCAGCTCTAGGATGTAAGTCCTTGTAAAGAGAACAGAGCTCTGTTACCAATTGAAGAGCAGATGGCAACTCTAGAGGGGGGGTGAATAAAGTTTATAGCGATAATAGCCAATTAAAAATTTAAACTCTTTCACAATCTAAATTAATCAGAGTAAATGCGAAAATAAATAAGGAGCAAGAAAGCATACGCAAACACAGCCGATTTTAACCTGGTTTCCCTCGTGGAGGACTAGTCCAGGCCTGAGAACTCTAGCTCAGGATTAAATCCACTATTTGTGAAATAGTAGTTACACCCCGTGTCTTTTCTTCAGAAGAGCACGTCAACTTCTTACAAAGGATCGCAGTGGCGATGCTTGAAATTTTCCAAGCGACTTCTTGAACTCTTGCACAAGACTCCTAACTGAGAGATGCTGAGCACTCGAGGCTTAGGAAGCTTGTGGCTAGTAGATGAAGAAGGGTATGGCTTGTATTGAGCTTAAGAGAGAAGAGAAGAGAAGATTGGATGAATGAAAATAAGAGAATTTATTGCGTATTTATAGGTATTAGCAGGCAGAATTCGGCCAGAATTCTGGTAGGATTTTTTAAATATTTGGCCGTTGGACAACTAGCAACCAGCCAACCCTAAAAATTAGGGTGCTGATTTTTAGGGGACAGAGTTCGGCCCGAACTCTGTGTGGAGGCAGAGTTCGGCCCGAACTCTGTCTCCAGAGCACAGAATGGGTCCTAAGGTCCAATGGACTTATTTGGATGAGTGGAGCTTATGGATTTCGGGTAGGTTATGGGTTAAGTCTTAAGAGCTCAGCACAACTCAGCTTACAATATTCTAGACTTAATAAATATAAAAATACAGACTCAAAAATGACTTGCATTTGCAGAACTGAGCTGTCGTCTGGCTTGAGCTGGATGTAGTCGTCGTGTGTCGTATTGAATTATTACAAGTATTATTTAGTCAATGTTATCAATATTTGGTTGACTGTGACTTTGTGTCAACACATCCACTGTTAACCGATGGGCCCACCAACATGTGCCTCATAGGAAAGATGAATTGGCAAATGCTCCATGGAGTCGAAGAATCCAGAAGGGAACACCCTCTCAAGCTTGCACATTGTTACTGCAATGTCCTTCTCTTGCTTTTCTAGACGATCGATGAGCAACTTAGTAGAACAAAGATCTCTAAAGAATATGCTCAACTCTGTCAACGGATCCCAAATGACCTGTGATAATAATTTCTGAAATACAATCAAAATTAACCTCTCCATAAATACGTGACAGTCGTGCCTCTTCATACTCGTCAGTTTATTCTCCTTCGGGTCGACGTATCTTCTAAAATTTGACACGTACCCGTCAGGAAATTTTAGGCCCTTAATCCACCTCAAAGTCTCCCTTTATCCTTCCTGTCCAGTGAGAAAATTACCTTAGGCTGTTTATACTTTCCATTGCCTTCCTCTATCAAATACAGCGCAGGACGTCTGCATACATCTTTCAAGTCTAACCTAGCCTTGGGATTGTCTTTCATCTTTTCTTTTACGTCCATTACACTATTAATTATGTTATCAAACATATTCTTCTCGATATCCATGACATCAAGGTTATGTCTGATCAGATTGGTGCTCTAATATGGCAGGTCCCAGAATATACTCATTTTCGTCCAATTATGAGTGCAACCAAATCCATCACACTTGTACCCCTTTGTAGGCTCTTCGATAGCACTTGAAAAATCTTTGACCTCCTCTCATATCGTGTCTCAGGTCTACCTTGGCGGTAGATTGACCTTCTCCACAACGCCGACACGAAAAGCATTCATGTTCCTCTAGAACGGATGATCGTTCGATAGGAACTGTCGATGACAATCAAAGAAGCATAATTTTTCTCCATGTTTCAAATGGAAAGCCTTCGTGCGGTACATACAATACAAACATGAGAGATGACCATGAGTGCTCCATCCCGATAATATTCCATAGGCCAAAAAGTTGTTGATGGTCCACATAAGTACGACCCTCATCTGAAAGTTTTGATTTCTGAAAAGATCATATGTGTTGGCATATACTTTCTACAGCTGATTCAACTCATCTATCAACGGCTATAAGTTCATATCGATGTTCCTCTTTGGATTGTTCAGACCCGAGATGATAACGGTTAGGAACATATAAGAAGTCTTCATATACATCCACGACGGTAGGTTGTACGGAGTGAAAATTATAGGCCAACACGAATATTGGGAATCCGAAAGTCCGAATGGGTTAAAACCATCGGAGGAGAGCCCCAATCTTATATTATGCGGATCAGAAGCAAAATCTGGATACGTTCGACTAAAGTGCTTCCATGCTTTTCCATCAGATGGATGATCCAATACTCCATCGATCTATTCCCGTATGTGCCAACTCATTGTAGAAGCATGAAAAATTTCAGCTGATAACATTCCTCCACCACAGCGCAGATGATACAAAGGCGCAGACTGAGTATTAAAAATATAACAGAAGATACAGAAAGAAGTACTATTATTATTATGCCTACAAAGATCTAGTACAGATTCATCAAGGCTATACGTAAAAGACTAATCCTACTTCTTCTACAAAGGATCGATTACAGATTCAACAAAGCCTAGAGGAGTCTATAAGGGGTTTAGTATTCGTCAAAGCGCAGTCCCCCTTCTTCTCGGTACGCATACTGGAAGATTGATCCCCATTGAAGCGTATTCTGACTTTCTTGTGGGTGCAACCCTTCAAAAGCGCATCAGCTACTCGATTGAAGCGAACAACTTCCTGAAGCAGCAATTGGCCCGGGTTTCCAGAAGGCGCATAAGGTCTCAAAAGCCCAGAATGGGCAGGGCAGAGTACAACCTGTGGCTCTTCGGGTTGGCCATCCACACACAAGCTAGGTTGTCAGGCCCTCGAAAACCTCCAAGGCATCGCCCAGGTTGGAACTCCTCATGAGAAGCATTCCAGCACGTTCCAGGGCTCATCAATACTTATTCTACGAAGGCATATCCCCTTTAAACGAAGGAATCCTCAACCAAAATCTGACTTAGGCAAAGCCAACCGCCGCTCGAAGCTAAGTCTAGATCCAGCATGGTGTTAAAGGACAAGAAGAACAAGAAGAAGTGACTCTTCAGAAGAAACTCCCCATTTATATAGGGCGGGAGTGGTCCAAAACACAGGCCACATGGCCGACGGTCAAAATTCTCACATTAATGGGATGAACCTAGGACTCAACATGATAAACTTCATTAAATAAAGTTTATTCGACTAAGTCCTAGACTATCCTAGGACCCCTTAAAATTCCCCAAGTAACGGTGGAAATTAAGAGGGAGTCGTTCATTAAGGAGCGGTCATTCATTGCTCTTTAAAAGAAGACTTCAAAGCCAATGCCTTCGATCCATAGGCGCAGCTACATTTCTGCGCCAACCTTAGGCGCAAACTGGTAATATTTTCACACCACCTCAACTCCAACGGCGCAGCACTCTGCTCCGACCCGGCCCGTTCAATGGCCCCTTTTTCTCAGCAAAGACTTGGGAGAAACCGTTTACCTCCAGCACAAGCTCGACTGCTACTCCAAAGCACAGTAAAATGGTCTATCTGAAGGCGCAGCCTACTCGTCGCCCTAAAGCACAGTGACTTTACCCGAAACACAGCCTACTCGTTGCCCCTAAAAGCACAGAGGTCCTGTTGTCTTTGAAACATAGTCTACTTGTCGCATTAAAGCACAGAGGCTCTGTCGTCTCCAGAAGCACAGTCTAATCGTCGCCCCAGAAGCGCAGCCAGCCTTGCCTGAAGCACACATGGCATGGTCTGTTTTACTTAACAAAATGTCCTTAAGGCTTTTGAAAGAAAACGAGAAAAAGTGTACAAAAGTACAAGTAGATTTTAGAAAGTATTGCTATGGAAGTCTGATCTGAGAGCGATCACTTTGTTCTTTGGACCACACGATGATGATGAAGAAAACTGCTTGGAGAAGAACAACTGGAAGAACTAAGTCACCGGAAAGGTATCGACACAATTGGCACTGATGGCACAATCGAATGCTTTCATGCTTTGCTTCACTCTGTTCTTGAGAAAAAGTTGAAGAGAAATACTCTGAAAAATTACTTTGCTCTGAAAGTATCTGGGCTCCAAAATCTTGTACCTCTTTCTTAAAAAAGAAGTCTTTATATAGGCTTGTCTTCTATGCGTAAAAAGCATCAATATTGGGTCTCTACGCAGGCTATTAGGATAACTGTCACCCACATACAAAAATTGGCCTCTACGCCTGTTGACACATGTCCCATAATCCAACAAAATAAGGAGAGCACGTACACACGTTCTTCGAGAAGTGTGGCATGAAGGCCACGTCAGAAAACTACGTTCCCACATAATCAGGACAAACTGTTGTTTAAACATGTCCGAGCATAAAATAGCTCAAAGTAAGCTTCCTACGTAAAGTGGCTAAAAATAGCCTTGAGCGTAAAGGCTCAAATAAACTCCACGCGCAAAAAGAGTAGTTGAGATAGCCTTGAGCGTAAAAAGCTCAAATAACTCTTTAAGCGTAAGGAAGAAGCTATTCCTAAAGCGTAAAGCAGCTCATCGGCATGCTAAACAACAAACTCTTTGGCTTCTGTGCAATTATTTTGTTAGAAAATCAATCCATCAGGACAGAATCTTCATGCATTTAATGTAGCATAGACGGCTCATTCGCGTAGAAAGTTAAACTATTCTCTGCATAAAGTCTGAATGTAAGGCCTGCGTAGAGTTTTGTGTTTGATTCAATTTGACCTTTGCGCAAAGTCTATTTTGGAACTGTCTTTGTGTAAATATCTCAATCCCCTTGACTTGGTCTTTGAAATTTATTTACGCTTCTACAAGACCCCCTTCAAAGTTTTCAAATTTTCTAATATTTGAAATACTTTGAACATAAGCGTAAAGTTTAGGATATCCAACAGTCATCAGCGTAAATTTTATCCAACAGTCATCAGCGTAAAGTCAGGGATACCCAACAGTCACTTCGAGAATTTGAATCAACTGTTGAGTTTTCTATAAATAGGGCTTCTGTTGAAGAGAGAGAACTTTACTCGTATTCTTCATTCCTTATTCTCTTCTTCACTTATCATCCAAATCCTTTCGAGTGAAATGGCAACCAAGAGCAAAGCCGCCGCCTCAGCCAAGGGCAAGAAACTTGCCTCTTCGTCGACGACTAGATCATCGGAGGAAGTTCACGCCGCCGCAGCACCACTGGAAAGGAACGTCGAGAAGACCCAAGGACTAACCCAAATGTGGCTCCGACCATGAAAGGTAGAAACCCTATTTCTAGCAAAGATTGCGTTGGAGAAGATGACCCAAGATCAAACGGAAAAATATGCTCACGTTATACGTGCCAGCGTAAAATTAAAAATCAAAAATACGCTCACGTTATACGTGCCAGCATAAATTAAAAAATCAAAAATACGCTCACGTTATACGTGCCAGCGCAAATTAAAAAATAAAAAATACACTCACGTTATGCATGCTAGTGTAAAATTGAAAAGTACGCAAGTCAAAAGACTATATATTTTTCACATTTATAAAACTTTACTCTTTTGAACGGAAGCCTGAAACCAAAAATACTCTCACATTATATGTGCGAGCGTAACACTGAAAATATGCAAGACTGTATTTTTCACACGTAAAACTTTATTCTTTTGAACAGAAAAAAGTACGCGTAAAAAATTACATTTTTAGACTGCGTAAAAACTCTTGCATAAAACAAATTCTCTTAAAAAAATAGAGAACTTTTTACGCGTAAAACTCATGTATAGTCATTTGCATAGAGCTTGAATTTGCGTAGAGTTCATACTTAAATTCTTTACTAATTTGATTTTTCTTGTTGAACTTCTTTTGCAGTGGACTTGGGGGCCCATCCTCTCTCTGAAGTGTTTGGTTCACCAGCTGAGATTCTGGGATCAAATTATCTGGAGAATTTATCTCATGTTGAGTTTTCTCAAATCGACAAGCAGTATCCTCAGGAACGTCATCAATTAATAGCTGCTCAAGGAGATAGAATGTTGTTGTCTCTAATGAACGGAGAATTATTGACATCACTGGATGGCCAGCATTATCTGAAGCCTGCATTCATGTTCGGGGATGCAATTGACTTCAAATCTCAGACAAAACCCAAGAAGGAGTCTTGGGTGTTCAAATTTGGGGAAAGGGCGATGTTTCTTCCAACACTGCCAAGAGATTATCCCCTTTCTTCTTTTGCTCATGCTACTCATCCGAGACGGATGATTTGGAATCTGACTCCCAACAGTCATGGAAGACCAGGGAAAATCATATTCAAGAGGGATAAAAACCAGATGGGCTATCACTCAAGTACTCCCAGTAGTGGTGTCGTTCCTTTCTCCGGCTTATTGCCTGGATTTACACCGAGCGAGGGCTTATCTATGATTCAACCGGTGCAGATACCGATGTTCATAAACAAGTTTATGAACGCCTCAGTACTATATCCCCAGGTCAACCCTAGACTTCCAGGGTGGATGACTCATCACAACAAAAACTGGGTTCAACTTAGTTCTTGGATCATAAAAAACTTTGAAGCCGATCTAAAAGCCATTGGTTTGTTTGAAGCGGTAGCCTCCACAAGTCAAGGCATACCTATAAACAACAATCTGTTCTTAGCTCTGATGGAGTTATATATCAGCTCGACAAGAACTTTTGCAACCGCAATTGGCAAAATGGGTTTTGCACTTTATGAGATGCAATTCATCTCCAAACTACCAATAGGGGAAGTTCCATATGAAGAGTACGTTCCCTCCAACCGGGAACTAGCAGAGATCAGCAAGAAAAATCCTCGCTTAGTCGAGGTATACCAAGAGCTGATGTGCCACTATTTGATCTGCACCACTATGTATAAAAGTGGATCAAATTTGGCATACATCAATAAATGGACAACCTATCTATTCTACCATAAGAATAGAATATCCAAGGAAGATAAGGAGAGATTTCAAGACAACAAGGCTCAAACCATCAACCCTTGTTCAATAATTCCTGCTGATTTGATAAATAATTGGATGATCACATATAAGTCTACGAACAAGTATTTGACCACCAAGACTGGAGAATTCCCTGCGGAGACTGAAACTTTAAGCTTTTTGAAGCATGGAAGTCGAAATCTCTCAAATGAAGCCTTGCTGGCGGACTTTCTTTCCCTGTGGCTACGAAGATGGGTCGTACCAAGGACTGGTACAGTCGATAGAATTCATCGAAACGTACTATGGCCAGTAGTACGTTTGGTATTCAAGGCCAGACTCAGCCTATTACCGACAATGGTGTGTCAGATAAATACAGGTTTGCGAGTATTTGGTGAAGAACTGATCAATAATGCTCCATACCGTAAAGATTTTCCTAGGGTGGAGATGCCCTATACTTATTTAATGGGCTGGTTACTGCATTACAACTGCAGTTTATTGCCACCAAGCCCTGAAAATGATACGGAGGTATTCCTCCAGAAGTTTAGTAAAGCCACGTGGAATGCGACTTCAGTGACGGATACCCGGGCAGTAATAAATTTCTCCCATGGGTGGAATTTCTTCTACACAAGACCACCAGTTCCGGCCGACTGTTTCGGTGTACAATTTGACGATGTAGGTAAAGATAGAACAGAAATACCTGCGCCAGTCTTTAATTGGCTAATATGCATCAGACCCTCACATTTGATGTATAGAATTGAAGACAACTACATCTTCGAGCCATATCTACCCAGCCGGTTTGCTCGTCAATTCGGATATGACCAGCTTCACGTTGGTAATCCCTCCACCACTTTCAACAATTATGGAAAATTAATTGATAGAGCGAGGGCATGGCGGTATCTTAGCGCTGGATGCACAGGTGCTAAATTTTATGTGTCAATTGCCACGAGCACAACTGAGCTACGAATGCTTCATTCGTATGCACATTTTTATGTCTCCATTCGCTCCTTCGCCAAAGACTACAACATGAAAGGAAGTCTTCGGTGGGAAAAAGAAGGAGACGCCGAAGAACCAGTCATGGTGCCTTCGGACATTCCTGATAAAGCTGTTCCAGATGAATATCTGGAGACCATCCCTACGGGAGTTGGAGAGACAGCTGCAGGAGCAATTACCATCACTACAACCCGAAAGCAGAAATCAGATACAGCTGTTACTCTCCGAGAGAAGAAGAAGGTTACTGTAAAAGGACCTTCCAAACAGAGAGCCGCCACTCCAGAAAGTGAAGATCCTATTGAGGAAACTCAAAATATTATATCTTCTTCAACTCATCCTGGAGAAGGGTCTTCAGCACCCCAACTGGCAGCAGCAATAGAAGTCACAAGAGTCCTATCTCCCGGACGTCTCAGTACTTCATTGCATCTGACTTCGCAACAAAAGGCGAAAGCTGTTGAAGACACCGCCATGACTCATGCTAATGATCCGGAACCCATCCCCTCGGATGAACCGGCTCTCGAATTAGATGATGATGACTGGAACTTGGTTATGTCGCACTCCTATCGCGTCGTGCACCTACCCCAGGTAAAGATAAATTACACAAAATTTTATACAAAAATATGTATTATAATTTTGTATATTAACTATTTTGTTTAATCTTTGTAGGTATCATCACTGTGGCAAAGCCTGTTGCTCCTCCTCCTCCTCAAAAGACTATTCATGAAGAGGAAATAGAATCTAAAGAAGAAAGTTCTTCTTCAAAAGAAGATTCTGCTTCTTAGGAAGGTTCTCTATCTATAGAGATACAACAAGATCTTGTAGTAGAGGTACACCAAGAATTACCTTCTCTTGCTGAAGAAAGAGAAGAAGCACCAACTACAGAAGAAGAGCCAGCAGTGCTCATAGAATCAATTGTTGCTAAAGAACCTATTGTTTAGGACGTAGATATAGCAGCAACATCAATTACTGCAGTTAGCCCTGATCAGACTCCTGAGACAGTTGTGTTCGAGTCTGAACCGAACATAGGAGGCAGCACCTCTGTAATAGCATCCCCTACCACCGAAACTCATCCTCCAGAGGTAGCAGAAAAGGTTGCTGAAGATGTAGTCCCAGAGCTCACTGGAAATCAATTGGCTATGGTAACGATGACAGATATATCGTTAACTCAGCTTGCTACTACAGCAACAACAGCACCTGCCTCTAGTTTTCAGGAAAAGAGATTGGCAGATATCGCTGATACACCAAGCTCCATTGCTGATATGAATCTTTTGGTAGAGATTCATACTGAAACTTTTTACAAAACATTAGCAGCATTGATCAGGATGGTTTTGAAGAAGGGTCTCAGTTATGAGAGTTTAAAAAGTGTGATTGCCACCACCATTGACAATATTGCCATGTTTAATGATACTGAGAGGGCAACAGCTCTGCAGAAGATAGTCCAGGGACTTGAACAACCCATCAAAGAATATCTGAGGTTGTCAAGTGGGACTATAAAAAGCCTCGTCCAATCCGAGTATGATGCTCTTACTAATGAGTATACAACTCGGGAAACCATCTTCAAAGAATCTCTTCAAGATTACAGCAATAAGGTCGACGAGGAAAGGACCTTCTTGAGAGAAAATAAACCCTTATTGGAGCAGCATCAACAAGCCTATGACTCAATGAATATCAAAATTCATCAACAAAATGATAGAATTCGTGAAGTCGAGGCTGAGCTGGCTCGATTAAAGGAGGAGCAGAACCGGATGACGGCATATAGGGACTAATATTTGAGGCAAAGCTCTATTTTGGAAGAACGGATCTTTGGTTCTGAATCAAACATCAAAACCCTTGAAGAAGCCAAAGACAAAATGATAGCTGCCTTTGCCGAACTCTCCCACCTATGTACCGCAGAAGCTCGAAGAACCATAGTATATACAACTGTATTGGGTTCTCGCGACAAACGTTTGGCAGAACTATAGAAGATGATTGAAGATCTATCTATTCCACCTTAAAAAATTTTGTATTCAATAAAGAGTTTTTATTTTCTGTCATTTCCTTTATTTTGCTGATGTACAATTTCCAATCATGAAATAAATAAAATATATTTTAAAATATGTGTGAGATAGAAAACAATTATCAGAGGTAATATTGACATAATAAGTCTTCCAATATAAACAAAGTAGATTATATCTATCCAGAGGTAATGTGGACATGATAGATAATAAATCTTATTTTCTTTTTAGAGTATACAATACTATCAGAGGTAATATGAACATAATAGATCGTAATGACTGAAAGAAAATTAGATTAATATCTATTCAGAGGTAATATGGACATGATAGATAATAATGAAAAGAAGTGGATTTAATATTTATTTAGAGGTAATGAGGACATGATAAATAATAAATCTTTTTCTTTCTGAAATCAGTTAGTAAGACAGAAAATTAAAATTCTCTTTTAGGAGAATAAATAATCAGCTTAACCAAACCTTGGTAGCTGGGGAATGAAGAAGAAATTCAAACGCAATATTTCTTCAAGAATTTACCATTAATCGACATCATAAGCAAATCTCTATTAGGTTTAGATAACCTATAAGCACCATTGGAGAATACGGTTTCGACTACATAAGGACCTTCCCATTTAGCTTGGAATTTACCTTTACTCTTATGAGTCATAACCATAGGTCTTCGGACAGCTAGAACTAGCTCTCCTACTTTAAATACCCTCTCTTTAACTTTGCGATTGAAAGCTCGAGATATGCGAGCTTGATACAGCTCAATGTGCTGTTGTGCTTGAAGACGCTTCTCATCCAAACCTTCAAGTTCTTGGAGTCTTAAGCGGTCATTATTCCCCATAGTTAGCTCATTAGCAATGGCTATTCTAAGAGATGGTATTTGGATTTACAGTGGAAGAACAACTTCACATCCGTAAACCAATGAAAATAGAGTAAAACCAGTTGGAGTTCGGACTGTTGTTCGATAAGCCCATAAATATTCTCTAAGTTTCTTGTTCCAATCACGTTTATTAGAAGAGACGAACTTTTTGAGAAGTTTGATAATTGTTTTGTTGAAAGCTTCTGCTAAACCATTAGCAGCTGGATTGTAAGCTGTAGAAGATAAGTTCTGGATCCGATTCTTGTCACAAAATCGATAAAATGCCTGACTGGCAAATTATGGTCTATTATCATAGATTATTCTTCGAAAAATCCCGAAACGATAAATGACATGATGTTTGATGAAGTTAACCACGTTAGACGTTTTTACTTCAACTGGAGGAACTGCCTCCACCTATTTAAAAAAATAATCAGTTATAGCTAGGATAAACCGATGCCCTTTGACAGAAGGGGGATTAATTGGGCCAATAATATCTATACCCTAAGCTTCGAAAGGCTAAGAAGCTGCTGTAGGATGTAGAAATTCAGAAGGTTGATGAATAAAATTAGCATGAATCTGGCATGCTTTACACCATCTGGCGTAATCTACAGCGTCTGCTATCATAGAAGGTCAATAATAACCCATTCTTCAAATACGGTCCTGTAACTTTGGACCTAGTTGATGTGTGCCACAAACTCCATCATGAGATTCACGAAGTGTTTGCTTGGCTTCGCTTTTCGAGAGACAACGCAGTAAAAGCCCATCATAAGAACGACGATACAACATGTGCATAGAAGTATCATAGTAAAATCGAAATGATCGTCTTTTGATTGATGCAGCTTCCTTTGGATCTTCAGGTAAAATCCCATAGATCGCATAATCAATAAATGGACTTCTCCAATCTTTTTGCTGAAGATTTGATTCGGTATCATAACTTTGTTCGATATACAAATTATTCTTGACACAGAATAGATCTCTATCCAACAAAGTGATGGTATTCTGTCTTCTAATTGGAACTGCTAAGTCTGCAGCTAAACTAGCAAGAGCATCAGCTTCCAAATTTTAAGAACATGGTACGAATTCAATGAAGAACCCTTTGAATGAAAGAGCCAATTCAATTACCACTTGATGATAGAGAATGAGGTCAGGATTTCTGACTTCATATGTCCCTCTGACCTGATTAACAATCAGTTGAGAATCTCTATATGCTTCCAAGAACTCAATATCCAATTGTTTTGCTACTTGAAGACCAATTAGCAGAGCGTTATATTCTGCCACATTATTAGAACATGGCTCATTGAGGGAATAAGCATGGTATATAACCATTTTATCAGGAGAAACCAAGACAATGCCTACTCCAGAGACAATATTGCCTTTAGGTCCAACTCGTGATGCTCCATCAAAGTATAGTTGCCAAATATCATCCCTTAAAGTCATGTTACAATCTACGACTTCATCTGGAATGTCGTCATATAGCTTAGAAGTTTTAGGTATAGGATGAGCTGCTAAGAAATCAGCTAACGCTTGACCCTTCACTGATTTTTGAGGTATGTAGACCATATCATAAGGAGTAAGCAACATTGTCCAAGTAGCTAACCGAGAGTTAAGAATACTCGGATTTTTTATTAATACCCGAATATGATTTATTCTGGATAAGACATGAATAGTCTGTCCCGATACATAATGTTGCATCTTTTGAATGGCAAAAACCAAGGCTAGACATTCTTTTTTCACAAGAGTATACCTATGTTCAGCTCCAACCATCATTCGACTGAGATAATAAATTGCTTGTTCATGACCTGTATCATTTTTCTGTGCAAGAATAGCACCAAGAGAATGATCTAATGCTCGAACATACAGCAAAAATGGTCTTCCCACTACTGGGGGTACTAAAACATATGGATTTGTAAGGTATTGTTTGATGACATTGGATGCTTTTTGATATGCTTCATCCCAAACAAATGACACACCCTTCTTCAGCAAACGAGAGTAAGGTTGACATCTCCCAGAAAGATTTGATATAAATCTCCTGATATAAGCAATGCGACCTTGAAAGCTACGGAGTTCTTTCAGATTACGTAGAGGACGCATTTCAAGAATTGCTTTTACTTTATCAGGATCAACATGGATACCTTGAGAAGTAATGACAAATCCCAAAAATTTGCCACTGGAAACCCCTAAGAAAGATTTAGTGGGGTTCATTTTTAGTTGATGTCGACGCATCAACTCGAACACTGTCTTCAAATCTTGAATGTGATCATCCTTTATCCGACTTTTGACAGCGATATCATCCACATAACATTCAACTATTTTTCGCAGATATTCTTGAAAGATATTGCTCATGGCCCATTGATATGTAGCTTCGACATTTTTCAGACCAAAAGGCATAACCGTGTAGCAATAAACTCCAAGGGGTGTACAGAAAGCAGTGTACTTTTCATCTCCTGGATGCATCTTAATTTGATTGTATCCTGAAAATCCATCCATAAAAGACATGCATTCAAAATCACATGTATTGTCTATCATGACATCAGTGATAGGAAGTAGAAACTCGTCTTTTGGACAAGCTGCATTGAGATCTCGAAAATCTATGCAAACTCGAACTTTTCCATTATTCTTCATGACAGAAACAATATTGGCAACCCAATCTAGGTGTTGTTATTCACGGACAAAGCCACATGTGATCAGCTTTTTAACTTCTGCTTCAATTACATCCATCATATCCGGTCAAAAATGCTGTTGCTGTTGTTTTACAGGTTTGGCATTAGGAACAATATTAAGTTTATGGGTAGCTACTTTAGGATCTAGACCTGGCATATCCTCATAGCTCTAAGCAAAGATATCGATATATTCTTTTATCAGCTTTATCAACTCTTCTTTTTCATCTTCAGAAAGGTTTTTGCTGATAAATATTGGTTTTGACGTAGTCTCGTCTCCAACATCAATCTGGATGATTTCATCTTCTGTGGGTGGCTGTCGCTGCTCAAACCGAAGCTCCCACTGAGTATCCATTTGTTGTGCCTAAGGGTCATTTTCAAATAGTTCAGACTCATCATCGGTTTGAACCATATTAACTGAAAAGACATGCTCAGATTCACCATACTGGACTCCTTCTGAATATGAGGATTGTGAAGAACTGGAAGAAAACTCCTCTTCTATATCTTTCTTAAATATATGGGATATATCATATCCCAAACCATGACGGGTTCGTTGATAAAACGGATCACCACATAATGGTAATCGTCTACCTTTGCCCTGATTGAGACCTGACATGGTTTTTAAATCATATCCCATGCTCTGTATAATCTTACGAGATTGTTGACTATATCTGTCAATTCTGATTTTTCCTTTATCCTTCTCTTCGAGATTATTTGTCTGTATAACAGGAATATTTCTAGCCAAACCAAACACAATTTGATACTTATTTTTCTTAGTAGACGGGATCATAAAATAAGATTCTTCGTGACGTCTATAAATTATACAAGGTTGTGATGATGAGACAACAGGTAGTAAATAAGGAGAAGATGTTAGGAACCTCTGAGCATAGGGTCCAACATCGACATGAGGAAGAAAAGAATTCTCTTTATGATTAATATATAAGGTTTCCTCTTTATTTATGTCAGTTTTATGTTGATGATTTTGATTATCAACAGATAAAGTCATTCTTTCAATAAATTTGACAGCTATATACTCCAAAAGGAAATCTTCATTAAAATGAGAAAATACAGATTGATCAATATTTACATTATTGACAGATTGATTGCTACGCTTTGGATTAATCATTAACGGACCGTCTTCCGTCTTCGGTGTAGACTTGCCAAGGTTGATAACCAGTGGTTCTGGATCAGTTATACGAGAAGTACGTACTTTAACCTTGATCATGAGAGGCTGATCACTAGTATTGGCTTGAACTCGACCTTTGATCGGAATTCTCACAGATTCATCAGACGTAGCTTGAGTTCTTCCTTTGACTTTAATCACCAAAGGTTCATCATTGACAGATTGGGGTTGAATTCTGCCTTTAACCTTAATCTTCAAAGGTTGATCTTCTGAAGGCGATTGATCTTCTGAAATCAATTGATCTTCTGCAGGTGATCGATCTTCAGCCATATCAGATATTTCCTTCACATGCTCCTATGTATAAAGTATTGAATCTGAGAAATAGGCTTCAACACCTTTAAAAGGATTGAGATCTGCAAATTCAGTTTTTACAGTCCTCTGAGAATCCACATACTTGAAGCATTGGTGGAGAGTTGAAGGAACAATGTTATGTTTATGTATCCATGGTCTTCCGAGTAGGATATTATAAGATACGTCTGAGTTGATAACATAGAAAGTTGCCATGGTTCGAAGATCACCTATTTGAATCTTGAGACGAATTTTCCCCAATGGTTTACTTCTTCCAGAATTGAAACCGACAATTGTCGTACTAGTGTAAGTCAACTCACCAGTAGGAATCCTCAATGGTCGTAGCATACTCTGAAGAATGATGCTAATGGAAGACCCAGGATCAATGTAAATCCTGTCAATCTCGGTAGAGTCAATATACCCTGTGTAACATAGAGGCCTGTATGTCGATTATGCTTCAACAGCATATCCTCTTGTGTGAAAGTAATATTAGGAATTGACTCCATCACACTGTGGCATTGGGGACATGATGCCGGTGTATTGTCAGGACTTTTGAGCTGAGCTAAGCATGAATCTGCCTGTAGCAATGCTTCACTCAAGGTTTCTCGACTTTATTTAGAAAGACGAAGCAACTCAAAGATGGAAAGCCTAGCCGGAGTATTGGCTAATTGGGCTAGAATGTCAAACTTATAGGGTTTCATCAACCCTTGGTTTGAAGCAGATTTCAGCGGGACGTCGAAACGTACTGCCTTCTGTTTCCCTTTTTCAACCACTGATGGTTTAGAAGGTCTTGCCTCAGCAGGAATATAAGATGACTGAGTCAGCAGTGTTTCGGCGGTATCATCTGCTTCTTTGGAAGTTCCCTCATAATCTTTATGGTAGTCTTTTCCAGATCTTGTACCAACAAAAGTCTCTTCTTCAGATTCAGGGGAATGAAGTACCATGTTACAGGATTTAGTCCTTTTTTCCTTAGTCTTTGTTTTATGGGGATTTTTGCGAGGGACCTCAAATCCCAATCCGACAGAGGATTTATGGCCTCGAATTTATAAAGGAACTCGCATACCTTTACCATTGTTCAAGACTTTCGCTTTTTGAAAGTCATAGCGCATCTTTTTCATGAGATGGACCGATTGTTGACTGTACATGCGAAGGGGTAGCAGACTTTCAATAGACGGTTCAACAGATGAAGAAGGAACAGAGACCTCTGCAGTCGCAAGGGTGGAAACTTTCGGTGCAGGAGATAAAATTCCAACCGGAGCTTTCTCGTAGGCAACAAAAAATTGTTGTGCCCTATACAAAGGGACACTGTTCATGGCTAACCATTGCTGATGAGTAAGCTTTAGTTTGGTAGGAGGAGCCAAACTCGGAGGGCATATGTTTAGACCCCTTAGCCAATCTTCCAAAGGGATGTCATCCCACAGATGATCAGAATCATCATGATCTGGGGTAACAACATGAGAAATCATATTGCAGGTCCTGACTTTTTGACCTTTCTTGGATTTTGAAATTTTACTTTCATGTTCCATTTCAGGTACTAAGTCAAGGTGTACCCACATGATTTCACCATTTTTTAAGGTGAGAGACAATAATCCTTTACCTTGATCTCTAGCTGGTGGAAGATTCACAATCTTCATTGTTGCCTTCGGAATCGGGACAATCCCATCAGGAACTTGCTGTAGAGAAAAACCTCCAAATTGAAGAGAAATCATATTAGTTGTGACTGTATGCTCATCATTAGTTAAAGCGATAGCTTTAGCATTTATCTGATAGAACTGGGGATTCCCAGGACCCTTTCTTTGGTGTGCGTATTGATCGATAGAAAGTTAAACAGATCTAATACGTGTTCTAACCCTTCATAGGCGGAAACTAGGTTTTACGAATTATACCTACGGCAGAAAGGAGACAAGTAATTCCTGGCAATCTCGAGCGGACGACCCCAAGATCTTCTGTACGTATTCCTTCCTCGAGTTGGACGTCGTGTGGACGACGATCTCCCAACCTTTTCTTCTCCTTGGCAGCCCTCTCTTTCTCTTCTTACGTGAATCACGAATTTAGAGAAAGTTTCAGATTTCTGATCAGTAATCTGGCGGCCAGAGAATAGAGGATATATATAGGATACGGCAGGGACCATGAGGAGAAATTAGGGTTAGGCCTCCTAACGGACCTGGATATCCCGTATTCAGCCCGAACACACAATCCAGGCCCATTAACAATAGCTCGGTCCACTAATGAGCTATTGTTGCACTACCTCCCTAATCCCAAATTATGTTTGTGGACTCCTTTTATTATATGCTCGTTTGGCTCCCCATGTTAAGATATCGTATGTCCGTCGATCAAATTAAGTTACTGACAACTATATTGATTCGACATCTTTTATCCTTAAGTAGTACCGCTCAACTTTATTTGTCATGTTAGATATAATCCACCTGCAGGGTTTACATGACAATCCTTATGAGCTCCTTAAGGGGACATCATCAACCCGATGTATCGGGACATGGATTCTATTTATAATCAACAGTCCATCATGTAGAAGCATGGAAAAGAACAAGAAAAGCCCATGCGGCTCAAAACAGAAGAAGCCCATGCGGCTTAAAACAGAAGGAGCCGATATGCGGCTCAGGAATCTATCAGAGCCTCATGCGGCTCAGAAACACTCCAATAGTCTCATGCGGCTCAGGAAAGAATCACGTGGCCCTATGCAGCTTGCTTTTACAGCTGGCCGTAAAGTGACTGCTTCCATTAAATGCTCTGACATAAAGTGATAACTCTGACATTAAAGCTGAAATGATGAACTCTGACATGACGGCGTGTTCCTCGGAAAATGAAGAAAATCTCCTATACAGCGGGCACGATCCACCAACTCCAAAGCTCCTTATGCGGCTGCCAACCCCCCCATACGGCTGATGCTCTCATGCGGCTCGGATCGTGGAGACCATCGTCATGCGGCTCAAATCCTAAGAAGCCACCCCATACGGTTGTTGTTCTCATGCGGCTCGGATCATGGGGATCATCTCCATGCGGCTCAAATGTTGAGAGACCATGCTAATACAGCCTTGACACGTGGCTAGTCTTATGCGGCTCAATTGGAAACCATCCCCATGCGGCTCAGATTTCGGAGGCTACACCTATGCGGCTGCTACCTTCATGCGGTTCAAAACCTAAGAAGCTACCCTCATGCGGCTGTGGCTCGCGGTTATGACATGTGGCAGAAGATCAGTTTCCCCATAATAATGGTTAGACACGTGGCATTAAATCAATCAAGATTTATCAACAAATCCCAACAACCAGATTTAGTGCAATCATCATAATTACCCGAATCAAAGAAGATTTATTGCAATCACGCAGATTAAACACGTGGCAGGAGATCCGAGCTTCCAAAGATTTATGACAATCAACATTAATTACCCATACGGATTTGACACAATCAGCATTAATTGTCCAGATTCGTTACAATCAAGATTAGTGGTCCAGATTAATTGCCAACAAAATAGGATCAAGAAAAATGGTAATTAAATCCCCAAGCCGTCGACTTTTTTAGGGCAACCATTGCAAACCTAATGATGATACCCCACTCCTAAAAATAGCAAGGTGCCATTCCCTTGCAAAAGAGAGAGAGAGGACCCCCGGCTGGATACACAGAGAGAAAAAGGCACGCGCAGGAGAGTCTTCCCACACGCTCCGAGAGCATTTCTCCATCAGAGCCGAGGCTACGTCCGATCGTCCAAGGAGTAAGGCAGAGCTGCCGTCGCTTTCCCGAGCCTCTATCGTCATCCCCCAGAATCAAAACTAAATAATTGTACTTAGATTGCTGTACCTATGTTTTGATTCCTAGGCTTTCTTTGTACGAGCGAGTTTGTATTGTGAAGTAAAAGTCTAGTCCTCCCATAAAACTGTTCTGTTCTTTTATAATCAATGGCAAACACGATGGCGACTCTGCTGGGGACAAACTTTTCTACGGCTGAGAAGTTGGTGACGCAATCGGATGCAGCCAAACTTGGCTCCACACAACAGAAGATGGTCGTTCGCTTCGACCAACAGGCGTTTGAAGAAATGCTCTCCGATGGGAGCGCCGGCCCGATCCAGAAGCGAGCCCACACGAAGAAGGCTCGCAGGGAGTGGAGGCCCAAGTCATTTGCTCCTCCCCAAGCTCTGGACGAAGTACTCTCTGCTGCCCAAGACGGCAAGGACGACTCTCATACGGCTCCACTTCAGGCCATAGAGGATTCTGCTGTCCCCAAGTCCGACAGAGAAAAATACTACGATGCTGGACTTGCAGGGGCAAAGAGGGACTCTATGTGCTCTAGGAAGAAGCCAAACAAAGGCACCAGCGGCATGCATGATGCTCATGCGGCCAAGATTGCCAGCCACATGCATAATGCTCATGCGGCCAAAACTGCCAGCTGCATGCAGAATGCCCATGCGGCCAAGACTTCCAGCCGCATAGAGGAGACTCATGCGGCCGAGACTTCCAGCCACATGAAGAAGGCCTATGCGGCCACGACTGCCCGCCGCATGAAGACTGCTGATTCCAGCCGCATATTATCCACTCCACGCGGCTCGGGCTCTGTCTTCGACCGCCTCTCCTATATCCCTGATCTCTCATGCTCCCAAGAAAATGTGTCTGACTCTCTGCAGTACCACTTAGACTCTTTCTACTATGTGCCCTCAGGCGCTAGAGTGAAGAAGTCTAGGGCAGCACGAGCTCGGCAAGCTCAGTCGACTGTCCCAACCTCTAACCATTCGAGCGCTTCGCTTAATTTATGTGGGCCTCTGATAGGAAGTTATATAGAACCACTCGAGTCCAGCCCCCGGCGGCAAACGGACAGAGTGGTTCCCAAAAGTCTCCCCGTAACCAGGGAGCAAACATGGTTGCTCGAGACCCATCTGATTTGCGTGACGTGATCCTTCACAAACGCAAGGAAAGAGAAGGGGACTCGGTGTGCAAAGAGTCCTCCCACGGACATCACTGCACCCAAGTCATTGTCAACTGCTGCAACAACGCGGCAATACGAGAAGATCGGTGGTCCGTCTTCCAAAGACTGCAACAACCAAGTTCAGAGGATGAGGCGCTTCCCGTCGTCTCCTGCAACTCTGCTCAGAGAATTCCTGCCAGCGGGAGAGGGAAGAAAATAAATATCTCCAGCCCGAAGATTTCAACTACTGTGACCAAGAAACTATCATCTAAGTGGTTGCCTACCACCAGAGTTTTCTAAGGTACCCGTTCGAAGACGAAATCTACTACATTGGAAGATTCATCATCCACATCACTGGGGGTCGCTGGAACCAGGGGTAGCATTCCTCCGAACATCCACGACAATCCGGTATTCCGAGGAGATGAGCTCGGGGAAACGACTCTCCCAACAGATACAGCAGGTGCCGACGTCCCCGAGGATGTTCACGACTCTCAAGACGAGGCAAGCTCTGAAGCTGGGGGTACTATTCCTTCTGAGTTTGAACCAGAGGAAAACATTCCCACATACCCCGACGACTTCTCTGTACAGGGGTATGATTCAGAGGGCACGTCGTCCACCGTCCCTTCCACTTCGGCTCGTGTGAGGACGACATTTATGACAAACGACTATCAAGACGGTCCCAGTGATCGCCAATGCATCGACACTCTGGAGGCCATACTGCGTACCTTGGTCAAATCCGTAGACGAAATCAAAGCGGCTCTTCCAACTCTGCAGGAAAGGACGCCTGGCCAAACAAGCTTGGGTCCCGCGGTCAATACGAACTCGAACTCAGCCCCACCAAACTCGGGCGACAATCCTCTTGAAATATCGACTCCCACCGCTGCGGATGAGGCCAGAGAGGCAAGAAGAGAGGTCCAGGAGCTCCGGGCCATGTTTTACGCCCGAGAAACCTCCCAAGACCTCAGAATACGGTAACCATACCCTGCTGCATGGAGGGATGTTCCTTTCCTACCAAGATATAAGCCGTTCAACATCAATCCATATGATGGCAAGACTTCCGCAAGTCGGTACATTACTTACTTCGAGGTCACAACCGACCATCTGCCCCATGACGACGCCATCCTTACACGATTATTCATCGGGGCATTAGAAGGGGTCGCCTTTGACTGGTATCGCAACCTGCCAGACAACTGCATCCATTCTTTCGCTGGCTTCAAGCGTATGTTCTTGGAGAGGTTCTACGAAGTAGGACAAGACGTGACGATGTCCACCCTTATGGATGTTGTTCAAGGGGAGAAGGAGCTGACAAGGAACTATATTGAGCGGTTTCGCCAAACCGTAATGAAGTTACCGTTTGAAAATTCGGATTCCTCCTTAATTAAAATTTGCCAAAAGAGACTGCTCCCAACAATCAGCCTCCGGATGGGTGAAAGTCAATTTAAGGACTGGAAGACGTTCATCATCAGTGCCACTAGCGCCAAAGATAAGTTGAAGAAGGCTCGCCAACTGGGATTACACATCTCAGAGGAAGAGGACAAGGGCAAACGCCCTAATGCCAACACCAACAATGGGGGTAATTCCTCCAATAACCGAGACAATAAGGGCAAACAGGCAATGGTGGCCGATGCAACCCAGAAGCCTGAATCAAAGCCAGCTGAAAAGCTGTGGCCGCAGATGACTTACTCCTTCGAAGACGGTCATGTCAAGCCCATCTTGGACATGCTCATACAAGGAGATAGAATCCAGCTCCCTCCACCTAGATGGGAACCTCGGCCGGCCGAGATGGAAAGCCCCAAGTACTGCCATTACCATCGTTACGTCTACCACGCCACGCAGGACTGCTTCCAATTGAAGCGATATATCCAGCATCTCATCGATTCGAAGGCTCTGGCCATTGATTTCGAGGAGGTAACCGTGGCAGCCAATATGGTGTCAGTACAGTTCGGCAGCTTCCCTCCGACAGAGACTCAAGACAGCGTAGTACCCGTCCCTCGAGCAACAATGGAGATTGCTAATCTTCCACCTCCTCGAGATCAGGCTGCTGGTCTAGTACCCCTCACCACATCACGATGGAAGGTCATGTGGGTCCATCCGGACCTGGTACTTGAAGTGACTCAACCCACACCACCCTCCACTGGCAGAAAGAAATGTGGAAAGGTTAGATCCTGCCGTACAATCTCGACAGATGTCGAAGAAGCCACAGCTGTTGTCACCCGGTCGGGTGTACAATCCCAACCTACACCGGATAACTCGGCTGAAGATCATCAGTCGGCTACTGCTGACGCTTCAAGACCTTCTCAAACTCTGACGACCGACAAGCCTAGGCCGAAGGACACTTGCTTTGACAAATCCCTCCGAAAAGAGGCACCTCATGGGCTGGAGAGGCCCTACAACTTTGGCATCTTGGCACAATTGTCCAACACACCAGCCAAATTATCATTATACGAGCTCCTGAGACTCTCCAAAGATGTTTGCGTGGCACTGAGCGATGCACTCCAGAATGCCGACGCATATTTGGCTCAGGTCTACCTCACGGGAGAGAGCCCGCCTGCAAAATCTCCAGAACAACGCTTGCACGTGTACAATGCCCAACATCATCTTCACTCCGCAGGATATGCTCATTAAAACCAACCTGCACGATCGTCCGTTGTATTACACTGGATACATCGGTAATATAAAGGTGGATCGGATGCACATTGATCCCGGTTCTTCCATAAGCATCATCCCGAAGAGTCTGTTGCACCATCTTCGCATCCCCATGTATCGCGTGACGCCGACAAGCACCGCCATCAGCAATTTCAATTCGGGCAGGAGCTACCCGATCTGAAAGATTCGCTTGAAGTGCCAAATCGACGATCTGCAGTCAGAAGTGACTTGTTATGTCATAGATGCGGACACTTCCTACAATATTCTCCTGGGGCATCCTTGGATACACGATTACATGATCGTGCCTTCCACGTTGCACCAGTGCTTCAAGTATGTCGACAAGCACGGCTTCGTGAGGACAAAATTTGCCGACATCGATTCCTTCAAAGGGGTCGAGTCTTATTACTCGGACTCCTGCTTGTACGAGAAGTCGAAGAGGCACCTTATCGAAGGAGATATGCAAGCTCAAACTAAGACAGCAACGGGATCAGAAGAACCTCTGACGATCCACCTTCAAGCTCGTAAACCTGGCAAGACCGCACCCCTTACGGCCGCTCTGCATAAGGATGCAATCAGTCTCTCAGCACAAGAGGGACAAATGATAATCTGACTGTCAAGGTCTGGCCAAGCGCCAAAACCCACAATGGAGCCACTGACAATCAGGCTGCCAAGAGCCGGCCAGCCACAAACAGAGAAGCTCAAACCCTCTGACAAGCCAATAACGATACGTCTTCCCAAGATGAATCGTCAGCCCAATGCGAAGTCGGGGACTCCTAGCGAGTCAACAACTCCCCGCCTAGCATCAAGCACTAAACAGGGGGTCGCTAGTTCGCCAACGACTCCACGTTCTGCTCCACCAGCGGAACCCCTGATGATTAAGCTACCCAAGTCATCCTCCCAGTCTTCATTTATACAGGGGTGGCCGAAGAAGAACCAGAACTGGCAAAGTATGTGGCTGCTCATACTGATGTTCCATCCGCAGATGATGTAATCCCACTAGAAAAGATACCTTACTTCATTAATAAAGGGCTGTCTTTGAACTACCTCGAGCTTGATAAGCTTTGTACAATGTATGCTATGGAACACGGTATAGGCACTCACCTACACACGCAAGTGACAAGTGTTTACACCGCAAATCTACTTACTCCTGTGGAAGGCGCCTACTTCATAGTCGAGGGAGAAGACCATCCAATCATCTTCGGCCGGAAGAATGATCCACAGCCCTTCGCAATAGAGGAAGTCGATCTCGAATCGGACACCGGGAGACTGCCCCTTTATCTGTATAGCTCCCAATCCAAGTACCTCGTGCAAAGACAGGGGTATGATCTGGAGACTATACCAGGCTTGAACTACGGCACTGGTCGGCGATTACCTTTACAGTTGCCAGTCCTGACCGGGAAACTACGGGATTACTACAACAAGACCCGATGTGGACTGGGGTATGTTACGCCTGCAACGACCCCTGAAAGCTCAGATGAGGAATGCGACTGGCATTCACACTCAACCGGATCACCAACTTCTTATTCAGATATCAGCATCGGGGACGTATTCAGGCAAGTCTTGTCTGTCAATATGGCATTCGCCGACGCTTACGAAGAAGAAGAAGACATTCCTGAACTCCTTGAATTAGAGACGTGGGCCCAACAGCTGGATGCACAATGGAAAAAGCGGTTCAAACAAAGAGAGCCTCCTACTGAAGATGAGGTTATGCAAGTTGACCTCGGCAATGAGTCTTCTCCAAAAACCAATCTTCGTTAGTAAAAGCCTGGCAGACGAAGAGCGAGAATCGCTGCTACAACTCGTCAAAGAATATATTGATGTGTTTGCCTGGAGTTATAAAGACATGCCAGGGCTAAACCCTGAGATTGTACTTCACAAACTCAACATTCGGCCGGATGCAAAGTCGATCAAACAACAACAGCGACGCTTCCGCCCGGACATTATGAATGCGATCGAAGTCGAAGTCAACAAACTGATAGTCAGCGGCTTCATTCGTGAGGAACAACATCCGGACTGGGTCGCCAATATTGTACCAGTCCTCAAGAAAAATGGAAAGATTTGAATCTGCATCGACTTCCGCAATCTGAACGAGGCGTGTCCTAAAGATGAGTTCTCCCTTCCTATCACGGACATCATGATTGACAACACCTGCGGCTTCGAGCGCATGTCATTCATGGATGGTTTCTCGGGATACAACCAAATCAAGATGTCTCCCGACGACGAGAAGCACACATCATTCCGAACACCGATTGGCACATACTGCTACACAGTCATGCCTTTTGGTTTAAAAAATGCTGGCGCCACGTATCAAAGAGCCATGAGTGTCATCTTCAGAGACCACTTATGCAAGACCGTGGAGTGCTATGTTGACGACATCGCTGTCAAAAGTTGCTATAAGGAAGACCATCTGCAGGATCTAATAACGATATTCGACCTAATGCGAGCGCACAACTTGAAGATGAATCCTACCAAGTCCTTCTTGGGCGTATCCAGTGGAAAATTCCTGGGTTTTATCATTACTGCCCAGGGGATTCATATAGATCCTGAGAAGACAAAGGCAATCATGGAGATGGGTCCCCCGAGAAATCTCCGTGAACTCCGAGGCCTTCAAGGGAGGCTAGCTTACATCAGGAGGTTCATTTCCAACCTCTCCGGAAGATGTCAGCCATTCACTCACCTCATGAAGAAGGGCGTCTCATTCGTATGGGATGAAGAATGCCAACGTGCCTTCGATAGCATCAAAGAATACTTGTCGAACCCTCCAGTCCTGGTGGCCCCGGTTGCTGGAAAACCATTCTTGCTCTATGTACGAGCGATGGAGCATTCTCTCGGCGTTCTGCTAGCACAAAACAATGATGCAGGCCATGAGCAGGCTATATATTACCTCAGTCGAATGATGATGGGGCCGGAACATCGATATACCGCTGTGGAGAAGGAATGCCTCGCCCTGGTGTTCGCCATTCAGAAGACGCGACACTATGTTACGAGACAAACCATACATGTGATCTCACGAGTCAACCCCCTCAGGGTCCTCATGACCAAGCCAGGGGCACTCAGCTCTCGCCTCGCTACATGGGCGATATTGTTGTCTCCCTACCACATGATCTTCGTCCCACAAAAGACTATTAAAGGTCAAGCTCTGGCAGACTTTTTAGCAGCCCATCCAGGTTCGGAGTCAACCAGGATATACGAAGAGATTTCAGATGAGGTTGTCGACTCACATATGGCCTCTCATGATACCATATGGCGAATGTTCTTTGACGGCGCTTCTAGAACTGGGCCAAGGGCAACATCGTCGTTGGAGTCGGAGTGGTGCTGATTTCTCCCTCCGGGTTGGTGATCAATCGGGCTTATTCCCTCAAGGAGCCCTGTTCAAATAATATGGCCGAGTACAATGCTTTGGTCATTGGCCTTCGACTTGCAAAGGAACTGGAGGTAGAATACCTTGAAGCATACGGCGACTCGCAATTAATCGTCAATCAGATCCGGGGTTCATATGAAGTCCGCCATGAAGACATGATCCCCTATCATCAAACGGCGATCGGCATCATTTTGTCGTTCGAAGGGTTCTTCATAGAACACGTTCCCAGACTCCAAAATATCAAAGCTAATGCCTTAGCTGACCTTGCCGCTTCCCTAGCAGTTCTGAACTATGCTCATCACTCGGTGGATGTGATAGGCCACGAACTGGTCTGTCCCAAGAATAACATTCAGTTTGTGGCAAGTCATTCTGCTCAGACGGTTGACGAAACACCAGACTGGAGACAGCCATTCATAGACTTTATAGTCTATGGCATCTTGCCCAAAAACCCAAAGGAGGCCACCTCTATCAGAAGGCGTTTCCTCAGATTCTTCTACGATACAGAGACAAAAATGCTGTATCGACGATCCTACGATGGATTACTGCTTCGGTGTCTATCAAATACAGAAGCCAAAGAAGCCGTACGCGAAGCTCATGACGGTGTCTGCGAGGCCCATCAGCCTGGTCCGAAATTACAAGACCATCTTTGCCGGATGGGCTATTACTGGCCCACGATGGTAGCAGATGCGATAGACTATGCAAGAAAGTTCAAAGCCTGTCAAGTCCACGCAGATTTCATCCATCAGCCATCCGAGTTTCTACATTCGACAGTGGCATCCTGGCCATTCGAAGCATGGGGAATAGACATCATCGGTCCAATCACTCCACCTTCGTCCCGAGGACATCGCTTCATACTCACAATCACAGACTACTTCTCCAAATGGGCGGAAGCTGTTCCGCTTGCAGAAGTAATGACTTCAAACGTGATCAGCTTCCTCAAGCATCACGTCATCTATCGCTTTGGACTGCCCCGAAGGATCATCCACGATAATGGTCCACAGTTCACGAGCCACGCCTTCTATCGATTCTGCGACAAGCACCGAATCTAGAATATTTCTTCAATGCCATACAATCCGGCAGCAAATGGGTTGGCAGAAGCATTCAACAAAACCATCATCAAGTTGCTCAAGAAGTTCGTGTCTTCCAACAAACGCGACTGGAATGAGAAGCTTGGTGAGTGCTTAAGGGCATACCGTACTACAGTCCAAACGACCACCGGGAACACACCATTCTCCCTGGTATACGGGAGTGAGGCAGTTCTTCCATTGGAGACTCAAATCCTCTCGCTCCGTGTCGCCTTTACCTATAGATTGACGACGGACAAAAATTACCGTCACCGGCTACAAGAGTTGGATGCCTTGGATGAAAAGCGCCTACTAGCTCAACAACGATTCGAGCTATACCAAGCACGCATCTCGGGAGCCTTCAACAAGAAGGTTAAGATCAGAATATTCCAAGTGGGCGATCTCGTTCTGGCAGTTCGGAGGCCGATGGTTATGACTCACAAAACCGCCAGCAAATTCCAGCCAAAGTGGGAAGGTCCATTTGTCATTGAGGCTGTCTTCTCCAACGGTGCTTACCGCCTCGCGAAACAAAATGGAGACTTTCTCATGTTGCCCATCAACGACAAGTTCCTGAAGAAGTATTATGTCTGAAACAACATCCTCCAAATCCCAGATTGTTGAGTTATGTACCCTCTGGTACCGCTGAACTTACATTCTGACTCCGTATTCCCTAGATTGTCGAGTTATGTTCCTGCAGGTACCGCTAAACTTACACTCCGGTCACTCCAGATAAATCTATATCGCGTCTT
The DNA here is from genome assembly GCA_029216955.1 of Iris pallida. Lineage (NCBI taxonomy): Eukaryota > Viridiplantae > Streptophyta > Magnoliopsida > Asparagales > Iridaceae > Iris > Iris pallida. The sequence continues at coordinate 6,971,690 of JANAVB010019198.1, read as the reverse complement.
TTAGGAAGTAAGTCATGTATGATCATACCTCTGAACTTTCTTCCTAAAAGAGCTCCCTCCTCATGATCCACTACCCGCACTTTCAGTGCACAAAAAAGGGTAACAGATCCACAAATTTTCCAAAACAACTACGTCGATGTTACCTCTGAGTTGTTTCACTTCCGCCAAAAACAAATCACCCCCTTACATAGAACTTCCACGTCCTCATTACCTCTGAGTCGTTCTATGTACCCCTTCATGGAGCCCACTCCTGCCACGTTCTCATTACCTCTGAGTAGGAAGGCTCTATTGAAGAAACCCTCATGCTTGCCACATCCTCATTACCTCTGAGTAAGTATGTTGGTTCCCTTTCGACTTATTATCCGTACCCAAAACTGGAGTACACCAAGGATAATAGGCCCACAAATGTCCACTGTTGACCACAAATATCCTCCGCTGACTCCACTCCTGCCACGTCCTTATTACCTCTGAGTAGGAAGACCCCGCGGTAAAACACCCATACTTGCCACGTCCTCATTACCTCTGAGTAAGTATAGAAGCATGGAATTTCAGGACCAGAAATCCTATGCGTCAAACACTACACGCTCTAGGGAGCTCAGAAGAAGTACTCGACACAGAAGCAAAAAAATAGACATCAAAAGAGGATTTTTTATTTTTTATTTCATATAAAAGTCTATTACATGTCTAGAAAAGGTTATACAAAGGAGAATTTCTACAAAGAAAAGATCCTAAGTCTACAGTTCGGTACAGCAATCGCCATGCGCCCTCAAATAGGCGCAGCAATCGCCATGCGCCCTCAGATAGGCGCAGCAATCGCCATGCACTCTCAACCAGGCACATTCCTTCAGCGGCTCAGTTATGTGCATCCTCAGTTATGTGCCACCCTTCCAGCCAGGCTCATCTAATGCTTCGTAATGAAGCATTTATTGAGCAGAACGAGGGTGGCAATCAACCCTCTAGCTGGAGGAGGAGCTCCCCAAACTGAGGAAGAGAAGAGCACCGCAAATGAAACCACGGCTAAAGGAGCAGCTTTCAACACAACCAGAATGGGCAACACCCACTCTGACAGAAGAAAGGGCCTCCAAAGCCGCAGTACCGCAATTCCGATCTGCGATTCTTCCAGCATAACGGAGACGAGGCTCGTGCATCCCGATCTTTGGATGCAACAGGCACCTTCTGCCTGCCTCAGAAGCCCTCGACTCCGACTTTTGGATGTAACAGTCACCTTCAAGTGCATCAATGAAGACAATGCGTCGCATCTTCACCCTCGGGAGCATCTCATCAACAGAATGTGCTCGAGCAAACAAATTCATTTCGGAAGGACGCGAGAGAATGAGAAGCAAAACCTCTCCATGCCACTATTTATAGGCCGGGCAAATCAAACCCATGTGCCAAGTGGCTGGCTCTCCGAATCCCGTGCAATGAATTTACATTAAATGGATGAACCTGACGCTGCGAATTCAGCCAAGTCAAAAACGGCTATTTAAAGTACTCGAAGAACGTAACAGTCGCACCAAAAGACGTGTCAAGTGGAGCGGATGTGCCGGTCGGACCGCGCATCACATAGACGCGCCTCAAATACCAAGCGCTTCACAAGCATGCGCCCCCATGCAGCCCTATGCGCCTAGTGGAATGCCGATCAATGCGCCCACTCAACCGACCATTACCTGTCAGAAATATTAAATGCTGAAATCTGACAAAGTTGGCAGCACGTCCCCCGAAGACTGCAGTTGACAGCTTTTTCGGAAAACGAAGCGTCATCGACGTCAGCATCATCATTACTTCACTCCGACGGTTACAACCACGTAGCCGCCCAACCATCTCGCTTGCGCCTCCGCAGCCATGCGCCCAAAGCTCTGCATGCGCCTCAAAAGCCATGCACCTCAGACTTTTCTCTGATCCCTAAAGACAGAAGTAAAGTCACTACTGAAGCCTCGCATGCGCCTCAAAAGCCATGTGCCCCAAATTGTTCGTGACTCCCAAAGGTTACGAGCCAAAGTCTCCTCATGCGCCCAATCCCAGGCGCATCCTACCAGATCATTCCCCGTTAAATCCGAGATCTTCGAGCCATGAGCCTACAATACGTGTCCTTTGACTCGATTCACCCAAGATCTCAGTAACAGAAAGATTCTTTCCCCTGCTATGTGCCAGCCCACAACAGCAGCATGAAGAATTCAACTTCTCAATCAGGGCGCATCGTCCATGCGCCTCCATCAGCAATCACCACGTGGTGTCCCCACGTCCAGCGCATCCTACATATGCGCGCTTGAGCAGCCAGCCTGCAGAATATAAATAGAGGGATCATCTCCTTCTTCCAGACGAACATACATAGACAGACAGAGACATCGCACAACCATAGAGGCAGATACAGACACTCAACGTCTTCCTCCTCTCAGAGAGATAGATACAGACACTCAACGTCTTCTTCCTCTCAGCAAGCTCCAGCACCCAGAGCAATCCAAACCTTCAAAGAACCGATAACCGTCGTCAGATCGTCAACGGATTCAACACATTACCACTCGCTCCATCGGTACAAGAGACCCAGATAAACAAAAGTGTACTCCTAGGACTACGTCTAAGTCCTATATTGTAACACTGTTCAGTTTGTATTGAAATTTGCAATCAATAGATTTTAATGGCAAACAAGCTGGCGACTCTGCTGGGGACCTCTTTCTCCTCTACCGAGAAAGCAGTGTCGCAATTCGACGATGTGAAGGTGGGCTCCTCCCACAAGACGCTGGTCGTACGCCTCAATCAACAAGCGTATGAGGAGTTCATCTCTGAAGGCAGCGCGAGTACTTCGAAGTGGCTGCCAAAGCCGAAGAAGACCCGTCGAGTCTGGGTACGCAAGGTCGATGCCTCTGGCACCACCACCGAAGGGGATGCACCGATCCAGCCTTCCCTTCCTGCTGACGTCCTCAGCAAACCAAGATCCGCCCACCGGTGCAGCACATCTCTCGGGAAAACGTACGGCTGACCACATTCCCCAGCCATCTCCCTCTCAGGCGAGGAAGATGGGTCGACGGAGCAGGTACGTAGCTAATACCCCGCACATCACCTCCGATGCGCCACAGAAGGTCTCTGTCTTTGATAGACTCACTCTCTGTAGTGGCAAAGAGAATTTGGATTTTGAGTACTACGCACCCCAGCGGGCTAGTACAAAGAAACCCAAGGCAGCACGGGCCGTGCGCCCCAAACGTGCTATGCCAGCAGCAAGCCAAAAGCATGTGCTTACAATCATGCGCACTGCTGATGGTAAGCTGTATAAGCTCGACTCAGGTGCTTCTGCGCTAGAAACGAGCCGACCTTCAAAGTCCTTGTCTCACTTGGGCGCACCTGTTACGTTTGTAACCAAGTCGAGCAGGGCAAACCCAGTGGTCTTGAACTCCCGTGCCTCCTCTGGTTGTGCGTCTGAGGTTTGTTCAAGTCACTCTAAATGTTATTCCCCCACTATTGATCTGAGCGCCTGTTTGGTGTTGGATCAGGGGGCGCAGCATTCACTTGACCACCCCGGTGCTTGGCCTTGCCATGCGCCTGAAGGGGGTGTGAAGGTGGCACTCTCCTCCAACGATCTGCGTAACGTGATCACTCACAAACGTCGGTCAGAAGAGTTGACTGACAAGCACGATGTGCCCCCCACAGGGCACACTTGTGCTATAGTCACCAACAACTGCTGTTGCAAGTCAGCAGTCCCACCAAGACAGTCGGTGTTCCAGCGGCTACAATCATCGACACCCCTCCGACGTCGCCTCGGGAAGAAAGTGTCAACATAAGAGGAGCCAGAACTAAAGGTTGCTTCATGCAATGTAATCTCTAACTCCTTGTCAGTCCGAAAGGCGACTGGCAATTCCTGGTCCAAGAGCCTGCCGAGGAAAACCAAGACAACCGTCTCGTCCTCCGGAGTGTTCGAATGCACTCGGGGGAGGAAGAAGATCTTAGAGGAAGCTGGGGGTAGTCAACCCCTTGTTGATCCTCCTTTCGAAAAATAGGGTGTACTCCAAAGCACATCTGGGGTGGATCTTCATCCTCAAGGCGAAGTCAGCCTCCACGACATAGCTGGGGGTCATCTAGCCCCTGTGGATCTGCATCTCGAAAATGAAGAAGTCCTTCAAGATAGGACTGGGGGTAATCAGGCCCTTACGGATACTTCTCTCGAAGACGAAGGCGTCCGCCAAAACTTAGCTGGGGGTAGTCTAGCCCTTGCGGATCCGAGTCTCGAAGACGAAGAAGTCCTCCGGAACATAGCTGGGGGTAGCCAAGACGAAGCTCCGGGAACAACAACTCCTCTACAGGAGAGTGAGGCTGAAAGCAAAGCCTCAACCGAGCCATCCGACTCCAGCTGTGTCATGATAGTCTACATGATTGGGGGTGACACCGAGTCGGATGCGCCACCAGCGAACCTCGTCCAGCGCATGGATACCCTGGAGGGAGGACTCAAAACCCTCTCTGCCTCCATGCAAATACTGACTCAAGCAGTGTTTGAGATACGGTCAGCTTTGGTCAGGACACCTTCTACCAGTCCCGACCCAGGGGCCAATGGAGAGTCAAGTGTACCCCCTCAACGGGTATCCTTGGATACGGATCGCCGCGAAGCCCTTCGAACGTCGGAGCCCTCAAATGCTCAACTCCAGGTGGTACCACCTTTCTCGACTCCCAGCTCCATGGAAGACGTGGTCGAGATGATCTGGGACCTGCGCGAACGCTTTGAGTCCAAGAATGGACAAGAGGAGCGCCAAAAGATGGGCATCTCCCAACCTTATCCCTTCGAATGGAACAAAGTGGTTTATCCTCCCAAATATAAACCACAAATATTGACGCCATACGACGGGAAGGACTCTCCGCGTCGCTATTTGACGTACTTCCAGTCCCAAACGGGACATCTTCCGAAGGAGGACGCGCTACTCACCAACATATTTGTCGGTGTACTGAAAGGAGTGGCGTACGACTGGTACTGTAGCCTTGCCGACAATTCCATATCTTCCTTCGATGACTTGACGTGCCTTTTCCTCGACCGTTTCTACGACGACGGGAAGGACATGATAATGGCGTCCCTCATAGAGATACGCCAGAAGGAGAAGGAAACAGTTCGGGTATTCATCGAACGCTTCCGACAGGCCTGCTTCAGACTGCCCCCGGGCATGCCAGAACACGCACTCCTCTCCTCCTGCAGTATGAACATGCTGCCCGCAGTCAAACTCTGGCTCAATTCTACTCCTCCTCCCGACTGGAGTTCCTTGATCATCGTAGCTGAAGCAGCAGAAAAGAAGGCGTCCAATGCTCGCCTTCTGGGAGTTTGTTTTCCTGTCTTTGAAGACAAGGAAAAGCGGCCTGCAGCCAACAACCCCGGACGAGAGACGAAGGAAAAACAGGCATTGACTGTCAATGCCTCAAAAGGTGCATCAGCGCCTACTCAGAAGCCTCCACTTGCACCAAGGCCAAAGGAGGTGTATTCTTTCAACGATGAAGACACCCAGCAACTCTTCGAGATACTGAAGTAGGGTGACAAGATCAAGTTGCCGGACCCGAAGCGTCCCGACGAGGTTGGAAAAGTAGACAATCCGAGGTACTGTCACTACCATTGGTTTGTCGGACATCCAACCAAGGACTGCTACGTCCTCAAAAACTACATCCAATGCATGATCAATGCAGACGTTATCACCGTCGACTACGAGGAGAAGACGGTTTCGGCAAATGTGGTGTCACTCCAGTTCGGCACCTTTCCGCCAACTACAACATAAGATGGCGTCGTCCCCATCCCTAAGACGACAATGGAGGTGGTTAACTTACCACCTACTCGTGACAACGTGAGTGGACTCATCCCACTCACCACATCTCGGGGAAAGATCTTATGGGTTCACCCTGATCTTGTTTCCGAGGTTACTCAACCGGAGGTATGCCCTGCCTCCAAATCCAAAGGCAGGAAGATCAAGTCTTGCCGTATGGTCTCTTCCTCTGCGGAAGAAGCACTTCCTGTACAGATGCGTTCACAACAGAATACCCAACCCGACGAAGCTGCCGTCGAGGTGGTGCCTCCTTGCACCATTCCTGCTGCCCAGAAAGAGGGCCCATCTAAGCCCCCAGCAGCCAATAAGCAGAAGCATGTAGAGGTTCGTTTCGACAGGCCTCTGCGAAAGGAGAATGCTTCGGGGCTAGCCAAGCCCCACAACTTCGACATACTGGCACAACTTACCAGTACTCCTGCCCGCCTTTCTCTGTTTGAGCTCCTTCGTCTTTCCAAAGACACCCGTGAAGCTCTCTGTGAAGCTCTGAAGGATGCCGAATCCTTCATCAGTCAGGTCAAGCAGCCTGAAGATCTACCGACTACATGTACGCACTGTCATTGTACGGATGAGGTTATCCCTAATATAACCTTCATCCAACAAGACATGCTGCTCAAGCACAACCGACACAACAGGCCGCTGTATTATACAGGGTATATCGGTTCTGTCAAGGTGAAGCGGATTCAGATCGATCCGAGGTCTTCCCTCAGCATCATTTCGAAGACGCTGCTCTCAATACTGGGGATCCCAATGTACCGATTGGCGCCTTCCAACACAACAATCAGTGGCTTCAATGCTAGCAAAAGCGAGCCACTGGACAAGATATGACTAAAGTGCCATATCAGTAACCTCAGAACCGAGGTGACTTGTTATGTCGTGGACGCCGACGTCAACTACAACCTCTTGTTGGGTCGTCTATGGCTGCATGAGTACATGGTGGTGCCATCCACACTCCACCAATGTATGAAGTACGTGTCCACCAACGACGTCATCCGGACGGAGTTCGCGGACATCGACCCTTTCAAGGGGGTTGAAGCCTACTTCACTAATTCCAACTTGTACAAATCACCTGACGAGGAGGAAGCCAATGATGCTGACGATGAAGCAGAAACAGCAGCAGAGCTCGACATGGAGCCCGAGACGATTCCTGTCGCTCCTCTAAAAATTCGACTCAAAGGAAGCCGCCTCAGACGTTGCCTCCAATGAGCATCAAGCTACCCGGAAAAGCACCAACTGCTCCAGGTAGAATACCGATTGAAGCTCCTTTGAAGATACAGCTCAAGGGAAAGCCGCCTCAAACATCGGCTCCCCATGTGGCAAAACTACAAGGAAAGGCACCAATTACTGATGGCGCAGTTGCGGCACCCCTGAAGGTGCGTCTTAAGGGCAAGCCGCCGCAACCATCTGTCTCATCCAAGCTGCCGGAGAAGGCCCACATAGCCTTCTCGGACCCCAGGATCAAAGCTGTGGTGGACTCTCCCGATCCAATCCCAGTACTCAAAGATGAAGAGCTAGTGGAATATATCTCTGCTGATATAGATGCACCCTCTCTGGACAATGTAATCCCGCGGGATAAAATCTCGTGTTTTATCAATAATAGAGTATCTTTTAATTATTCTAGTCTTCCATATTGGAATGCCATGTATACATTAAATAACGTTCTACGGTCGTTGCAAATACAAATAACGACCGTCCATCATGTAAATCGAGTAGTCCCGTTCCAAGGGTCTGTTCTGTAGTCCCACCGTGGAGTCGAGACGAAGAATCCATCATCTTCGACAAAGTTGAGCGTCATCAAGACCTCCCGCCACTCGAGCCAGAACCAGATATCGGCAGAATACAAGTCTATCGGTACACGGACAAGGCAAAGTACCTCATCCAAAAGATGGGTTACGACCTAAAAAGCAACAAAGGCCTGAACTATGGCAAGGGTCGACGTCTTCCTCTCCGGCTTCCAACACCCAAAGGAAAGCCGCAGGACTACTATAATCAAACTCGACGGGGGGTGGGCTATGTCACGCCGCCGTCAACTCCAGAGAATTCGGAGGCAGAAGAAGCAGAACATTCTCACTCATCCGAAGCATCAACCTGGGATTCCGATACCAGTATCGGCTCAGTCTTCAGGAGAGTGCTATCAGCCAACATGACATCTGCACAATTTTAAGAAGATGAAGGCAAAAACCAAATGCCAGAATTCTTCGAAGAAGAACCCTGGGCTCAACGCCTGGGAGAACAGTGGGAGTCTCGTTTTGAATTACACGAACCCCCTACCGAAGACGAAGTCGAGCAGATCGACCTTGGGGATGGATCTTCTTCCAAACCCATCTTCATCAGCAAAAGCCTAGAAGGAGAAGACCAGGAATCTTTAATCCAGCTGGCTAAAGAGTATATTGATGTCTTCGCCTGGAACTATGAAGATATACCGGGACTTAATCCCCAGATCGCGATGCATAGGCTTAACATCTTACCTGATTGCCAAGCCTATCAAACAACAACAGCGACGCTTTTGTCCTGACATCATGAACGCCATCGATCAGGAGGTAGACAAACTCTTGACCAGCGGCTTCATCCGTGAAGAACAACACCCGGATTTGGTGGCCAACGTCGTCCCTGTCACCAAGAAGAATAGGAAGATACGAGTCTGTATCGACTTCAGAGATCTCGACACTTGTAACACCCTAGTCCCAAAATACGTAGGACTAGGAACGTAGACATGCCAGCTGTATTCATACGAAGTACATAGGCCTCGTATGGATACATAAGCTGTAAAATACAGTAGAACCATAACTAATCTCATCCACACAAAATAAATGAATAAAGATATCATATAATGATAATGATTTGTCTTGATACAATATGTTGGGCGGAGACAAATCCACTACCTACAAAATAAGGTAAAGTACATAGAAAATGAAATGAGTGGCGAGCGAAGCGAAAACGATCCAAATGCAATCATCCTCGATGGAATGGCGATGATCACGGCGAGAGCTAGAGCACCTGCGAAAAACAATAGCACACACCTGGGGAGATAACCAGGTCCACAGAGGGACGTAACAAGACACATAATATCATGCCATATAACTGAATAAATATTGCTCAAATAAATAAGTAAATCGAATTTATAACATGTTCCAATACGCACCTACTGAACGAGCGTACCATCCCCCCAACCAAACAAGGACAGGAGATGGTAAACTAATTCACGGTAACGTATCTTCCCATGATAAGTATCCAATATGGTATCCGGACCCCAACAAGGTTCAATACCTTCTCATCGAAGTAGTAAGTCACACCTACAACCAAACAAGGACAAGATGTGACGAACTAATCCGCGACAAGTTATTGTTCCAAGCCACGGTCAGATACAAGTACCCAAACCAAAGGTACTCATACCTAACGGATAAGGGTGCCTAACCAAATTTAGGTGAATGCAGTTTTAAGAACAGTTCATGGTCGCATGACTACCGGGTCAAGTCAAAAAAATACCAATGTAGTACCTCAGTAGCGAGTCACAACACCATATACTATTCCTCAGTATCGAGCGAGTCTATAGCATATAGTCTACCTATCGTTCCTCAGTAGCGAGCAAGTCTACGATAGATAGGGTGGTAGTCAACTTCCAATCATGTTCTTCCCGTCCAATGCTAACTCTATAACCGCTAAGTCAAACTTGCATGCAACCTCTATTAGCGGTTATTCCTATCGCATGGCTTGTACGTACTGGTGGCCAGCCAATCACGTACTTTCGTGTTCTATATGCGACACACAACTTCGTGGTACAACGTGTCAAGGCCATGAATGCAACACACAAAGGTGGTCCCTTAAATCTAGGTTTAATGTGTAAGAAAATAATACATAGCAAGAAACTGAACAGTAAATTCTAACAGGTTATGCCATGTATCACAGTTTATTTTGCATAAAGAAAATAATGAACATGCATGAAATATGAGCTAAAATAATTAAACAGCTAATGGCAAGATGTCTTGCCTGGTAGTACGCCTGGTGTGCTGCGATGATCAAAGTGGCACGATCTGCAACTTGGGTGCAACAACTGTACAAGGAGACCTCGGGTGGTGGCACGGATGGTTCCATTGGGTCCAGAAGGGTCAAATTAGTTAGGGTCAATAGGTGGAAGGAAAGAATTGGTAAAAGAATAGAAAGATTGGGATTGGTCATGGACATGAGATTGATAAATAGAATTTGGATAAATAATATATATGATTTTTAGAAAAATATCTACAATATTGAAATATAATCTATTAGTCAAACTATGCTTTCAAATAAATATCCAAACAATCAAAAGTTGTTTAAAGGCAAAACTGTAAGTTTGTAAAATGACAACTTTTAGGCAGAAGAAACACCTTAATATTTTTAGACTAACTCAGTTTGAAATCGATATAGGAAAAAACCAATAATAGAACTTTTTTTTAGAAATAATTTTTATAATATCTTTAACAATTATATTAGTAAGGAACTACTAGTAGTAATAAAAGTGATAATACCCTAAGAGAAAACATGATGATCATAATAAGGCTCCTAACAATTTTATACCTCATATAATATTATGCCAGTAATTTAGTATAAAAATATAAATATTGCTATATATATACTGCTTAAATAATAATGACAATAATCAGAATAAAAATAATTAAAATAACCATAATATTAAAATAACAGATACTGAAAAGTAGAAAAAACAAATAATAAACAACACAAAATAATAATAATAATAATAATGATAATAATAATAAATAATAAAAATAAAATCATCACTGATGTCGTTCTCCTCTTGAGAACAGTAGAGAAAAAGTCATAAAGAAAGCAAAAATGACACAGGAGGAAGGAGAGAGAGAGACTGGGAGGGAGAGCGAGAGATTCGAGAGGGGGAGAGAGAGAGATGGAGAGAGGGAGAGCGGCGAGGCTGAGGGTTAGTCGGCGGTCGGCAAGCCGGAGGGAGGAGAACATGAAGGGGGTTTTGGGCGCGGCTAAGGCGGAGGGAGCTCGACGCTGCGTTGTCGAGTCCGGCGAGGAGGAGTTTGGGAAGTTGAGGGAAGGCAGACGCTTAGGTGGTGGTCGCGGCGGTAGAGGGTCGTGCGTGCGCCGAGGTTTGGTGGAGGCGGCCGAGAACCGTGCTGCGGTGGATCGGCGCTGCTCGGCGAGGCGGGGTTCGGAAGGCCGGCGAAGGGCGGAGCTCGCGGCCAGGCAAAAAGGGAAGAGGTCGGGAAGGACGGTCGGCCACGGCAAGCGGCGGGGGAAAGACAGCCACGCTGTGGGGCGTTCCGCGGAGGCTCAGGCGCGGGAGGAAGACGGAGGGCTGCGGTCGGCTCCGGCGAGGGGTCTGCTCTCCGGCGGAGAAGTGCCCAGGGGACGCGACATCGGCACGGGTTCATGTGAGGGTTAGGGTTTGGTTTTTCTTCTTCTGTTCTTGGTGGCGGTGGTGGATGTCCGGCCATTGGCCGTGGGAGCGGTGGTGTTGGTGGTCTGGTGGTGACGCAGCCGACGATGGCCAGCGGCGGTGGACTGGTAGGTGGTCGGGTGTTTTCGGCAAGTGGCCGAGGTAGTGGTTACGATGGTGATGGTTGGCCGGGTTAGGGTCGGTTGTCTGGGAGGAGACGAGCGCTGGTGCGCTCCGACGTTGGCGACGGGCGTGGTGGTGTCGATGGGTGGTGACAGGAGGATGAGCCGAGGGATGGCCGAGTTAGGTTTAGGTTTGAGGTTTTGGTTCTCGTCGGGGGTTTCGTGTCCGGCATGTCGGACACGAAGGGATTGATGAGTACATGTGTCCGTGTGTGGACACGAAGAATAATGTAATTGTAAATAAAATAGATTGGAATAAGATTGGATTGACACCCGGGGTCGGACCCGAGGCCGTCACGGCTGACACGGAAGAGATGGACACCGACACGAGGCACGTACACTTTGTGGAAATTGTTGTGGATGAATAATGAATTGGAGGAGTACCTGCCTATTTATAGGACGTAGGAATTCCCAATTGGATAATGATTAAAATTAGATAAATCAATCTATTAAATTAAATCAATGAAATCAAATCTAAATCCAATTAAATCTACTTTAATTCCCTTAGTTTAAAATCAAATCAAATCAATAAATCAAATTCCAATTATAGATATTAACTTAATCTATTTAAATGGAATCAAATCAAAATTTAAATTGTCACAAATATTTCAAAAATATGTTTTCCAAAAATACTATAATAATTAATTTCAAAAATTACATTATTATTTAAAATAAACAAATAAATAATTACGAAAAAAATATGTTTGTACAAATAATATTTACATAGATATACTTTTCTAATTTACCATTTTATAGGAAAAATTTATTTATTATTATAACTATATAAATGAAAGGCTTTTCATAATAGTCATAAACATGAAAATAATCGCTACAAATAATTTTTGTCTATATTACTTTGAAACTATAAAAATAATAAAATAATATTTTTCAAAAATATGTACGCTCACACATATTCGCACTTAACGAGCAAGAAAATAATTTCATGCGCGACGTACAATACGACTACGCGACGTACAATACAAAATTTTAAATCGGTTCCAAATTTAATAAAAAAAAAATAGTAGAAAATTTAGGGGTTTTACAACACTGCTTGCCCGAAGGACGAATTCCCACTTCCAATCACCGACGTGATGATCGACAACACATGTGGCTTCGAACGCATGTCTTTCATGGATGGGTATTCGAGCTACAACCAGATCAAGATGTTCCCTGATGACGTAAAACACACGTCATTCAGGACTCCGAAGGGGGTTTTCTGTTACACAGTGATGCCCTTCGGCTTGAAGAATGCTGGTGTGACATACCAACGAGCTATGAGCACCATCTTCCGTTAGCATCTTCGCAAGACAGTCGAATGCTATGTTGACGACATCGCAGTCAAGAGCCGTCTCAAAGGAGATCACCTACAAGACCTGAAGACAGTCTTCGATCTCATGCGGGCGCATTAACTTAAGATGAACCCCGCTAAATCCTTCCTGGGGGTTCCTAGCGGAAAGTTCTTGGGCTTCATTATCACGGCGAAAGGCATTCATGTCGATCCCGAGAAGACCAAAGCCATCCTTGACATGGACCCTCCGAAGAACCTCCGAGAACTTCGAGGCCTGCAGGGGCGTCTGGCATACATCCGGAGGTTTATAGCAAACCTTTCCGGAAAATGTCAACCCTTCACCCAGCTCATGAAGAAGAGAGTCTCTTACATCTGGATAGAGAAATGCCAAAAAGCTTTCGACGATATCAAAGCTTACCCGACGAGTCCGCCAGTCCTAGTGGCACCCGTTGCCGGCAAACCATTCCTCCTCTACGTCCATGCCATGGATCATTCCCTCGGCGCTTTGCTGGCTCAGAACAGCGATACAGGCTATGAACAAGCCATATACTACCTCAGTCGAACACTCATCGGGGCCGAACACCGGTACAACCCCGTTGGAAAGGAGTGCTTGGCGTTGGTGTTTACCATTCAGAAGACCCACCATTATGTCTCGGGCCAGACAATTCATGTCATCTCCCGAGTCAATCCACTCAGAGTTCTCATGACGAAGCCAGGATCATTGAACTCCCGGCAAGCTACATGGGCGATCCTGCTAACGCCATACAACATGGTGTTCGTTCCACAAAAAGCCGCTAAGGGTCAGGCTCTGGCCAACTTTTTAGCTGCACATCCCATCCCAGAGTCCTCAAGACTCTATGAAGACATCCCGGATGAGGTCAAAGAATCAAACGTCACCGAGGAAAGCTCCGTCTGGCGGATGTTTTTCGATGGCGCTTCAAGAACAGGCCCCAAAGGCTAAATTATCGCAGGAGTGGGGGTAGTATTAGTCTCCCCCGATCAACTGGTCATCCAGCGTGCTTACTCCCTTTCGAAGCCGTGCTCCAACAATGTTGCCAAGTACAATACGCTCATCATGGGACTCCAGCTGGCGCAACAGCTGGGGGTGAATCATCTGGAAGCCTACGGCGACTCAAAACTCATTGTTAACCAGATCAGAGGGGCAATACGAAGTTTGCCATAAAGATCTGATTCCTTACCATGGGGTTGCGTTGAACATCATTTCAACCTTCACCAAGTTCTTCATCGAACATGTACCCCCTCTACAAAATTTGGAGGCCGACGCGCTGGCTGGCCTCTCAGCCTCATTGGCAGCACCCCTCGGGACTCAACACTACGTCACGGTAGTTGGTCGAGACTTGGTCTGTCATAAAAACAACCTATGCTCACAAATGGCCCAGGCCATGTCGACAAGTACTGGTGTTAATGTCCGAGACTGGAGATTCCCGTTCATCGACTTTGCTGTCTACGAAATTCTCCCCGAGGACCCGAAAGAAGCCGTCTCAGTCAGAAGGCGTTCCCTTCGATTCTATTACGACACAGCTACTAAAATGTTGTACCGACGCTCTTACGATGGACTTCTTCTTTGATGTTTATCCAGCGAAGAAGCAGCCGAAGCCCTTCGAGAAGCTCACGACGGAACTTGCGGGGCTCATCAACCTGGCCCTAAGTTGCAGGATCGACTGCGACGTATGGGCTACTACTGGCCCACCATGGCAGCCGACGCTGTCGACTATGCTAAGAAGTTCCATGCGTGCCAGCTTCACGCCGACTCCATCCGTACACCGTCAGAACCACTACATCCTACGGTTGCCTCCTGGCCCTTCGAAGCCTGGGGCATGGACATTGTAGGACCGATCACCCCTCCTTCATCAAGGGGACACCGCTTCATACTAGCCATCACCGACTACTTCTCCAGATGGGCAGAAGCAGTCCCGCTGGCGGAAGTAAAGAGCTCCATGGAGATCAGCTTCATCAAATACCATGTCATCTACCGTTTCGGGGTACCTCGGAGGATCATCCACGATAACGGTCCTCAGTTCATTAGCCATGTTTTCAGCAGATTTTGTGACAAGAATCGCATCCAAAATGTGGCCTCAACCGCCTATAATCCGACAGCAAACGGATTGGCCGAGGCGTTCAACAAGACTATCGTCAGGCTACTCAAAAAGGTCGTATCATCCAATAAATGCGATTGGGACGAAAAGCTTGGCGAATGCCTTTGGGCCTACCGTACAACGGTACGGACCCCGACGGGCAACACACCATTCTCTCTGGTCTACGGAAGCGAAGCGGTACTGCCTCTCGAGATCCAGATACCCTCACTCCGTGTAGCAATCACAAATCAACTCACAGAAAAAGACAATCAACGTCACCGTCTGCGAGAATTGGAGGCGCTTGAAGAAAAACGTCTCCTAGCTCAACAATGCATCGAACTCTACCAAGCCCGTATATCACAGGCTTTCAACAAGAAGGTCAAGCAGAGGACTTTCCAAGTAGGCGACTTGGTTCTGGCAGTCAGGAGGCCGATGGTGTTGACTCACAAGACACCAGGAAAGTTCGAGCCCAAGTGGGAGGGACCTTTCATCATAGAGACGGTATACTCAAACTGTGCTTACCGCCTCGCCAAATCCAATAGGGATTTGTTCATGATGCCCATCAACGGCAAGTTCCTAAAGAAGTACTACTCCTGACATCTTTCAGACATGTACTTCCATCTCTACCCAACAAGGGAGTCCGTGGACCCAATCATCAGGGCTCACATACAATTCCCTTCCACAAAATCATATGCTTCCGGAACCCAGCTGTTTCGTAGCATCCTCCAGTAGAAGGATAACCACGTCCATATCACCTCTGAGTTGTCCCCCTACACCCTGTAAAGCGGAATCTTACACTCCGTAAGACTACGCTACCCATCATGTTTTCCATGTCCACATTACATCTGAGTAAACATCCCGTACAGACAACCCCTGCGTTGCCGTACATTGATCGCAGAACTTCCACGTCCACATTACCTCTGAGTAGTTCTACGTATCCCCCAGAGTCATTCCTACCACGTCCATAACACCTCTGAGTAGAAAGATTCCATTATTTGAATCCCATATTTGCCATGTCCACATCACCTCTGAGTAAACATGTTGGTTCTCTCAAACTTATTATCTGTACCTAAAAATCACGGTGCGCAAAAGATAATAGGTCCACACAAATCATCAAGTTCATGACAACAAAAATGAACATACCACAAAAAACTTTGTATTCTTTATTTTTTCAAAAAAAGAGTAAAGGATTACACCCCCAGCAAAGAGTAGCAAAATACACAAAAAGAAGAGACTACAATCCCTAAAAATCCCCGGAGTTGGCTGAAAGCTCTTCAATCCGACGCCTCAAGTCTGTCGCCCGAGTCTCCACAGTCGCCAGGACCCGACGTTCAGCTTCTTGACGCATCGCTTCTATGGCTTTAGGAGAAGTGTCATCCTCATGCTTCTCATCCAACTGTTGCCGCTGCTGAGCCAGGGCAAGAGCCCGGTAGGTGAAAGCTGCTTCCTCCTTCTTGAATGCTACATGTTCAGCCTGGACACGCTCGGCATCTAATAGGAGTCGGGCCCGCTGGTCCTCAAGGCGGCGGATCTGGGCATCAACCTCCGCGATACTAGCATCCAACGCAGCTCGCAACTCCATCTTCTTCTGCATAGACTGAGACAACCGCTCCACTGCAGCTTCAGTCTCAGCCACCTCGCGTTTCCAGACACCCATGGTGGCCAGGTAAGAGGACTCAGTCTCAGCGATCAGCTTCTCCTTTTCCGCATCTATCAAAACGGAGAGATCATTTCGCTGGATACACTGGAACTCAGAAAGCAGCTGATCTAGCTCAGCCACCGAGGCCTCCAGAATCTCGGCCATATGATCATGGCCCTGGTGGGTACGTATCAGATTGATGTGAGGAAGTGCCAGGGTTTTCGCCGTCGCAAAACTCCCATTGGCATTCATCACCGCCGATACACCCCTCTGCAGCATCTTATATACTGCCTCAACAATGAAATTCACATACTCATCTGCATCCGCCAGCACCTGCAGCGTCATAGCAGGAGTTGGAGGAGCTGCTCTAGTTAGCGGACCGGAAGAGGGCCCGCCGACCTCAACCCGCGAGGCTGGAACCTCGGCATCAACAGGATCCTCAACAGGGGCTTGACTACTAGCCTAAGGAGCCAAAAGAATAGGAGGAGCCGATAGAGGCGTCGATATCGTGCCCCAAGTAGAAGGAGCGACAGAGGGTTCCGGTAAACCCTTATCCTTCTCGAGCTCAGAGGGACCATCGACATCAGCGGCTACCTCATTCGTCCCCAACATGCTATCAACAGGCAGTAAGGGACATTCCCCCTCCGCCAGAACAGCAAGATCGGCACTTGGCTCCAGACTCGGCTCCCCTGAAGTCAGAATTGGCGGACAAGTCCCACTATCACCATCAAATCCTTCCACAGGGATAGGATCTGTTGCTACTTCCCGGTCAGCAGCCAACTCAGCCTCCGCTGCTGAGTCTGGGGTAGGGCTCGGCAATGCTGTAATCGACCTCCCCTCATCATGACAAGGAGGGGAATCAACCCTCTCCTCGGTTCCAATCACGTCTGTTGCCCCCGCAACAGGCTCGTGCATTTCTGGAGGGACGTCATCTGAAGACGACGAACTCCACTCCACTTCCTCATTTGGAAGCCCCGTGTCTACTGGACCTTCGGTGTCAAAGGTCCTCTGGCCTGTATCATCCCAGAAGCTGCTACGTCCTCAGCTTCCCTTCTAACATAATTCGGGGATGCCGGAATCTCCACAACAACGACATCATCTGGATTCTCCTCCATGTGAGACATCATAATCGGCGGAATGCGCTCTTCAGATGAGCCCGCCACCTTCTTTGGCCTGCTGCCACCAGATTTTGGAGTACGGGGTCTCCTTTTGAGCGGCTCCTACAAAAAGAAAGCATGGGTCACACAAAATGTTGAACCTGAACTGGACTATATGGGACATCCTTACCTCCGTAGGTGCTGAGTCCGATAACACAGTCGGTAACGATGCCTTCTTCTGCCTCTTTGACGCAGAAGAGCCAGCCTCTGTATCCGCTCGTCTTTTCGGTTGATCAACCGAGGGTTCTGCCTGACCCCCTGTAGATACGGCAGGGGCACCTCGATAACCCATCTCTGGCGGACGGTACGATCGAGCCTTCGCCAATATGTTCCCAGCCACCGCTAACTGGGTGCCTGCAACAAGACTAGTCTCCCTATCATATCCGGAAGGCATGACAGCCATAACACAGTAAAACTTGGTAGCCGAAAAAAGAATCGGCGGCCGTGGATTCTGGACAGGTAGCGTAAAGCAAGCTCCGGTACATCCGGCATTATAGTAATGCCAAGCTCGCGCACCATCCAGCAAACTTCCAGTATACCCCATGTTGATACTGGGATTATCCAACATCAACTGAGAATAGCCGAATTGCTGTGCAAAACGGCTCGATAAATATGGTTCCAGGTAACACTGGTTCCTATTCCGGTATACCAGATGGGACAGCCGGATACTTTGCAACCAGCGGAATCCCCATAGAGGCAGAGTGGTGGCATCTTCACCCGAATCCATTAAGTCTTCATTGTCCTTAAAACCCAAGAAGACAGGACCTACTTTGGTGATCTCCCACCCCTGAAGGCGGGATAAAACATTCCTGCAAACAGGAACGCCGGTATGCAACCAGCTCCTCTGGTGAAAATGGCGGAGGAATGCATCTCCGGCCCTATGATCTTCTTCCGAGCCTGGACTCATTACATTGGGATGGTGTAAAATTAACCACCCCATCAAATAGTGAAATGGCAGTTCGGCACGGGGGAAGTTGTCATTTCTACCTCGATCATGAACCACATTTCCTACAAATTCTCGCAAACCTCACAGCAGGTTACACACTATTGCGGGGAGTAGAGCCAGGCGCCGGCCAAAAACAAACTTCACAGCTGGCAGGATTAGGTTCCGGGTCACCCTCTCTACAGAGCCTGACCCGCCCGAGAAGACATAATCCCAAAGCCAAACCATCAGATACGCAGCTAACACTGCTTTCGACGACATCCAATGAGTAAGGTGCCATAAACAGCTATAGGAGCGTTCATCCGACTGCCGGTCCTCGTTCTCCCGGGGATTCTTCTCACCTAACCTGCTCATTTCGGAGAGCACCTCACTACGGGAAAGCGCTAGCGGAGTGGAAAACTGAGAGTGATCCTCCTTGTCTTGCTTAAAGACGTAATCTCTCCAAGCGGTCACATGATACTGTGACCCGCTCTTATCCCTCTTCTGCATATAGTAATGATGACTCGCCACTTCCTTGAAGACGACCATCATTTCCTCGGCTTTGTCCCCCAGGACTTGGAACTCCTCGTTTGTCGGAAAGTATTCTTCATAAGGTTCTGATCCCCAAGGGAGCTTTGACACCTCGTACATTTCATGAAGTGCGAGTCCCAGCTCCCCCATCGGAGTAAAGAAAGTCCCGGTATGGGTATCAAACATCTCCAGAAGCGCGAGGAACATATGCCTGTTAATTTCGACGCCTGCCTGAGTAGCACGGATTGCGGCAATCAGCCCAATATCTCGGAGTTCAGTCTAAAACCGCAACAGGATCCAGAGTGTCAGTTTGTCCCATTTGGAAACGTAATGACACCAAACCTCTACCCAAAATTCACCTTTCGGGCATGATCGCTCCATCAACAGCATGCGATTTGCAAAAGTCGAGGCACCAAAGGCAAGTTTATTAATGGGAACATCACTGTAAATGCTTCCGGGATGTAGAGTCCGCCAGGTAAAAGAAGGCCCAATCCGCACGGCGGCCAAAGTATCCCTTTGATCGGAGGTAGAATCGATTTTGATGACGCCTGCCACCGCTCCCCCTTGAGATGGGGTTAGCTCCCAGGACATCCTCCTCTTGGAAGCAAGACGACAAAAAGCCGTCAAAGGCCCTTGACGTTCGAGTTGCTTAACAATCATATGCACTCCCCTTGCTGTAATGAACCAGTCTTCCTTGACCTTCAACACCTTTGCTTCAATAGAAGTAAGGCGGTCCCCAAACAGGAACTCAGGCTTCAAGAAGGTCACTTTATCAGAAGGGGCGGATTTTAAAACGCCACGTTCCATCATCCGTTTGAGGAACCCATACGGTTGTTCCAGGATTTAAGTCATTCTTTCGGGATGTTGATCCAGCATAATAGCAGCTTGAGCAGAGTTTATCACCTCCTCATCATAATCTACTCCTATCTGGCAGAGGGCAGCATCCAGAAGCACTTCATTTAAGAGTGGGACAGTCATCGACACTGCCAAAGATTCAGGGATGTTAGAAACAACAAAAAAAAATCTGAGCCTCGTTTTCGTAAGGCTCAAGTGCATCTGAAAAAGAAGCTTCGACGCATCATCAAGGTCTAAACCCATGCGCGTTAGCATTGGAGCTTCGACGCATCATCAGGGTCTAAACCCCTGCGCGTCAGCGTTGAAGCTTCGGCGCATCATCAGGGTGTAAACCCATGCGCGTCAGCAGTGGAGCTTCGGCGCATCATCATGGTGTAAACCCATGCGCATCAGCAGTAGAGCTTCGACGCATCATCAAGGTCTAAACCCATGCGTATCAGCAGTAGAAGCTTCAGCGCATCTTCAGGGTTTAAACCCATACGGGTTGACAGAAAAACCTCAGCACCTCATCAGGACTCAAGGTCCATGCGCGTTGGCATATGTATGGTACAGGAAGATATGGTACAGAATGATGAAACTCACCAACTACCGATGGCTGAATGTCGACAGACGGATGGGGAACATCAGCCGCTACAGCCTCTACAGGCTCTTTCTCTTTGCCCCGTCCCTAGCCAGCACCGCCGCGAGGAGTCTTGGGAGCCATTCCTTGAAAGAAGGAAGTTAGGGTTGTTCGAAGAAGAACTCTAAAAGACAAAAGCAAAGAGAGGAATCAAGCTAGAACTCTCTCTCTTTTCTCCTCACACCTATTTATAGGCTCAGTCGCACGCGTGAACCGATGAAGTGTGACCTCAGCCGCCGCCTCGGGTTCTGCGAGAAGATAACTGCAAATAAATGCAAAAAGATTATCATTAATCTTTTTGGTTATCAAGGCGTTATCATTTGCATTAACTGAGAGGAGCATGCGCCCCATCACTGATGCGCAGAGTATCCATGCGCGCGAACAGTCATGCGCCCCAACCACCATGCTTCTTATTCAAAGTATTCCAAAACTTGACAAAAAAAAGTTTTGAAAACTTTGAAGGGGGTCTTGTAGAAGCATGGAATTTTAGGACCAGAAATCCTATGCGTCAAACACTACACGCGCCAGGGAGCTCAGATGAAGTACTCGACACAGAAGCAAAAGAATAGACATCAAAAGAGGATTTTTTATTTTTTATTTCATATAAAAGTCTATTACATGTCTAGAAAAGGTTGTACAAAGGAGAATTTCTACAAAGAAAAGTTCCTAAGTCTACAGCTCGGCGCAGCAATCGCCATGCGCCCTCAAATAGGCGAAGCAATCACCATGCGCTCTCAGCCAGGCGCATCCCTTCAGCAGCTCAGTTATGTGCATCCCTTCAGCAGCTCAGTTATGTGCCACCCTTCCAGCCAGGCTCATCTAATGCTTCGTAATGAAGCATTTATTGAGCATAATGAGGGTGGCAATCAACCCTCTAGCTGGAGGAGGAGCTCCCCAAACCGAGGAAGAGAAGAGCACCGCAAATGAAACCGCGGCTAAAGGAGCAGCTTTCAACACAACCAGAATGGGCAACACCCACTCTGACAGAAGAAAGAGCCTCCAAAGCCGCAGCACCGTAATTCCGATCTGTGGCTCTTCCAGCATAACGGAGATGAGGCTCGTGCATCCCGATCTTTGGATGCAACAGGCACCTTCTGCCTGCCTCAGAAGCCGTCGACTCCGACTTTTGGATGTAATGGTCACCTTCAAGTACATCAATGAAGACAATGTGTCGCATCTTCACCCTCGGGAGCATCTCATCAACAGAATGTGCTCGAGCAAACAAATTTATTTCGGAAGGACGCGAGAGAATGAGAAGCAAAACCTCTCCATGCCACTATTTATAGGCCGGGCAAATCAAACCCATGCACCAAGTGGCTGGCTCTCCGAATCTCGTGCAATGAATTTGCATTAAATGGATGAACCTGACGCTTCGAATTCAGCCAAGTCAAAAATGGCTATTTAAAGCACTCGAAGAACGTAACAGTCGCACCAAAAGACGTGTCAAGCGGAGCGGATGCGCCGGTCGGACCGCGCATCACATAGACGCGCCTCAAATACCAAGCGCTTCACAAGCATGTGCCCCCATGCAGCCCCATGCGCCTAGTGGAACACCGATCAATGCGCCCACTCAACCGACCATCACCTGTCAAAAATATTAAATGCTGAAGTCTGACAAAGTTTGCAGCACGTCCCTCGAAGACTGTAGTTGACAGCTTTTTCAGAAAATGAAGCGTCGTCGACGTCAGCATCATCATTACTTCACTCCGACGGTTACAACCATGTGGCTGCCCAACCATCTCGTATGTGCCTCCATAGCCATGCGCCCAAAGCTCTACATGCGCCTCAAAAGCCATACGCCTCAGACTTTTCTCTGATCCCTAACGACAGAAGTAAAGTCACTACTGAAGCCTCGTATGCGCCTCAAAAGCCATGCGCCCCAAATTGTTCGTGACTCCCAAAGGTTACGAGCCAAAGTCTCCTCATGCGCCCAATCCCAGGCGCATCCTACCAGATCATTCCCCGTCAAATCCGAGATCTTCGAGCCATGGGCCTACAACACGTGTCCATTGACTCGATTCATCCAAGATCTCAGCAATAAAAAGATTCTTCCTCCTGCTACGTGCCAGCCCACAACAGCAGCATAAAGAATTCAACTTCACAATCAGGGCGCATCGTCCATGCGCCTCCATCAGCAATCACCACGTGGCGTCCCCGCGTCCATCGCATCCTATATATGTGCGCTTGAGCAGCCAGCCTGCAGACTATAAATAGAGGGATCATCTCCTTCTTCCAGACGAACATATATAGACAGACAGAGACATCGCACAACCAGAGAGGCAGATACAGATACTCAACGTCTTCCTCCTCTCAGCAAGCTCCAGCACCCAGAGCAATCCAAACCTTCAGAGAACCGATAACCGTCGTCAGATTGTCAACAGAGTCAATGCATTACCACTCGCTCCATCGGCACAAGGGACCCAGATAAATAAAAGTGTACTCCTAGGACTACGTCTAAGTCCTATATTGTAACACTGTTCTGTTTGTATTAAATTTGCAATCAAAAGATTTTAATGGCAAACAGTAAGTATGTGGGTTTTCTCTCGTCTTATTATCCGTATTCTGAACCGGAGTATGCCAAGGATAATAGGCCCACAAATGTCCTCTGCTGACCACAAATGTTGTAACAAATTTCCTGGTACATACCCCTCATTTCTCATCATGCCCCGGGAGCCCAGCTGCTCTATGGCATTCTTTCTCTCGATACCAGCAACGTCCATGACCACCTTACCGTGGAATCGTTCTAGGTATCCTCATCAAATTTGTTATCCAAACATAAAACCCAGGTATGCCAAGGGTAACATGTCCACAAACAGTCCCCTGCGGGGCAAACACCACCATAACACCATAAACGCAATAAGCAACATGAATGAAGGGTAAAATAAAACATACTCTTTTATTTGAAAGCCAAAAGTACTACAGGTTCTGGGACCACGTCCCTTTCAAAAAAAGGGGAAAAGAACATGAACATAAAAAGCAAAAGAGCCGACTATGGCTCGACGGTACATAATTCCAGGAGACGGTTCCTCAGCAAGGCAGTCCCCCGTTCGAACCGCTGCTTGTCTCGGCGCTCGGCCTCCTGAGACAACTGCTCCGCATCATCCAAGTGCACGTGAGCCCGCCAGCCATCCTCAAGCTTCTTCAGAGCGAACTCCAGGCTAGCAGAAGCTCGAGTAACTTTGTCGGCCTCCTGGATAATCATCCTCTTTTCTGTACAGGCAGCTTCGAGTTCAGACTCCAAGAAGGCCAGCTTCCTCCGAAGCTCGAACATCTGCTCCCGGGTGTCAATTACCGCACGGGAGGCAGTCGCTTCCCGAACCGTGCAATCTTTACTCTCGTGTCTCAACAAATCATATAGCTGAGACAGATCGCGGAGATCCTTCAGTATGACCGGCTTGACCGTATCCCGAGCGACCCTTACCTTGTTCATGGCAGTTATGAGGAAACCGTACTCTTGATCTATTGCAGCAGACAGATCAGCTTGCCGCAACATCTGAAACTGGGCCACCAGCTGATCAGCCTCTAGCAATTTTGGCTCCAGAAGCGCGACTATCCCCGCTCCACCGGGAAGGGTTTTGAGAATATCAATTTGGCCTTGGGCACATTGTAGGGCCAAGGAGAAAGGGGTCCCCCGTTCCACAGCAGCCTCGACCCCTCTCTTCAAGTGGCAGTAGAAACTGTCAACCACGTCCTGTGACGCTTTATCCAGAACTACCGTAGAAGATAGCGTCAAAGGAAGTGTGGCTGGCAGTGACGAAGGAGGCGCGCTAGAACTCGCCACCCCGGCCACCAAGGAAACAAATTTCGAGCGGAAAGACGCGTGGATAGTGGCTAACTCCTCCTCCGCGGCCCGTAGAACCTGGATACTCGGCAAGGTAGAAAGGTCGACCCTCGGAGCCACTTGAGTAGAGGAGGACGCAGGGACCATCGCTCACTGTCCCGGCTGTGCCAACCCCTGACCTTCCGAACTCGATTCAGCAGAAGGCCCTTCAACATAAGTCGGAAGAGGAGGGGGCACGATCCCCTCCACCAGATCTCCTCTGGCAGAGCCTACCTTAACAATGTCCGTCATCGACACTGAAGGGGCAGGACCTGTATGTCCAGAGCAACCATCAATCAGTCTAACCCGAAAGATGTGATAATAGAGCAGATAGGCCTCCTCACTAGTTAAGATTTGGCTTATCTTACCAGGAGAGGAGTGTGGAGGCTCCGGTTCGCTCACAGCCGCCGTAGTCCCCTCACCAGCGACCTCCAAGTCGAATTCAGCTGGTTCTTCTGCTCCAGCCACCCCGGAAAGGGATACGACTGGTTCAGCGTCACCCTGCTGAAATTCAACAGTCTCAGGGACAGGTTCAGTAAATCCCCCGTCACTCTGGGTTGAGTCCTCAGCAACGTGGGACTCCTCGACCGCCTCCGGAAGAACCCCAGCAGAAATAATCGCGGTACACACGCCACTGACCAAAGTGGTCAGGGCCGGATTGACTTCAGCGGCCTGTTCTCGAGAATCCGACTCCTCTTACGCCTACAAGAGCAAAGGAAAATGATTAGGCCATAACGCAGGGAAAAAGAAGGAGAAGATAGTTAGAATTCAAGTCACCTCAGAAACAGCGTCAACATCCTTGATAAGCAGCCGACGGGACCTAACAGCAGCCCGTTTTATGAAATAAGTCATGCCGCCAGCAGCAGACTCACTTCTGCTTCGCTTGCACGAAGGACCATGCACATCAGGCAGCTTATCCGCCACCACTTCATCGGACACAATGGGCGGCTGTTCCGCCGCCACCTCGTCTAGAAGAGGGAGTGAGTCATCGGCACCCTGCTCGCCATCCTCTTCATCCGCAGTGGTGGACTCCGAGTCCGACACAGGAACCGTGTTCGCCCTTTGCTTCCTCGTCTTCGACCCCTGGGGCTTCTCCGCCAAGCCGGTACCAACAATAAAACTGGTATGAGGGTCAAAGTTAACAGGAAACCTGCTTGCAGCGATGTGGTAGAGAGCCGCTAAATACAAAATCTTCCCTTGCGTCTCAGCGTCAGGGACCGAGAAACTAGCACGGGTATGAGCAATATCAGAGTAATGCCAGGCCCTGATGCCATCCAGAACGCTGCCTTCAAAACCCAGGCAAGAGCTGGGACTCTCTAGGAACAGCTGGCTGTACCCAAACTGGCGGGAGAACCGGCTGGGCAAGTAAGGTTCCAGGTAGACGGTATTGCGGTTGCGATATACTAAGTGTGAGGGACGGATATTACGCAACCAAAGAAGCATCCTTTCGGGTAAGAGGAGAGGAGGCCCGGTACCGTCAACGTGTACACTCCTCACCTCCTCAGCAGAAAAATGGGGAACAGACACGAAGAAGTTATATTCATCCACCCTCGCCAGCATCCTCCGACAAGCGGGCATAATGTTGTACTCCCAAGGCATCTGGCAGTTCTGGAAGATAAAAGCATCGTCGTCAGTTACACCATCTTCTGGGCCAGGTCTCATCAAAGACCGGCAGTACATTAATAGCTACCCCATCAAATAGTGGTAGGGCAACTCGATTCGTTCAAAGTTCATCGCCGTCTCACGGGCAATAACCTTGGATGAAAAAGTACGGAGGCCACGGTGTATACTGCACACCATGGCCGGAAGAAGAGCCAGTCTGACCCCGAAGGCCAGCTTCACGGCAAGAAGGATGAAATTTCGGCCGATCCTCTCAATGGAACCAAGTCCTCCTGAGACTACGTAATTTCGTAGCCATACCATCAGAAACCCTGCCAGGATTGCCTTCTCCGACAGCGACTGGGTATCATGATAAAAATAATCAAAGGAATCAGTTTGACTCCCAAACGTGTCGCTCAAGGCCCTCGATTTCTTGGCGGTTAAAACCAGATCCTGTACTTGCTCTCGGGTCAGAGGATTCCGGGGAGTAGCCCGGCCTGAGGCACCTTGCTGAAAAAGGTGGGAGAGCCAAGCCCTAGTATACGGAATGTTCCCTTCCGAGCTACCATCCTTCTTGGTCGTCTGCTGATAGTAACTGTGGAAACACAGTAACTCCTGGTAGACATCAACGAAACCCGGATATCGTTGCTCCAAATCTTCGAACTCTTCGTTCGTTGGAGTATATACTTCAAACACTTCATTGCCCAGGGCAGCCTAGAAACTGCGTACATCTCATGAAGAGCGAGACCAAAACCCCCCTCCAGGCGCGAAGAAGGTCCCCATCCGCCAATTGTACATCTCCAAGAGAGCCATGAACAACTCCTTGTTGATGGACAGTCCATGACATGTACCCCGGCTGGCATGGTGGAGACCAACCTCACACAGGTAAGTACCATATTCTCGTAAAATCTATCCGGTCAAATTGGCCCACGAAGGGATGGGGCGTATCCAGTTCAAAAGCGAGAGCCGGCCAACGGGATAAGACTATTTCCGAGCAAGTTGATTCAGGAAGGTGTCGGCTTGAGAGAATGAGAAATTGGGACCTTGCACATTTAAGAAGGTACCCGGGGCCAGCCCCATCACGTAGCAGCTGATCGGTTCCCTGCCCACGTACGCTGATCCAATGTGCTTATTGTAGTGGATGTTACCTACAATCATTCCCGACCGGCTCGGGGTCACGGATTCCGGCATCTTTCTGTCCACCGGCAACATATTGAACCACGCCAGTAGAAAATGACGCTTCATCTGGGGGATATGGATCGCCCTTCCAGCGGAAATAAAATTCCAATTCTCAGATATATCCAATACCCGAGAGTTCTTCACAGTCAGGGCGTCCCCGAAGAAGAACGTCGGCTTCAGGTACTTTCCCTCCAATCGCCCTGAGTTCAGCATGGCACAGAGAAAGCGAAAGGGCTGGTTCTTGATAAGATTCAGCCTCTCCTCAGGCTCGTTCTGGGGCAGTTGCTCCACCACCTGCTGGACTAGATGGTCAAACCGAACTCCTATGGCAAATTGGGCCTGACCCACCAGGGGTTCTCCTGCAGCATTGGCTGGCAGATTTACTGAAAAGAGACAAAAGAAACAAAGTCAGGAGACGGTCAGAAAACATTTAGAGTTCATGCGGCTCTGATTAAACGAGTTCTTATGCAGCTCAGTTTTTACAAAGTACATGCGGCTCGGTTTAGACGAGTCCTCATGCGGCTCTGTTTAGGTGGGTTCATATGCGGTTCTAATTCGTGGAACGCTATGCGGCTCAGTCCATTAGGAGCTCATACGATTCTGATTAGGTGGGTTCATATGCAGTTCTAAAGGTGCTTATGCGGCTCAGTCGTTCTGATGCGGCTCAAACATAGGACATACCCCATGCGGCTCGGATATGAGAAGTTCATGCGGCCTATACAACATATGCGGCTTAATCATACTGAACTTTAGGCAGTTCAATAAAGACGAAGAACGCATTAAATACTAAGGAAAAAAAGGCTTGTGCATAAAAACATGCAACAGAGCCATTGTTTTAGGGTTTGAAGTGTTCGATCTTCCATATAGTCCTTACCCTTGATGGCAGGGTGGACGTCAGGATGGACTGGGGGCGCTACAGTCGGCGAGGGAGCCGTCGCCTTCTTGCCTTTCGCCGCAGCAGAGGCCTTGGAAGCTTTCGAAGCTTTGGAAGCTTTGGGGGCCATCGTCGATTGATGATCGGAGAAGGAAAACAAAGACAGTGGCTTAGGGCAAGAGAAGAGGAAGACAAAAGAAAGCAAAGAAGTTTCTCTGTCCTAAAAGTACCCATATTTATATGCAGACATAGGGGGGCACGTGGACCGATAACCGCTTCGGGTCGTGTGCTGCAGGCAAAACCGACTCCTCGGATTTTGCTCCCTCTCATAAAGGAGATTTACCAGGGCATAAAATCCAAATATTTAATGAACAAACTCTTGGAATTCTCCCAAAAGACGGCTCTAAAACGAATTAAGGGCAATTAATGAGACGCACGCGTGGTAGGGAGCCCATGCGGCTAGGGAGTCTATACGGCCAGACAGTCCATGCGGCCAAGAAGTCCATGCGGCCAGAACATCCTATGTGGCCAGTGGAGCTCATATAGCCATGCTTCTTATCCAAAGTATTTCAATTTTTCAAATTGAAAACTTTGAAGGGGGTCTTGTAGAAGCATGAAAAAGAACAAGAAAAGCCCATGCAACTCAAAACAGAAGAAGCCCATGCGGCTCAAAACAGAAGGAGCCGATATGCGGCTCAGGAATCTATCAGAGCCTCATGCGGCTCAGAAACCCAATAGCCTCATGCGGCTTAGGAAAGAATCACGTGGCCCTATGCAGCTTGCTTTTACAGCTGGCCATAAAGTGACTGCTTCCATTAAATGCTCTGACATAAAGTGATAACTCTGACATTAAAGCTGAAATTATGAACTCTGACATGACGGCATGTTCCTCGGGAAACGAAGAAAATCTCCTATACAGCGGACACGATCCACCAACTCCAAAGCTCCTTATGCGGCTGCCAACCCCCCCATGCGGCTGTTGCTCTCATACGGCTCGGATCATGGAGACCATCGTCATGTGGCTCAAATCCTAAGAAGCCACCCCATGCAGCCGTTGTTCTCATGCTGCTCGGATCATGGGGATCATCTCCATGCGGCTTAAATACTGAGAGACCATGCCCATGCAGCCTTGACACGTGGCTAGTCTTATGCGGCTCCATTGAAAACCATCCCCATACGGCTCAGATTTCGGAGGCTACACCTATGCGGCTGCCACCTTCATGCGGTTCAAAACCTAAGAAGCTACCCTCATGTGGCTGTGGCTTGCGGTTATGACACGTGGCAGAAGATCAGTTTCCCCATAATGATGGTTAGACACGTGGCATTAAATCAGTCAAGATTTATCAACAAATCCCAACAACCAGATTTAGTGCAATCATCATAATTACCCGAATCAAAGCAGATTTATTACAATCACGCGGATTAAACACGTGGCAGGAGATCCGAGCTTCCAAAGATTCATGACAATCAACATTAATTGCCCATACGGATTTGACACAATCAACATTAATTGTCCAGATTCGTTGCAATCAAGATTAGTGGTCCAGATTAATTGCCAACAAAATAGGATCATGGAAAATGGCAATTAAATCCCCAAGCCACCGACTTTTTTAGGGCAATCCTTGCAAACCCTAATAATGATACCCCACTCCTATAAATAGCAAGGTGCCATTCCCTTGCAAAAGAGAGAGAGGACCCCCAGCTGGATACATAGAGAGAAAAGGCACGCACAGGAGAGTCTTCCTACACGCTTCGAGAGCATTTCTTCATCAGAGCCGATGCTACGTCCGATCGTCCAAGGAGTAAGGCAGAGCTGCCGTCGCTTTCCCGAGCCTCTATTATCACCCCCCCAGAATCAAAACTAAACAATTGTACTTAGATTGCTGTACCTAGGTTTTCATTCCTAGGCTTTCTTTGTACGAGCGAGTTTGTGTTGTGAAGTAAAAGTCCAGTCCTCCCATAAAACTGTTTTGTTCTTTTATAATCAATGGCAAACACATCATACATACAATGTTATTACCCAATTCATAGAGGTTGTTGATCCATAATGAATCTCACTCTTTTATGAGTCAAAGTAATGCACATTGCATATACATGTCCGTTATTATATCCGGATTAAGAGCACAAGCATCCATAATAACAGAGGTGTTTGTTCTCTTATGTAGTCAGTACAAAAAGAATAATCTCAAGTGGTCATGTTCAATACACACAAAGTGTACTAGTATAAATCTATAGTCAAGATAGACTAATACCAGATTACACTACAACCTTTCCAATAGATTATCCAAGTCCATCTAGGTTGTGAACTATTTATATACTCCATAGGGAACTGATAATATGATCTTCTGTGTGACACCACACACCATATTATCTACAATATAGAATATCAGACATTTGCATTAACACTTGCAACAAATACAATATGCAAACATTTGCCCATATGATTCTCATTCAAAATTTAAGGAAATAAGGTTACTACAAAAGTAATGCTTTTAGTATATAACCCTAACAATCTCCCACTTATACTCAAAGTATTGTTTTTCATTATATTGTTACAAATCTTCCACTTATACTTAAAGCCATGCTGCTACACATCTGACTCCCATTCTCTTAACATGACTATCAAAAGCCTTAGCTGGTAAGCTCTTTGTAAAGGGATCAGCTAGGTTGTCGGCTGATGCTATCTTGATCACAGTAACTTTTCCTTTATTTACGAAATCTTGTATCATGTGGTACTTGCGCACAATGTGTTTGCCTGTCTTTTGGGCTCGTGGTTCCTTCGAGTTTGCAACTGCACCACTATTATCACAATAAAGTATAATAGACTTAGTTAAACTAGGTACCACATCCAAGTCCAACAGAAAGTTTCTGAGCTAAGCCGCTTCTTTGGCTGACTCAGAGGCTGCCACATTCTCGGCTTCCATGGTGGAATCAACAATACTTTTTTGCTTGATACTCCTCCACACAATGGCTCCACCTCCCAAAGCAAACACATAACCTGAGGTAGATTTTCTGGAATCCCTATCTGACTGAAAATCTAAGTCTGTATACCCCAAGAGAACTAAACTATCTGCCTGGTAAACTAGCATATACTCTTTAGTCCTTTTCAGGAACTTCAAAATAAGCTTTACGGCAGTCCAGTGCTCTTGTCCTGGGTTAGACAGATATCTGCTGACCATGCCCAGGACAAAGCAGATGTCTGGTCTCGTATATAGCATTGCATACATTAAGCTTCCTACTGCTGAAGCATAAGAAACTGCCTTCATGTTCTCTACCTCTTTAGGTGTCCTCGGACACTGCTCCTTTAATAGAGCAATTCCATGTCTAATAGGTAAGAAACCTTTCTTAGAATTTTGTATACTAAAACGAGTTAGTACAGTATCGATATAGGAAGCTTGGGATAAGCCCAACATCCTTTTCTTGCGATCTCGTAGAACTTTGATCCCAAGGATGTGACCTACTTCTCCCAAGTCCTTCATATCAAACTGTTTGTATAACCATACCCTTACATCAGATAACACCTTCACATTGTTTCCAATGAGCAAGATGTCATCTACATAAAGTACTAGAAACACCACCACGTTTTTGTCACACTTTTTGTATACACATGATTTATCCGAACATTGATCAAATCCATAGGATTTTATCACCTGATCAAAACATATGTTCAAAGATCTGGAAGCTTACTTAAGTCCATAAATAGACTTCTTGAGCTAACAAACAAGATGCTCCTGGCCCTTTTTAATGAACCCGTCTGGTTGCTTCATATAGATGTCTTCCTCAAGACTTCTATTAAGGAAAGCTATCTTGACATCCATTTGCCAAATCTCATAATCGAGATGAGCTGTAATAGATAAAAGAATCTGGATAGACTTAAGCATGGCTACAGGAGAAAAGGTTTCCTCATAATCGATACCCTCTCTTTGAGTAAAACCTTTTGCTACAAGCCGAGCTTTAAAGGTTTCAACCTTACCGTCTGATCCTCTTTTTCTCTTATAGACCCACTTACATCCATTGGCTTTTACACCAACGGGTGGTTCTACAAGCTCCCAGACCTGATTAGAATCCATAGATTCTATTTCAGATATCATTGCTTTTTGCCAAGACTCTGTATCTTTATCTTAGAGTGCTTCATTGTAGGTACAGGGTTCCTCATGGACGAAGTCTGACGACTCTCCCAAGAACATATATCTATCAGGTTGTATCACAACCCTCCCACTACGACGAGGCACTATCGGTTGTGGTGTAACATTTGTGACACGTTGTGTAGTTATTTGTAGTTCATCCTCTTGTACTGTTGGTACTGAAGTACTTGGTGTCTCACGTCTCAGTTCTTCTAGAACAACTCTACTTATGAGTTTATGGTTCATCACATAGTCTTCCTCTAAGAATCGGGCATTGGTGCTAACAATGACCTTCTGATCCTTAGGACTATAAAATAAACCTCCTTTCGTTCCTCTTGGATAGCCTACAAACAAGCATACTTTTGTACGAGATTCCAACTTATCTGCTTTTCTATTCAGCACATGTGCTGGACTACCCCAAATGCGAACATGTTTTAGACTAGGCTTACGCCCAATCCACAGCTCTGTGGGAGTAAGAGGTACTGACTTAAAAGGAATCGAGTTCAAAATATAAGCTGCAGTCTCTAAGGCATATCCCCAAAAGGAATCAGGCAAATCCGAATAACTCATCATTGATCTAACCATCTCCATAAGAGTTCTATTCCTTCTTTCGGCTACACCATTCTGCTGGGGCGTTCCAGGTGCAGTCAATTGGGATGCAATCCCAGCCTCTGATAAATAATCCCTAAACTCTCAAAATAGGTACTCGCCACCACGATCTGATCGTAATGACTTGATATATTTTCCATGACGTTTCTCCGTTTCAGCCTTATACTCTTTGAATTTTTTAAAGCACTCAGACTTACGTCGCATCAAATAAATGTATCCATACCTTGAATAATCGTCAATAAATGTG
Organism: Iris pallida; assembly: GCA_029216955.1. NCBI lineage: Eukaryota > Viridiplantae > Streptophyta > Magnoliopsida > Asparagales > Iridaceae > Iris > Iris pallida. Next base: position 6,938,774 of record JANAVB010019198.1, on the reverse strand, counting down.
ACAAAATATTCAAAGCCACCTCTAGCTTGGATAGTCATGGGTCCACACAAATCAGAATAAACCAATTCCAATACATCTTTGGCCCTATACCCCTTTGCCGTAGAAGGCCTTTTGGTCATTTTACCTTTCAAGCAGGATTCACAGACTGGTAGTGCCTCCACTTCCAATGAACTCAAAGGTCCATCTTCAACCAGTCTTTGAATCCTTCTTAGGTTAATATGCCCCAATCACAAGTGCCAAAGATATGTTTGGTTCATGCAAGAAGGTTCTTTTCTCTTATTTAAGTTAGATGACATATTATTCATTTCCATAAGTTGTATTGTGGACGAAATAGGATTAATGACATACAAATTATCTACCAATGTACCAGAATAGATAAAATGTTTATTCTTTCTAATAACAATATTGTCATTAAAATAAACTGAATATCCATCCTTAACTAACATAGAAACAGAAACTAAATTTCTTCTTAGTAAACGTGCATAAAGATAATCTCTCAATGTCAAAGACTTATTTCTACCAAAAGATAAAGTAACATCTCCTAATGCAACGACCGATACTTTTGTAGCATCACCCATGAACAAGCATATCTCTCCATCACTGAGCCGTCTGGTTTCCTGGAACCCCTATAATGTATTGCAGACATGATTAGTGGCTCCTGTATCTACACACCAGGTGCCGGTAGATAACACCGCTAAACATGTTTCAACGACTAGTAAATGAGATATACCTTCTTTGTTCTCTTGTTTGAGAAGTGGACAATCAGTCTTCCAATGTCCTGACCCTTTGCACTTGAAACATTTGCCTTTTGGCTTTTTTATCGCGCCTTGAGGTCCCCTGCTCTTCTTTTCTGAGTTTGCCTATTTCTGAATGTTATTCTTCTTCTTACCGCATTTTTGCTTAGAAGTAGAAGCCTTTTCAGAAACAAAAACATGACCACTCTGCCTAAAGAGAGATTAAGCATCCTGTAGCTCTTTTGCAAGTTCTGCCAAACTATACAACCTTTTGTTCATGTTGTAATTAAGGAATAAATTGTCAAAACATTTAGGCAGAGTCCCGAGAATGATATCGATCTGGAATTTCCCATCAATTTTAGCTCCAAGGATCTCTATCTCATTCAGATGATCCATCATCTTGAGAACATGATCCTTACTGGTGTACCCTCAGCCATTTTTGTATTCATCAAATATTTCATAGCAAACTGTCTAGCTGCTCTACTCGGATGTCCAAAGAGTTCCTTGAGGTTATACATCATGTCATAAGCAGTGGCCATGGCCTGATGCTGATGTTGTAGTACATTTGACATAGATGCCAGAATGTAACACCGTGCCATCTCATCTGCCTTTTTCCACTTCTTATAAACCTCTTTGACCTCTTCATCAGAGTTAGCATCAGGCTTAGGTGGGCATTCCTCAACAAGTACATATTTGTACTCCTCAGCAGTCAGAACAATGTCCAAATAACATTTCCAGTCAATATAATTAGGTCCAGTAAGTTTGTTTTTTTTAAGAATCACCATAAGTGGACTGAAAGAACCCATTTTTTTTTGAAATCCTGAGAATCACATAAATAAAATTATGTAGGGCAAATTTTTTTTTGAATTAACTAAATATTGATTCTCTCAAAACAATAATAAGAAATTCACCAACACCTTGAACACCATGAAATTAGCATGCCACGATAGTATGGACGTATACAAATTTAACTTTGTTCAAGTAGGTTTTTCTTATTAATTTTACTATCATGTCAACATAACTTTATGACAAATAAAATTAATATGCTGGTCTTACTATGGTCATACAAATAATAGCAGTAAGTCCGATGGGGAGGATACCATTATTTGTATCTAAGTGTATACCATTACTTAATACTAAGTCCATTACCTTGTAATGAGTTCCTTCAGATGGAGAAGTGAACACATACTAGGTAACTTTCTACAATTATCCCTAAGGAAGTTTGTACTGGTGATCTATAATTATACTCATCCGATATGGAGGAACGCACTAAAGCCAACATGCAAGTATAATTACATCACCTACAAACCAGTAATGGAGACCATAGGATTTATACTAAATAAATATCCTCTCCCACTTAGTTATTTAACAATGAGGGTTTTTCTACTAGTTGATATTATGTCCATGTTATCCATTATTAATGTAGGCTTGGTTTTTCAAAAAAAACAACCACACAATAATAAATATGCATAATCAGAAAAAACAAAATAAAAAAATAAGAGAAAATATCCAACTATTATGGTCATCTTTGCTGCTCCGTCCTCAACTATCTGAATCCAAAATCTGCCGCTGCGCAGATCTATTCAGGGTTCGACCTGCCCGGTCAGGCGTCTTTTTTTTTAATAGGTTTTGGCTGTCGATTCCTTCATCAAAAATCATCTGTCTGCCTCTGGACTGCTTAAAACCAGCATCTCATCCGACATCAGAAACAGCCACCACCGCCATCACGATTGATCAAAAATAATTAAAATTACATCAATCCTATGCCACCCGAAGGAGTTCACACATAATCTAGATTGAAAAATTAAAATAATAAGCACGATCAACCCTCGTGATTTTAATTACATCCACAGCAACAACAACATCCACGATATGTCCGTGGTTTAAACAACACAATCAAAAACATGCATTAGACCACAATAGTTGGATCTAAGATGCCTGTAAAACCGAGTTAGAACAGATCTATATCTACCGACTATTACACAACGCAGGTTTTATTGGACAACATGGACGTATCAATCAATACGTAGATCCAAAGTGGCTTTGATACTAATTGATGGAACTGGGGATTCCCAGGACCCTTCTTTGGTGTGCGTATTGATCGATAGAAAGTTAAACAGATCTAATACGTGTTCTAACCCTTCATAGGCAGAAACTAGGGTTTACGAATTATACCTACGGTGGAAAGGAGATAAGTAATTCCTGGCAATCTCGAGCAGACGACCCCAAGATCTTCTGCACGTATTCCTTCCTCGAGTTGGACGTCGTGTGGACGACGATCTCCCAACCTTTTTTTTTCTCTTTGGCAGTCCTCTCTATCTTTTCTTACGTGAATCACGAATTTAGAGAAAGTTTCAGATTTCTGATCAGTAATCTGGCGGCTAGATAATAGAGGAAATATATAGGCTACGGCAGGGACCATGAGGAGAAATTAGGGTTAGGCCTCCTAACGGATCTGGATATCCCGTGTTCAGCCCGAACACATAATCCAGGCTCATTAACAATAGCTCGATCCACTAATGAGCTATTGTTGTACTACCTCCGTAATCCTAAATAATGTTTGTTGGCTCCTTTTATTATATGCTCGTTTGGCTCCCCATGTTAAGATATCGTATGTCCGTCAATCAAATTAAGTTACTGCCAACTATATTGATTCGACATCTTTTATCCTTAAGTAGTACCACTCAACTTTATTTGTCATGTCAGATATAATTAACCTGCAGGGTTTACATGACAATCCTTATGAGCTCCTTAAGGGGACATCATCAACCCGATGTATCGGAACATAGATTCCATTTATAATCAACAATCCATCATACATACAATATTATTACCCAATTCATAGAGGTTGTTGATCCATAATGAATCTCACTCTTTTATGAGTCAAAGTAATGCACACTACATATACATGTCCGTTATTATATTCGGATTAAGAGCACAAGCATCCATAATAACAGAGGTGTTTGTTCTCTTATGTAGTCAATACAAAGAGAACAACCTCAAGTGGTCATGTTCAATACACACAAAGTGTACTAGTGTAAACCTATAGTCAAGATAGACTAATACCAGATTACACTACAACCTTTCCAATAGATTGTCCAAGTCCATCTAGGTTGTGAACTATTTATATACTCCATAGGGAACTGATAATATGATCTTCTGTGTGACACCACACACCATATTATCTACAATATAGAATATCAGACATTTGTATTAACACTTGCAATAAATAAAATATGCAAACATTTGCCCATATGATTCTCATTCAAAATTTAAGGAAATAAGGTTACTACAAAAGTGATGCTTTTAGTATATAACCCTAACATTATCAACTCTTGAATCTTCTTCTTCAAGACATAGCAAGCCTTAGTAGGATGATTTAGATACAATACTTAGGATTATCAGTCAAATCCACCTCATTAGGTCATTTTGGATCTAGAATCTGGAGTTTACCACTCTTCAAAAGACATTGGAATATCCCAGGAATATCACTGTCGTCGAAAGAGTATTCTTCTTTTGGCTTAGAAGACTCCGGATTACTTGGTGTAGTTTTGGATTTTGAAAGGTTCACCACTAGGGTTTCCTTTCCTTTTCCATATTGTTACCTGAAGAGGCTTTCTTTCCTTTATCTTCTGAGGCGAAGATCATCCCATGTTCACGAGCCAATCTACCATTGGTCTCGGCTGAAACTGCTGCTATAATAAACAAGGCCCAATCTGTGAATTAAGAGCCTGTAAAAATAGCGATGGTTGGTCACAGATTCATTTTGCATGTATCAATTAATGCTGAATCTGGCATACCAGGAGGCATTTTCAAAGTAGCCTGTCGGAAACGTTCAATAAACGTCCGAGTATCCTCTTTCCCTTTTTGTTTAATCTCTATTAAGGAGGACATATTCATGTCCATCCCTCCTTCATAGAAACGAGAGATAAACATTGCTTTGAATTTGTCAAAAGACGATATGCAGTTATCGGGTAAGCTGCGATACCAATCGTATGCTGTACCCGTCAAACACCCAATGAAGACTCGGGTGAGAAGAGCATCATTCTTCTGTAGATGCACAGTCATAATATCAAAATAATTAATATATTGACTTGGAGAAGCCTTTCCATCAAATAATACCATAGATTGTGGCTTGAATTTAGGAGGAAAGGGTACATCTTTCCAGTGGAGAGGATAAGGTTGCTTGATCCCCAACTTCTGGAGCTGATCTTTGTGCTTAAGAACCTCAAACTGTTCTTTTAACTCCCGAACTGCATGAATAGCTTCACTAGTTTGAGGAAGCATATTTGATTGAATAGTAGTTGGATGTACCGTAACCCCTACCGGAGGTGATACATATTCTGGAATGAGAGGGTCAGGAGATGCAGAGTTTTGATTGATAACAGGCTCTTGACTCAGATTATTCAAAGGTATATCAACCCCTTGACTATCGTGACTTTGCGCAGCCACCTATACCGGTGTTATCACTGCCGGTTGGACTATTTGCTGATTCAATATTATTTGATGCATATTTTGCATCATGGCAAGCATATCTTTCAGTGATTGTTCTACCGCAGAAAGACGCTATTCTGTATGAGAAGTAGACGTCTTTTGTTCTTCTGCGATAACATAGGATTCAACTTCTCTTGAACTTACAGAGGGATTAGTGTAAAGATATGAATCAACGCTATCAGTTTCTGACTCCAAATACTGGGTACCCCCAGCATCTGAATCTGAAGAATGCATATTTAAAGGTCGTTGACTTCTTGACCGAGTATGTTGATATACTCCTTCAAAAGAGTCAAGGATTCGGTTGAACCATTGTTGACCTGGAGTTTAGGATGAATTGCGTCTTGAACGTCGTCCTCTATTGACATGAGACGCCATATTAACCGATGCATAGGACAACTCATGTTCTTGGTCATCAATTTGTTGCTGAGGTACATTATAGCTTAATCGGTCGAAAACTGACCGTTTAGTAGTAGAACAACAACATTTGATCACAATTTGGTGACACTCACAATGATAGTTTTCTTGAGGGAGTGTCACAGGAGATTTTCTATTTTTACGCTTTTGTACAAGTAACTCACGTAAATCAGAAGAATTGGAAGGTAATATTTACTTTTTTACATTTGGGATAGAGAAATATTTAGTCCCTTGTGTAAAAAGAAGATTACTAGCTTCATTGGCAGAAGAAAGTTGTGCATTTTTATGCGCCTGAAGTTGTGTGCGTAAATCTGGAGTTGATTTGTGTGCACTGAGAACACCATCAGCATTGCGCGTAATCCTAAGATTAGGCACTTTGAGTAAAGCAGCACTAGAGGATTGTTGGCGTAAAATAGAAGTTTTGCCAAAATTTCTATTTTTCTTGGATAAACCAAAGAAATTGTCCGCCATAGTAGTAACAGAGGACTTGTTTTTACGCTGTACGTGTGTAGGCAAGTTCAATTTAGATGAAAAGTACCATTATGAACTTTATTTACCATGTCACCGACAGGAGATTTGCCTTTACGCGTATGGCGCAAAATAGGAACATCTGCCACGTCACAGACGGAAGATTTGCCTATATGCGTATAGCGTAAGACATGATTGTCTACCACGTCACAGACGGGAGACTGAATTTTACGCACAAGGCGCAATACTGAATTAGGAACTGCCTCGTCACAGACGGGAGCCCTAACAACAAGAGTGGGAAGAATTTCCTTGCCTTCAGAGACAATGGAGTGATCAGAGGGTGCTTTGGACTTAGAAATCCAAACTTTGTGCACCTTTCGTGATTTTTGAACATTGGAGCAGCGAGCACTACCCCCAGTTCGAAGCATTTCTTCATAAGCAGTCTGGTCGAATTGAACGACCGGAGTCTTCTTCGTTGATTAAATCGACACATCATCGTATTGAGCAATTACTTTCTCGTCAGAGGAGAAAGTCATCTCCAGCAGAGTCGCCATTTTGTTTCACTTAACAAAATGCCCTTAAGGCTTTTGAAAGATAACGAGAAAAAGTGTACAAAAGTACAAGTAGATTTTGGAAAGTATTACTATGGAAGTCTGATCTGAGAGCGATCACTTTGTTTCTTGGACCACACGATGATGATGAAGAAAACTGCTTGGAGAAGAACAACTGGAAGAACTAAGTCACCAGAAAGGTATCGACACAATTGGCACTGATGGCACAGTCGAAAGCTTTCCTGCTTTGCTTCACTCTGTTCTTGAGAAAAAGTTGAAGAGAAATACTCTGGAAAATCACTTTGCTCTGAAAGTATCTGGGCTCCAAAATCTTGTACCTCTTTCTTAAAAAAGAAGTCTTTATATAAGCTTGTCTTCTGTGCATAAAAAGTATCAATATTGGGTCTCTACGCAGGCTATTAGGATAACTGTCACCTACGTACAGAAATTGGCCTTTACGCCTGTTGACACAAGTCCCATAATCTAACAAAATAAGGAGAGCACGTACACAGGTTCTTCGAGAAGTATGGCATGAAGGCCACGTCAGAAAACTACGTTCCCGCATAATCAGGACAAACTGTTGTTTAAACGTGTCCGAGCGTAAAATAGCTCAAAGTAAGCTTCCTGCATAAAGTGGCTAAAAATAGCCTTGAGCGTAAAGGCTCAAATAAACTCTACGCGCAAAAAAGAGTAGCTGAGATAGCCTTGAGCATAAAAAGCTCAAATAACTCTTTATGCGTAAAGAAGAAGCTATTCCTCAAGCATAAAGCAGCTCATCGGCACGCTAAACAACAAACTCTTTGGCTTTTGTGCAATTATTTTGTCAGAAAATCAATCTGTCAGGACAGAATCTTCGTGTATTTAATATAGCATAGACAGCTCATTCGCGTAGAAAGTTAAACTATTCTCCGCGTAAAGTCTGAATATAAGGCCTGCATAGAGTTTTGTGTTTGATTCAATTTGATCTTTACGTAAAGTCTATTTTGGAACTTTCTTTGCGTAAATATCTCAATCCCCTTGACTTGGTCTTTGAAATTTATTTACGCTTCTACATGGTCCCACACAATCGGTTTGCTTAAACCGCCTATCTCAAAGATAGGATTAAGATTGATCAAGTTAATAAATGGAATATCTTATCAGATTGATTTAAATCTCGGACGAAGATTACACAGAATCCAAATCTGAGATGAAATCCCAAGATTTGCTCAGCTACATCCGAACAAGCAAATCGGCACACGCCACGTGTCACCTCCTTCAGTTATTTTGATAACCACCAGAGATCTTATTTGAGGGGAATCTCAACATCCGTCATGTGTCAGTGCCACAGAAGTTCGCACCGTGTAAGGATGACAGATTCCTTCGTATCTCAAAACCCTAATGTACATCGTATATGTGCCCTCCCCCCTATAAATAGGAGATATTTTCTCCCAACAACATGATCGATAAGGAGAAGAAGATCCACAGAGTTATCAAAATCTTCAACTTCGACGTCCTCCTGATCGACAACCCTTGAGTTCCATCGAAGGCACCATAAAGTCAGAGCAAGTCTCATATCATCATCGGATCGTCAACATAGTAAAGGAGCCGCTGCAGTGCTCAATCTCCACCATCACACTTTCCCAGAAACTTTTGTACTTAGATTTCTTCGCATAAGGATCGATTGTACTATTTTTTACGTTCATAATACAAAAAGTTTGTTCAACCTTTTGTCATGTCGAACCCTCATGTTCTCGGTAGTTTCTTTCACCCTAAACAACTTCTACAACCGTGACATCAAAAACAAGTAGTGCATCGAATTGGTCGACTTTCTTGCACCGAGAGTCCTACTTGTACTAGTTGCCTTGTAGCGATCATCACCATAAAATCTGCACACATCTTCATCTTTGTAGTACAACATGCATCCGTTGTAAAATGTATCAATTTTATCACATCCCATCCAGAGCGATCTCACCATTCTTTTTGATCGGTAGAAGTCTGCAGGTAACTTGGCACCCTCCAGCAAGATCTCTATAATCAACTCAATGATTCGGTTGTAGCATTCTTGAGACATATTGAAATCGGACTTGATGCTCAATAGTCTTGTAACCACCTCTAACGGTGAATGATCCTCACAACTAGGATACAAAGGAGTCTTTGCATTCTCCAGCAACTCCATGAGCTTCACAACATCAATATTTTGGTGCCTCCTCAGCCTCATCATGATTGTCCGGATCAAAATTAGGTCCCATAATGTCGAAAACCATATTCACACACCCTTCGTCGTAATCACCATGGTCGTGGATATCTATATACGGCTCCATATTAGGCTTCGGCTCCGATGCTAATGGCACAAGATCTCCGTGTGAGGTCCACTGATAGTAATTCGACATGAACTCCCTCGAGTACAAATGATATGTCACATCCACTTTTGGATGATATTTCAAGTTACGACATCTCACATATGGACACTTAATTTTGGTACGATCCATGTACTGAGGGAATGCCTTGGCGAACTACAGGAACTTCTCTACCCCATGTATATATTATCTCTTATACCACACATGTCATCAGGATGACGATTGTACATCCACAAATAATATCGTAGATAGTAATTTATATTCATTTGAGGATAATTCTATAAAGATGGATACATATTATTCGAGTATATTGTCCAAATGGATGCATAGATGGATACACATGTTCATCAAAGTACCAACGTACTTGACACTTGGTACTAACATACTTGACACATGGGTGTTGTCACGTGTTCTTTGTAAGCCATTCTCTGAAAATAAAATTTACTTCTGCAAGCCTTTTGAGGCTACTAGAGTGTTGACCCAAACCGGATCACAGTCAACCGAATCTTGACAATTAACAAAACAATATTTGTCGTAGTCCAATTTGACACATCGAGCTCGAAATCAATCTACTCAGCTCATTTGTTCCAGTTCACAGCTGCTTGGAGTTTTACCATTTTGTTGTATACTGGAGTCTGTATTTTTATTATTCTTGAGTATAGGATGATGTACGTTGGATCATACTGAGCACTTTGGGCTAGCCATAGCTCTATATGTTGACTTAGCCTAAATCCCAATCAACCCATTCATCCAAAAGCCCACAAAGATCATTCTGTCCATAGAAGACAGAGTTCGGGCCGAACTCTGCCTCACACAGAGTTCGGGCCAAACTCGGTCCCCTAAAATTTAGGATGCTGATTTTTAGGTATTGATCACTGCTAGTTGTCCAACGGCCAAAAATTTGAATTATTTATACCGAATTCTGGCCGAATTCTGCCTACCCCGAACCCTATAAATAGGCCTTGGTTTCTCTCATTTGAAACCATCCACTCTTCTCTTCTTCTTCTCTTACATAGCCTATATATTCAAGAGCCTTACCTTTCCATCCACTTAGCATTCAAACTTCCCAACCGTCCAAGGTGCTCGGTACAATTCAGCTAGAATTTTGAAGTACAAGAAGTTGTAAGCCACTTGGAAAAGTCCAAGTTTTGCCAAAGCGATCATTGAAAGAAGTTTGGCATGCTCTTATGTGAAAAGGCACGTGGTTGTAACCCTATTTCACAAATAGTGAAATTTAATCCTGAGCTAGAGTTCTCAGGCCTGGACTAGTCCTCCACGAGGGAAACCAGGTTAAAAATCTTGTTGTGTTTGTGCTTGCTCTCTACTCTTTATTTCCGCTTTTATTTTTACTCTGATTATTTAGTTGGTGAAGAGAGTTTAATTTTTAATTGATCATCTTTGATATAAACTCTATTCACCCCCCCTCTAGAGTTGCCAACTTAGTCTTCAATTGGTATCAGAGCTCTGTTCTCTTATCAAGGACTAACATCCTAGAGCTGATCCATGGCAACCACTCAACCCATGTTTTCCAATCACGGTGAAGGGCAGTCCACACATAGGCCTTCCCTATTTGATGGAACAAACTACACCTATTGGAAAACAAGGATGAGTTTGTATCTCAAGTCGCTAGACTTCGACCTGTGGACCATCGTCACCGATGGTTACAAAAAGTCTGCCAGGATAGTTGTCAATGGTGATCTCGTTGAGAAACCCCATGACAAATATTCTGACGAGGAGAAGAAACAGGCGAGTCTAGACGCGAGAGCTATTAATGCTTTATTTTGTGCTATAGATAGGAATGAGTTCAACAGGGTCTCAACATGTACCACCGCTCATGAAGTATGGAGACTTCTAGAGGTGACGCATGAAGGAACCACCCAAGTCAAGGAGTCGAAAATAAGTCGTCTCACTCAAGAATATGAGGCTTTCAAGATGAAGCCAAATGAGACGATCACACAAATGATTACAAGATTCCTCGACATCATCAACCCCTTGTCTTCTCTCGGCAAATAATATACAAATCATGAGAAGATTAGCAAGATACTTAGGGGGCTACCAAAGATTTGGAACCCTAAGGTGACAGCCATCATAGAAGGAAATGATCTCACGACTATGTCCATGGAGACTTTGATGGGAAAGCTGATGACTCATGAGCTTGACCTCAAAGACTTCGAAGAGCCTGCTCCTAAGGCAAAGGAGATTGCCCTTAAAGCTCACCGACAAAGGGCAGATCCTGAAGAGATGGATGACGACAACTCGGACGGTGAAGATCAAGCTCTGCTTGTCCGCAACTTCAAGAAATTCCTTCTCTTCAATCAAAGAAAGAAGGAACCACAAGAAGATGACGAAGAAGAGCCAACATGCTACGGTTGCAAGAAGACTGGACATGTCCGAAAAGACTGTCTATTCACAAAGAAGAGCAACCGATATGAGAAACCATACAAGAAAGCTTCCTCAAAGAAATATGCCAACACAAGCATTTGGCATGAAAGCGAAGCTAGTGACTACGAGGAAGAAAAGGACTCTCCTCAAGACACCGCCAATGTTTGCCTAATGGCTATATCCGACAAGGTAACTAGCGAAACTCTCGATGATTTCACGTTTGATGAACTTGGTGATGCATCCAATGATTTACTCAATAACCACAAGAAAGTCATTGGTAAATATAAACACGCCAAGGAAAAGATCAAAAGTTATGAAGTCGAGATTTAAAGACTCTCTTTATTGCTTGATAATAGTAGAGACACTTCACCTACGGAAGTCACAAATGAGGTGTCTAAGCTTAAATTAAGCCTACATGATGCCGAAGCACGTATAGAAAAGCAAACACAAGAGATCACAGCACTCAATACTGAGATCGCTGAAGAAAAGAATAGACACAAGATCTCTATCACTATGATCTATGGTTTGAATACTAAGATTAATGAACTGCAGGCTGTCTCTATGAAATTAGAGACTAGATTGGGAAAACAGGTTGCTCAACCTCAAACACAATCACATGAGACACACACTAAGCATGACACTACTCATACTAGTCAACCACGTTATCCACCTGCAGCACGTAATCATGCTTATATGTACACACACTTTCATAAAGCACACAAACCACATGCACGTAGAAATAATTCTCATATGACACAGAATCACCATGCTACACCTAGATACAATCATCACTATGTTGCACAAAAACAAAATCACCAGCATACTGCTTATGGATATAAACGTCATCATGCTCCACACCACTCTTACCGTCACTCTACATATAGACATCATCTCCATGCTACTCCACATCACTATACATATAGACATCATCACCATGCCACTCCACATCACTCTACATATAGACATCATCAACATGCTCCTAACATAAATAGGAATGCTGTTTGTACTTATTGTGGATTACATGGACACATTTTACCACAATATAGAGTTAGGAGATTAGTAGATAGAAACATATATGCATGGTTGCCAAAAACTAACTTTTCAGGACCCTCAAGAACTTGGGTACCAAAGGTCACATCTACTTTTGATGTAGGTGAACCTTCCCTCCTCAACTAAGAGTAAGTGGATTCTCGATAGTGGATGCTCGCGACATATGATGGGAGACACAAATCTTTTCGCATCACTATCGATGAAAAGGGAATGGTATGTATCCTTCGACAACAACCTTAAAGGGTATATCATTGGTAATGGTACTATAGGTCATCCTCCTTCTCATGTAATAAAGGATGTCTGCCTAGTGACCGAGTTAAAGCATAACCTGCTCAGCATAAGTCATCTTGCTGATCATGGGTATGATATTAACTTTGGACAAAATAAATGGTTTATTTATGAAAAGGTCAACAGGAGACATTGCTTTTGAAGGGATAAGAGAGGATAATATTTATATTTTCTATCTATCTAGAGATACTAACAGTGCAGGAAGATGTCTCTATGCTCACAAGGATGAAAGATTACTGTGGCACCAACATCTTGGTCATGCTAATATTGTCACGCCCCAGAACCAGAATACTGGAGAGCGGGGGCAGACATAGCCAGCTACGTATATTGAATTGGATTCCATCTCACTATACGGTCACGGCTGTCTAGATATATGAGGGTTTATCTACAAGCCAGCAGTCTCCTATGGTCATGAACAAGCCTAGTGTCTCAATCACAAGCAAGTAAGTAAATGTTACAAGATGTATGATCATTAAATATACAATAATAAGGCATCCCAAATATTACATATTCAGCTGATCATGAAGCTAGTCGTTACAAAATGTGAGGACTAGCAAGAGTTTAGTCATACATGATCAACCCTAGGATCTGTCAATGATGTTACAGCCCGTAGGCAGACAGTAAGTAAAGTGCAATCGAGCTAAACAGGTGCTCGTCGGCTAAACGCCTCAAAAGAATATTTTTACAATAAAGTGGGAGATCAAAAATAAACCCACTCGTTGCCAGGGTTCCGTCTAGTGGCCACCATCTGGCTGGAAGGTCGGTAGATCCTCTGGAGCTGCTCCGAAATCTGGCCACACAAAACCAGCTGGGTCAGATCCCAGAAAGAGCAAGTGCCACAAAGAAAGCTTCACTTAGGAACTAAAACCAGAAATCAGCACAAGATATAAATAAAAGTAAGAACTGGAAAATAAAGAAAACATATCAGGATGATATACGACGAGATAACCATGGAACTATTCAGATAACCAGGTTACAACCCGTAAACCAAACAAGGACCAGGGTTGTAACCCTTCGTCTGAACGGAGCTTGGTTTCTCACCATTTATCGGTAAAATAAATACAAGCATTCTGGTCATTCAATAATCTGGAACAGGATCAGGACAAGACTAGACTGGTTAGACTCCATCCAATCACTTCACGGCCAAGCAAGAATTACGTCTTGATACTTTAACTAACTAGGGTTGTCACAAGCCTAATTACTAATAATATGCAGTGAGATTATTCCACAGCCACAAGCCCTGCAGACCATCCAGGTTACCCAGGACGAAAGATTAGGGTTGAATTCAGGTGGGTACACCGTCCAGGAAACGCATGTACCCTTAAGTGGCTTGAAGGGTGCAACACATGACAGTATGCTGGAAATGTGCCCTACTCGACGGCAGGCTACAGATCCCAAGCGCGCCCAGGTAACGGGATTGCCTGTAGCTGGGAGATCTCTTCATGACTACTGTATTAATCTAGTTATTAGCCTTAGTCTATTTTAGTAGGTACTCCTGACCGTGGTACTCAAGAGTCCCCTCCTAGACATGATACAAGACAGGACTGGATTATTTGTACAAGCACAATCGCCCACGGTGTCCATGTAATTTATACAGGTCATGTCATGTCAGGTAGCCGTCGTAACAGCTTCTCAAGATATATCATGTCAGGTTATCATGTCAAGTGTACTTGTCAGGAGTGCGCCACGGTGGGCCACTATCATGTCATGTCAGGTTTTCTTGTCAAGAGTGCACCACTACGGGTCACTATCAGGTCATGTCAGGTATCATTTCCATACATATTAAACAAATCCATGATTATCAAGTTTACGACAAAAGGCGTAAGGATATAAAATAGACGTAAAATATCTAATAAAATATCAATATTCAGGGCCATAGAAGAGCCATGCGGCTAAAGCATATGCGGTCAGGAAAGGGTAGAATCATACGGCCCAATTAGGAGGGCGCATGCGGCCAGGGTCACTGAATCACATGCGGCCAAGACAAGGGGGGCGCATGCAGCTGGAAGTACAAGGGCGCATGCGGCTCCAAGACGTTGGGCCTCATGCGGCCAGCGGAAGTGTGGAGTTCATGCGACTGGGTATAGAAGGAGGCACATGCGATTAAGTCAACATGGCTGCTATGCGGCTGGGAGTGAAAGGTACATATGCAGCTGAAGGGGCAGGAACCTATACGGCTGGGAGTAGGACTAGCTCCCATGCGACAAGCAGGAAGGAAGGCTCCATGCGGCCAGGATGAATTGGACTCATGCGGCTCTCGGGGTAGGGGCACATGCGGCTAGCGGGGAACCAAGCCTATGCGGTCCGCAAGTACTAGAGTTCATGCGGCTCAAGGAGATAGGCGCATATGCGGCTGAAGGCAAGTGGGACTCCATGCGGCAAGAAGGAACTGAGGACTCATGCGGTCAGGTTCAATTCATATTCATGCGGCCAAGGATGAAGGCAGACTTATGCGGCTGGGAAG
This sequence comes from Iris pallida, assembly GCA_029216955.1. Lineage (NCBI taxonomy): Eukaryota > Viridiplantae > Streptophyta > Magnoliopsida > Asparagales > Iridaceae > Iris > Iris pallida. The sequence goes on along the minus strand of JANAVB010019198.1, from coordinate 6,923,593 downwards.
CAAGGGCCTCATGCGGTTTTAAGAATGAGACTCAGTCCCTGCGGCTGAATCACTTGCCGTATGAATTGCCATGCGGTCAAGTCAAGCACTGTTCTTCTTCTCCAAATTTCAGAGAAGAAGAACACCATGAACCCAAGCTTCCAAGCTCCATAAAATCTTCATCTGGAGCCCAAATCCGAACTTCCATAGGTCAAAATAGGGTAGAACGAGATTCTCTACAACATGGAACCATCAAAACTCAGAAATAGCAGGATTAAATAGATCAAAACCCAAGAAATCCAAAAATGAAATAAACTTAGATCTACAAGAATCCAGCCATGGAAATGAGAAATGTCAAATACTAAAGTGCTTTAGAATGTAGTAAAGAAGAGAATGGAGCAATAAAATCAGAGTTCCTCTATGAAGCAAGTTGCACTTGCCTAGACCTCTCTCTTCTCTCTCTGGTAGGTAAAAAGTAATGGGGAAGAAGAAGATGATTAATGAAGAGAGAGAATAGAGAGAATGGATTAATAAATACAATGGTGGTGGTAGGTAGGGGGTTCACATTGGTTCATATTGAACCAAAGAAAACCGAGCCAAGCCGAACCAAGCCAAGAAATAACCAAGCCAAGATACAAGCTAACAAGGAATCATGGAATACAGAATAAAATACGTACACGTATTCCAGAAATACGTAATACGGACCATAGACATTACAAATATGGATACTATATCCAGGCTATCGACTAAGAAGCTAGTTAGAGGCTTGCCCGATATCACATTCAAAAATGACACTGTATGTGCCGAATGTGAGTTTAATAAGGCAACCAAGTCCTCATTTCATTCCATAAACTCTGTAAGTACTACTAGACCCTTGCAATTACTTCATATGGATTTATTTGGTCCTAGTAGAGTAGCCAGTCTTGGTAGAAAACTCTACACTTTTGTTATAGTAGATGACTTTTCGAGATTTACTTGGGTTTTCTTTCTTACAAACAAAAGTGATACCATTTTCGTTTTCAAATTTTTTGCTAAAAAGGTTCAAAATGAAAAAGGCTACATGATTACTCGAATCCGAAGTGATCATGGAGGCGAATTCGAAAATACTAATTTTGAAAAGTTTTGTGATTTAAATGGTTTTAATCATGAGTTTTCTTGTCCAAGAACTTCTCAACAAAATGGTGTTGTGGAGCGGAAGAATAGGACTCTTGGCGATATGGCAAGAGTCATGTTAAATAAATTCTCTCTTCCAAAATATTTTTGGGCTGAAGCTGTCAGTACAGCGTGCTATATTTTAAATAGTGTGCTCATTCGTCCTATTACGAAGAAAACACCCTATGAGATTTGGTTTGGAAGAACTCCAAACGTTTCATATTTTCGTGTTTTCGGTTGTAGATGTTTTATCCTTAACACCAAAGACAACATAGGCAAATTTGATGCCAAAGCTGACAATGGTATATTTCTTGGCTATGCGGCCAATAGTAAGGGATATAGAGTGTTTAACAAATGCTCATTAATTGTGGAAGAGTCTACAAATGTGACCTTTGATGAGGATAGTAGTGCAGCAGCTACTCTTGATGATGATGTTGAGCCATCAACTTCTACTCTAAAGAATACCACCACTGAAACCAATTCTCTGGTGGGCTTGCCAAAGAAATTCTCTTTCAAGCCCTCACATCCAGAAAATTTGGTTATAGGTGAGGTTTCACGCAGAGTAAGTACTAGATCATCATTAAGAGACTCCATTGCTAGTACTGCCTTCATTTCATAAATTGAGCCGAAAAACTTTGTAGAAGCTTTTAATGATGAATTTTGGATTTCTGCCATGCAAGAAGAACTCAACCAATTCGAGAGGAGACAAGTTTGGGAACTCGTTCCTAGGCCAGCTAATCACTCGATTATTGGTACGAAATGGGTTTTTCGCAACAAAGTTAATGAAGATGGTTCAGTTACACGCAAGAAAGCTCGTCTAGTAGCCCAAAGATACAACCAAGAAGAGGGTATATCGACTACAATGAGACGTATGCTCCTGTTGCAAGACTTGAATCCATTCGAATGCTTTGTGCATTTGCTAATTTTTAAATCTTTAAACTATTTCAAATGGATGTGAAAAGTGCTTTCTTGAATGGATTTATTAAGGAGGAAGTTTTTGTAAAACAACTCCTGGTTTTGAAAATCACAAATTTTCCGACCATGTTTTCAAACTCAAGAAAGTGCTATATGGCCTCAAACAAGCCCCTAGAGCTTGGTATGAGAGGTTAAGCAATTTCTTGCTTGAAAAAGGTTTTTCAAAAGGGAAAGTTGACACAACACTTTTTATAAAATCTTTCAAAGACACCATTCTCTTAGTGCAAATTTACGTTGATGATATTATATTTGGTTCTACTGATGAAACTCTCTGTCAAGATTTTGCTAAGTGTATGCAGACCGAGTTTGAAATGAGCATGATGGAAGAGCTCAATTACTTTCTTGGACTGCAAGTCAAACAAATGTCAAATAAAACTTTCATCTGTCAGTCAAAGTATACAAAGGACATGCTGAAGAAATTCGACCTTGACAACGTCAAACCAATCAGCACTCCAATGGCAACTACAACTGAACTAGAACCAGATAAAGGCGACAAACCTGTGGATCAACGTAAGTATTGAGGTATGATAGGCAGTCTACTTTATTTAACTGCTAGTCGCCCTGATATTATGTTTAGTGTTTGCCTGTGTGCTAGATATCAAGCTAATCCTAAGGAATCACACATGACTGCTGTTAAGCGTATCTTTCGATACCTTAAGGGTACGGTTACAGTGGGCCTATGGTATCCCAAATCAACATCATTTGACCTCATTGGATATTCTGATGTTGATTTCGCTGGATGTAAGGTCGATCGTAAAAGTACAAGCGGCACGTGTCATTTATTAGGAAAGGCTCTAGTCTCTTAGTTTAGCAAGAAGTAGAATTCTGTCGCACTATCCACAACATAAGCTGAATATATCACAGCTGGTCGTTGTTGTGCACAAATTCTGTGGTTGAAGCAAACCTTTGAAGATTAAAACTTATCTTTTATGCACATTCCAATTTTTTTGTGACAACACTAGTGCTATAAATCTCACTAAGAACCCCATCTGTCACTCACGCACGAAACACATTGAGATTCGTCATCACTTCTTACGTGATCATCAACAAAATGGCACTATTAATTTAGAATTTGTTGACACTGATCATCAGTTAGCCGATTTCTTTACAAAACCATTATCCGAGGAGCGATTCAATTTTTTTTGTCGGGAATTAGGAATTTTAGATAAAACGGTTATACATTAAATTGACCTGCATAATTATCGATTATGTTACGATTCTCTATGCTGAATTTGCTATGGGTACAAGCCGAAAGGGTCCTTCTGACAACAAGGCGTAAAAGCCTAAGCGACACGGTGTACTAGTCTTCGGACTACCGCTAGCTGGGATCCAGCCCCTGCAGCTACCCCATAGCAGCTTCACTATATTGATTTATGTCATAACTCCTTAGTTATTATATGGTTAAATTTCATTTATAGCGTGTCTCATTTGAAAATTCTAATTTTCAATCTTATTTTTTTCATATCTTTGACCATTTATTCGAATCTTTTTCAATCTCATCTTTTATTTCCTGCTTGAAGTTCTGGTCCAAGGAACCAGAACTCAAGCCGAACTCTGCCCCACCCAGAGTTCGGGCCGAGTTCGGTGTCCTCGTTCCAGAACCTCCAATCCTTCTCAGCCGTTCATCTTGTCTTAATCCGATGGCCCATATTTCACCCGACCAGCCGACCAAAAGACCATAAATTCAAAAATTGGTCTCTCTCTCTCCTACATTGTCTTCTTCCTCCATCTCTACTTCTATTTTCATCAAAACCCTAACCCTAGAAGGCTCTACTCCTTGGGAATTTGCTCTCCAAACTCAAGGAAATCATTCTTGGAGTTGTTCTCCTCCATCTTAGGTCTCTTTTAAGGTATATCTATCTCTCCTTTCCCATCTCAATTTTTATTTCCATGGCTCCTAGGTTGCTTGATAGGGGTAAAAGACCAAGGAGAGGTATTGGTGAGTCCTCTACTAATCCTAACCCAAACCCTCAACCCAATCCTCCACCACAACCTATTCCTCAACCTCCTCCTCTCATGGTGCATCTACTTTTTAATCCACCTCCACCAATCAATGCCGACCCATACGATGACCGTCTTTTTGTGTCCTTAGATGCGTCCAACGCATGGTTCGCCGACTTCCATCATCGTCGTGTCTTTGCGGGATACCCCATTCAATTTACGGTGTTTTTCGATTTTCTTCCAAATTTTCGTGACTTATGTCTTGATGAGCTTGTTGCGACTCATGAACCGATATATGTAAATGCAATACAAATGTTTTATTACAACATGACTTATGACCGCACACGTATCTATTCACGTGTCGACGGTGTAGACATATCTTTTGATGATTTTGAGTTAGTCGATATACTTGGTTTGCTCAACCCAAACACTTGGGAAAGGCTTGATGATGCTCGGGACTTTGTTTTTCCCGACGAGACCACGTTGGAGAGTTTCAAGGGTGATCTTTGTTCTCCAAATCCTTTCCCTCGTAAACTCATGGCTAAACATCTTAACAATCATTTCTATGAACTTCATCGAATCATCTTTTCTTCGATCTTGCCAAAAGCTGGATCAACAGATGAAGTTACTTACTTTGAGATCACTGCTCTCTTCTTTCTTCATTTTTGCGTCCCCTTTAACTTCCCTCGCACGATGATGGATTGGATGATTTGTGCTAGGCCTAAACCAAAATCTTTAGTTTATTCTATGTATCTTCCTTTGATATTTCGTGCCTTCTATATTCCATTGGATCAGTGTCAGTCCTTGCCCCCTCCTGCCTTTCTGACTAAGGCCAGGAGAACTGTTGCTGCCATCGCCTCTTTTGAGTCCGATGATGATGAGGAGCCTGCATCTCCTGCTCCCTTTGCTGCTCCTGATTCACCTGCTCCCGAGTCCACTGCTACACTGGACTCTCTTCAGACTATGCTTCGCGATCGCTTCCGTTTGGAGGACGAGCGCTGGACCGAGATGGATGATCGCTAGACGTAGATGGACTATCGCACTACTCTACAGATGAGTGCACTCAGCAACTCCATCCACGACATTTAGTACGCCATGGCCTCTCATCCGACGATGCCGATTCCAATGCTGCGTGATCCGTCTCGTGATGGCTATCGCATTGACAATTCGTGGGTTCGTCGCTATCTTGATCTGACTTCAGCATTTGTGGATCGCCGTCGTACTAGTTCTGATGGTGCGGGGCCTTCTCATGCTCCTTGATGGATATGGCCATTTGTACTGCTATTGATGATTAGGACTATTTTTATTTTTGGCACTTTGTTTCATTTTTCTCAGTTTTCTTATGTTTTTACGTCTTTAGAATTCTATGGCTTGGTTTATTTTTCTCAGTTTATGCATGCTCTCTTTCATTATATGGTTGTTAGCTTAATCTCTATATGTCTATCTCCATTTTTGCTGATTGTCAAAAGGGGGAGAACCATTGCTATTTGTATGAACCTATATTGTGTATCCTTGTATATATATATTTGGATAAGTATTTACAAGAAATATCTGTTTACGGGGGAGTACGATTGTTCAAGTACGGGGGAGCCATAATGTGTCCAGGTATGAATATTGGACATACAAATATCATGTTTTGTCAATTATCAAAATGGGGGAGATTGTTGACCCAAATCGGATCACAGTCAACCTAATCTTGACAATTAACAAAACAATATTTGTCGTAGTCCAATTTGACATATCGAGCTCGAAATCAATCTACTCAGCTCATTTGTTCCAGTCCACAGCTGCTTGGAGTTTTACCACTTTGTTGTATACTAGAGTCTGTATTTTTATTATTCTTGAGTATAAGATGATGTACGTTGGATCGTACTGAGCACTTTGGGCTAGCCATAGCTCTATAGGTTGACTTAGCCCAAATCCCAATCAACCCATTCATCCAAAAGTCCACAAAGATCATTCTGTCCATAGAAGACAGAGTTCGGGCCGAACTCTGCCTCACACAGAGTTCGGGCCGAACTCGGTCCCCTAAAATTTAGGATGCTAATTTTTAGGTATTGATCACTGCTAGTTGTCCAACGGCCAAAAATTTGAATTATTTATACCGAATTCTGGCCGAATTCTGCCTACCCCGAACCCTATAAATAGGCCTTGGTTTCTCTCATTTGAAACCATCTACTCTTCTCTTCTTCTTCTCTTACATAGCCTATATATTCAAGAGCCTTACCTTCCCATCCACTTAGCATTCAAACTTCCCAACCGTCCAAGGTGCTCGGTACGATTCAGCTAAAAGTTTGAAGTGCAAGAAGTTGTAAGCCACTTGGAAAAGTCCATGTTTCGCCAAAGCGATCATTGAAAGATGTTTGGCGTGCTCGTCTGTGAAAAGGTACGTGGTTGTAACCCTATTTCAAAAATAGTGGATTTCAATCCTGAGCTAGAGTTCTGAGGCATGGACTAGTCCTCCACGAGGGAAACCAGGTTAAAAATCGTGTTGTGTTTGTGCTTGCTCTCTACTCTTTATTTTCGCTTTTATTTTTACTATGATTATTTAGTTGGTGAAGAGAGTTTAATTTTTAATTGATCATCTTTGAGATAAACTCTATTCACCCCCCCTCTAGAGTTGCTAACTTAGTCTTCATAGAGTTATACTAGATTTTCAAAAAATTCTATAAAAGATTTTCTTCGTCTTGTTTGGTATCACTCTAGTAGCCTCAAAAGGCTTGCATGAGTAAATCTAGTCTTCAGAGAAGGGATCACATGGATACTTGATTTCAGGCTAACACGGACACTTAACATAAGAGATAATGATATCTCTATCGTCATGTGTTCCTTGTGAGACCACAAGAAAAACTTAACCTCGAATTCTCCAAGCTGGCACTTATCTAGTTAACACTTACCATGAAATACTTAGGGATACCTAGCTTGCACTTACCCATATACCTAGTATCTTGACGCATGTCTTGACAATATACCACTCATACCTACTTTTATAACTGTATATTTCTATACCCTTATATATGTATCTAACTACTAAAATCTGCTCCATTAGCGATGTAAATTTAGCGACGTTAAATTAACATCGCTAAATTATGCACATTAGCGACGTTTAATTGAAACGTCGCTAATAGTCGCTACTAGCGACGAAAATAGCGACGTGACAACGACGTATATTAGTTACATGAGCTGTCGTCGCTAAACGTCGCTATGACGTCGCTAATAGCGACTAATTTAGCGATGCTAGGATGAACGTCGCTAAATTCTAATTAAATTCCCCCTACCGATTTGTTTCCCCCATTTTACTCTCTCACTCTCTCTCCTTCCCCCCTCCGGCGCTCCCACTCTCTCCGGCGCTCTCACTCTCTCCGGCGACTCTCACTCTCTCCGGCGACTCTCCTCCCTCTCCGGTATGTGACTCTCCCCCTCCCTCTCTCTCTTTCTCTATCTATTTTGGTTGTTGGTAGTTGGGGGGTACGGGTGGCTCGGAGGGAGGGGCAGAAGTGGATGCGGGTGGTTGGAGGGTAGTGGAGGGTGGCTGGGGGGGTGGGACAGGGGGGTGAGGGCGGCTGGGGGAGGGGAGCTAAGGTTAGGATTCGGGTTAGGGGTGGGTATGTGTGGGGGGGCGGGGCGGGGAGGGGGTGAGGGCGGTTGGGGGAGGGGAGTAGGGGGGGTGGGGGCGGCTAGGGGAGGGGAGCAGTATGGGTTGGGGCGGCTGGGGGAGGGGAGCAGGAGGGGTGGGGGCGGCTGGAGGAGGAGAGCAGGGGGTGGGGGCTGCTAGGGGATGGGAGCAGTGGGGGTGGGGGCGGCTGGGGGAGGGGAGCAGGGGGGCTGGGGAGGGAAGCAGAGGGGGAGGGGTGGGGAGGGGAGGGTTAGGGTTCGGGTTAGGGGTGGGGCACCGATAGTGCCAAAAAATCTGATAATTTAGTAATAATTATTTGTTTTCCGACACCTCTGTTTCGAAAGCACCGATAGTGCCGATATTTGTAACAAGTAGTTTTGTTGGTTGGTTAATTGGTAACATGGTTATCAGGACATATAGTCCCTACAGCCATTCGGCTGGCGAGGCAGAAACTATGTAGCCGTAGATAAAGTTGACTGTCCTCCGACCCTCATCCCTCAGCAATGATGATATGACAACCTATCACTCTATCTTTTAGTAGTAAATGATGTCATAGTATTACATTATGTGGGTCCATCTTGATTCTGCTATATCCTTTAGATACCAGATTCGATAAGAACATATAATACACCATATGTACAGAACATAGATGATTCACACTAATAAATGCTAGAATAAATTTTGGGTTGTGTTCCGAGCCATCCGTTCTCACACTTAAAACAAATATGAATTAGTACTGTGTGTCAATCTTTGTTTTTATATTTTCGGCGAACCCAGGGATTGGATTCTGTATTTTGTATTTTAGATTCTGTATTTTGGCTCCAGCTCCATCTCCATTTGCATTAATCTACAGTACGACATGGTGACCAGGACATTGTCCCTGCAACCATTCGACTGGCGAGGCAGAAACTATGTAGCCGTAGATAAAGTTGACTGTCCTCCGACCTTCATCTCTTGGAAATGATGATATGACAACCTATCACTTTATCTTTTAGTGGTAGATGATGTCTTAGTATTACATTATGTAGGTTCATCTTGATTCAGCTATATCCTTCAAATACTAGATTTGATAAGAACATATACTATACCATATGTACAGAACATAGATGATTCACACTAATGTATGCTAGAATAAACTTTGGATTGTGTTCTTAGCCATCCGTTCTCACACTTGGCAAAAAATCGAATATTCTGTATTTTATCTGCTTTCGAAAATGTACTCAAAAGAGATAATGGTTCCTTTAGTTAGCTTGGTTATGTTACAATTATATTATTTGTTAATATCGATCTTACCAGATGGCACCCATGACCCGAGCAGCAGCACGTCGTTCGAGGGAAACACGGAATGCTGAGGTGGCTCCTCCTACTGTTAAGGAGAAAGTGGCACCGGTAGCTAGTGAGACCGGGAGTTCTATTCATCCAGCACTGCAATGGACTACATCTCTCCTGTCGCCGTCGATCCCACTTATTCGAAGTGGTTTTATGATCGTATCACTGAGAGTTTGCGTGAGCTGTGTGGTTCTCATTAGCTATTAGTACTTATTTGTATTGGACTATTTGTATTAGGTTGTGTTTGTATTAGACTATTTGTATTGGACTACATATATGAATTAGTACTGTGTCAATCTCTGGATTGTATCTCCTGCTCCAGCTCTAGCTCCAGCTCCAGCTCCAGCTCCATTTGCATTCTGGATTCTGTATTTTGTATTTTAGATTCTGTATTTTGGCTCCAGCTCTAGCTCCATTTGCATTAATCTATGGTATGACATGGTGATCAGGACATAGTCACTACAGCCATTCGACTGGCGAGGCAGAAACTATGTAGCCGTAGATGAAGTTGACTGTCCTCCGACCCTCATCCCTCGGCAATGATGATACGACAACCTATCACTATATCTTTTAGTAGTAGATGATGTCTTAGTATTACATTATGTGGGTTCATCTTGATTCTGTTATATCCTTCAGATACTAGATTCGATAAGAACATATACTACACCATATGTACAGAACATAGATGATTCACACTAATGTATGCTAGAATAAATTTTGGGTTGTGTTCTGAGCCATCCATTCTCACACTTAAAACAGATATGAATTAGTACTGTGTGTCAATCTTTGTTTTTGTATTTTTGGCGAACCCAGGGATTGGATTCTGTATTTTGTATTTTGGATTATGTATTTTGGTTCCAGCTCCAGCTCCATTTGTATTTATCTACGGTACCACATGGTGATCAGGACATAGTCCCTGCAGCCATTCGAATGGCGAGGCAGAAACTATATAGCCGTAGATAAAGTTGACTGTCCTTCGACCCTCATCCCTCGGCAATGATGATATGACAACCTATCACTATATCCTATATAGTAGTAGATGATGTCTTAGTATTACATTATGTGAGTTCATCTTGATTCTGTTACATTCTTCAGATACTAGATATGATAAGAACATATACTACACCATATGTACAGAACATAGACGATTCACACTAATGTATGCTAGAATGAATTTTGGGTTGTGTTCTGAACCATTCGTCCGCACACTTGGCAATTAAGCACGTGAAATATATCGTTGAAGAACATAAAACTTGTGGTCGTTACTGCAGAAAGTGCTTACTGTAAGTCCTAAATATCAAGTTGCATCCATCAACTAGGCAGAGAAGTCTCATTTGTGCACCCTTTAATGAACTGCGCTGGAGACAGACAGCGCTACAAATCAAACGCACGAGGCTGAACTGCGCTAACACCCGAGCGCGCTACGCTGACGTGGCAACGCCATCATTACCTAACAAGAAGATCAAATCTTCTAACAGCCTGACAGCCTAAAAAATAAGGAGTCTGTTCGTTTCTTGTGCAGCACGGCACTCGAGAACATCTGTACAGTCCAGCGCAGTCTGCCAGTCCAACCTCAGCGCAGTCTGCCAGTCCAACCTCAGCGCAGTTTGACCAATTCCTAATCCTAGCGCTATCCATTGACTAGAAGGGAGCGCAGTCTGAAGCTAGCGATATTCAAGTGATGCGATCCATCAAACTTATTGAAGATAATTGACATTTATTACGTGGCTTACATGCCATCAATTGCTCGCCACGTGGCAACCGCCTGTACACGACCAAGCGTATTTCAATCAAACAATGCCACGCGTTTGAATACGGTTAGCCTACGATCGAGCAACTGACCAATGGCCAGCGCAGTTTGCAATCTGCTCAGTCTGTCTCCAGCGCAATCCATTGTACGCAATCCAGAATAACTACAAAATAGTTATTTATAGAACTCTATAAATAGAGTTTCAAGTTCTTCATTATGGAGGATCATTATTCAAGATCATCAGAGATTAGGAGTTCATGTCCAAGTGTGCTGCATTCTTCAGAGGCTATCGTCTTCAAAGTTCACATCGTCCAAGGGATAAAGCGATCGTCTTCAGATCGGATTCCTATAGTTGTACTTTCCCAGAATTTATTGTACTCTTGTACTATTCTTTAAAGTTTGTGAAATAAAAGACTTTTGTTTTTGTGAACAAAATGGCGACTCTGCTGGGGACGAATTTCTCCTCCGACGAGGAAGTGACAACTCAATGTGACGCAGCGTCTATCGGAAAGACACATAAGACGCTGGTTGTGAAGGTCAACCAGACTGCCTACGAAGCGATGATCAACTCTGGGACTACTCGACGCACTGTAGCTTGTGCCAAGAGCAAGGTCCATTCAAAGTGGATCCCGAAGTCCTCTGCACAGCCTGTTGTTTCTGACAGAAGGCCAGTATCCACTTCTGCTCCTGCGCAATCCATCACCCTCCCTGCTATGGCGCAATCCAGAGCTCCTATAGCCCATGCGCAGCACACTACTCCTCTTGCCACAGCGCAAACTACAACTTATGCTGCTATGGCAAAGTCCAAGACCCCTCTCCCTCTGGTGTAGTTGGCGACCTCTGTCTCTCCTGCGCAATCCACCACTCCTTCAAATAGAGCGCAACCTAAGCCCTCTGTAGTCAAGGCTTCACTTGCTGTTTCTTCTAGAACACAGGTTGCACCTCCTGCATGTTCTATGGCCGAGGAGCCCTCTATCATCATCTCCAGAGGGCAAGTTGCTGCTTCTTCTGTTCCTGCACAACCCACAGGGGGTAGTCTTTTGACTATTCTTCCTCCATCTCAGCACAAACAGAAAGGCCCTTTGGTCTTTTCTCAATCTTCTGTAGTTCAAAACCTGGAAAATAACAGAAAGAAACGCTCTTTAGCCAACCCTTCTTCATAAAATAAAAGAAAAGGCCCTTTGGTCTTTTCTCAGTCTTGTCAGGTTTTTACATCAGAAGATCCATCTGAATATGCCTCGGCATCAAACAATACAAAAACTCTCTCAAACAAGAGTTCTTCTTTCCCTGCTAAAGAGAAGAATAGTGATCAGAGAGGCATTTTGCCTACTCCAGTAGCATACTTCCAAGATCTCCCAACTCTTCAGATATCCCGCTCAAAGTAGGGAAAATTGCTAGTATCTCAAACAGAAGCCCCTGGGGGTGAGTTTGCCGATTTACGAACTTATCCCAATAAACGCAAGCAACCAATACCGAAGGCGAACTTGCATCAAAAGCAAACTTCCAGGAGGAAAAATCCTGACACCTATGCCAACGAATTGCGTACTTCTCTGTATACTCACGGGACAAAGCATCTGAAGAATCGGAATCATGTTCCGAATGTCGTCAAAGAATATATCCCTGATCTTCGGGAACACCTCAAGCAGAAGCGAAATAACACCTCAACACCTCCAATCCAACCATTGGAACACCATTGTAATCACAAGGTGGTTATCAAGTGTTGTTGCCAGACGACAAAACGATCTATCTTCGATCGTTTAACTTCTGAACCAACGTTAGAAGACGATGACAAGGTGCTCTATGCCTCTGTAAACATGGCTTCCCGAGACACCGGGGGTAGGAAGTGTTCAAAGCACGACAAACCCCGTAAGCCCAGTCAATGATATATGGATTTACTCCATGAATCCTCTGAAGGAGTATTCTGACACACCCGATCTCGAAGTCGAGACACAGCCGGTCGTAAGAATCTTCTCCAAGATCATTCTGGTCACTTCTCTGTTTCTCATTCAGGGGACGATTCTTTCTCTGATTACGATGCATATAGCGAAAGCTCTGAACAGAGTATGTCTTCTACTGTACCCAGAGAAGTTTCTGCCTATGTTGTTACTGAAGATCCAGACGCTTCTAGTTCGGCAAGTCAAGAACAATGAATTGCCGTACTGGAAGATAAATTGAAGACCATGGCTGAAATGATCACAAGTATGCATACTGTTATCATAGCTCAACATACAGTATCACCGACTGCACCTGCTGTCAATCCTGAGATTATAGCATCATCGGTGCCTGTCAATGCAGGTCTGGGGGTACCGTCTCCTCCTGTAGCCTCAATACTTATTCAAGTTACACCCAGTCATTCAGGGGCTGGGGGTAGTGCTTACCATGCTATTCCTCCTTCTAACCCGGTGAGCCAGCCTATTATTTCTCCATCCTCAGGAGATGCCAATGAGGCTATAAATCTACTACGTAATCAGTTCGAGGCCTTCAAAGAGAAAGACGGTCTACAGAGGCTGGGGATCAGACAACCATATCTGGTAGAATGGAAGGACGTCCCATTCCCTCCAAAGTACAAGATTTCCACAGTCACGCTGTTTGACGGCAGCACTTCTCCGAGTCACTTTATTAACTATTTCGAGGTAATAACTGTCCAGCTCCAGCCAAGCGATGCTCTTTTTACCAGGGTCTTCGTCGGCTGCTTAGCCGGTACAACATATGATTGGTACCGTAGCCTGCCTGACGGTTCTATCACTTCATTTGCCGGGCTCAAGTAGATGTTCCTGGAACGATTCTACGAGGGTATCAACGATATGACTATATTCGCCCTCGACAAGATCAAGCAAAGACATAATGAAACTACTGAGATTTTCATTGAACGATTCCGCCAAGAAGCACTCAAAATGCCTCCCGAAATCCCATCTGTTGTAACGATAGACACTTCTAAGTCAAACTTGTTGCCTATCATCAGCATGTGGACGGGGTCAACACAGTTCCAGGACTGGCCGTCATTCATCGTTAATGCTAAAGCAACTGAAGTTAGCGCCGAGAAGTTCAAACAGTTGGGGGTACACATGTCTTACCCTGATCGAGATGAGCCTTCTTCATCCGGTAGCGGTAATCGCCAGAATAACCGTAAGGGCAAAAAAACCTTGAATATCAACCTCAAGAGCAAGGAATCTTTAGCCGTTAACGTGGCTCAACCCACGTCTACCTCTGCTCCTTCTGTGCCTCCACCCAAGGAACCTCGCCCAAAAGTAGAGTATTCCTTTGATGAAAATGATACAGCGAGCATCTTCGACTGTTTGCTGAAGAGCAATAAATTGCAACTTGCTGACCCGAAGAAGCCTGATAAAGTCGGTAAGACTGACCACCCTAAGTATTATGTTTATCACAGGTTCATAGGGCATCCTACTCGGGCATGCTATGTGCTCAAAGGCAAGATTCAAGAGTTGGTCAACGTCGGTGTCATCACTCTCCAACATGATGAAAAGACTGTTACGGCCAATATGGTTTCTGTGCAGTTCGGTGATTTTCCGCCACAAGTGGTGCAGAGTGGCATCATCCCCATTCCTAGGGCAACTCTGGAGATTGAGAATCTTCCTCCTCCACGAAGTGAAGGTCTTGTCCCCTTATCCCTTGATAATGGCGAGATCATATGGATTCATCCTGATCTCGTTTCAGATTTTGAAGTTCTTTCTTCCTCCATGCAAAACGAACGCTCTAAGGGTAAGACAAAGAGCTTCAATATGGTATCTTTTGACCCCATAGTTGAAGAAGAGATCCTATTGGGCACCAGGTCAGGGAAAACCTATCAACGGGAGCATCTTGAAACTCAGGAGGATCCTGCTTCGTCTTCTGAGGCTATTCCAGTGCAGCCTGTCTCTACAGAGGGCATCCCTTCTATATCATTACCGGTTGTGGAACCAACTCTTCCTAAACCGACAGCAGCCGACAAAGGCAAACAACAAGTCCGCTTCGATAAAGTTTTGAAGAAGTCATCCCCCTTTGGACTTGAAAAGCCATATAACTTTGACATATTGGCTCAATTAGCCAACACACCGGCCAGGCTGTCCATCTTCGAGCTATTACGCCTCTCTAAAGAGACTCGAGAAACATTGAGTGAGGCTTTGATGCAGGAAGAAACTTGCCTAACTCTTCTCAAGAAACCTGAGTCAGAACCTGTCTCTTGTCTTCACTGTCACAGTGTGCTGGAATTTATTCCAAACATCACCTTCACACAAGATGATATATTGACGGAAGACAATCGACATGACCGTTCTCTCTACTTTACAGGATATGTCGACACCATAAAGGTCGATCGTATTCTGATAGATCCAGGGTCAGAACTCAGCATCATGCCGAAGACGATGTTGGATGCTCTGAAGATTCCAGTGCATAGCCTCTCCGGCACTATCACCACCATCCTGGGATTCAACCAGGGAAGAAGTGAACCTTTAGGCAAGATACGCTTAAAGCTCCAAATTGGCAATCTTCGCACGAAGGTGACCTTCTACATTATAGACAACCATGGTTGTTCTTACAATGCTCTTCTGGGGAGACCATTCCTTCATGAACACAACATTGTTCCTTCTACTCTCCATCAATGCTTCAAATACGTTGATGATAAAGGAGAAGTCCAAAAAGAAGTTGCGGATCTCTACCCATTTAAAGGCGTAGAAGCATATTGCAATGACGCTCGCATGTACAAAGAAGAGTTTATGAAGGTGGTATTAGCCATGGATGGTGAGGAAGTACAAGAAGCAGTGCCCAATGACACCCTCATCATACCTGTCAAAGGGCGTGTCTCTCATCCTCAATCCTTCAAACCACTGCTATTCATCTGCCAGCCCAGAAGCAATCAACTGGTGATAATCAAGATAAAAGGGAGCTCACCTCTTCTGAGCCGCTGGTTATCGACTTACGTCGTAACAAGGATAAAAAGGAGCTCACCTCTTCTCAGCCACTGGTTATCGACTTACGTCGTAACAAAGATAAAAGGGAGCTCACCTCTTCTGAGCCGCTTGTTATCGACCTTCATCACAACAAGCCTAAACCTCCTTCCTCTTTTGTTCCTCATCTTGTAATCGATCTGACCAAGCCGGCTAAGGCTAAAGGTCCTGTTGTAAATATGGATGTACAAATCAATGAAAAAGCATCTACTTTCCAGTATACTGATGTCATTTATCATACTAAATGCTATTTGGATATGTTAGACAGCTTTCAGTCATTTACAATAGGAGTCGTACAATCCCTTCAGACGGAAGTATTATTTGAATATCCAGAGATTCATACTTTGTTGTCCCTTCTCGAAAGAGAGGTGAGAGTCCAATACTATTTAGTAAAGGGCCAGAACAAAAATTCAGCTATACGGATGATAGCAAAAATAACGATATGGGACGTCTCCAACTTCGTCGTTATAGTCAACAATCAAAAGACATCGTCCGAAAGATGGGTTATGACTTTAAGAATGGCCTCAATTATGGTAAGGGTAGACGAACTCCTATCCGTACGGTTGTTCCGAGAGGAAAATCAGAGATGTACTACAGCAGGACGAAAAGAGTTCTCGGATATACGTCACCTCCGGTCTTATCTCCAGAAGTCTCCGAATCCGATAATGAGGAACGTTCTAACTCTTCTGATTCCAGATCATGGGATTCTGATACCAGCATCGGCCAAGTTCATCGATTGATCGTATCTTCTAACATGGTCTCCGCTTAACTCCCAGAAGGCTATAATGAGGATATTAAAGAAAATCCTGAAACAGATCCTTGGTCTCAACGAATGGATACCCAATGGGAACTCCGATTCGAACAACGACAACCTCCTACCGAAGATCAATTGGTTCAAATTGATGTAGGAGAAAACGGGTCACCTCGTCCAATATTCATCAGCAAGAACCTCCCAGAGGTGGATAAGCAAGAATTAATTCTTCTTATTCGAGAATACATTGATGTCTTTGCTTAGAATTATGAAGACCTGCCAGGTTTAGATCCCAAAGTTGCTACTCATAAACTGAATATTTTACCTAATGCAAAGCCAGTCAAACAACAGCAAAGGCGATTCAAGCCAGAAATGATGGACGCAATTGATGGTGAAGTCAAAAAGCTTATAGCTTGTGGCTTTATTTGAGAAGAACAACATCCTGATTGGATAGCCAACATTGTCCCAGTCTTGAAGAAAAATGGTAAAGTTCGAGTTTGCATCGACTTCCGGGATCTTAATGAAGCTTGTCCAAAGGATGAATTTCCTCTCCCTATTACAGATGTCATGATCGACAATACTTGTGGGTTTGAAAGGATATCCTTCATGGATGGATTCTCTGGATACAATCAGATTCGGATAAACCCTGAAGATGAAAAACATACTTCTTTTCGCACCCCTCGCGGAGTCTATTGTTACACTGTGATGCCATTTGGTCTCAAGAACGCGGGTGCAACTTACCAACGAGCTATGAGTACCATCTTTCGAGATCATCTTCGTAAGACTGTCGAATGCTATGTTGATGATATTGCTGTCAAGAGTCGTCTAAAGGAATATCACATCTAAGATTTAAGAACTATCTTCAATCTAATGCGCCAACATCAGTTAAAACGAATCCCACCAAGTCATTCTTGGGCGTCTCTAGTGGTAAATTTCTCGGCTTCGTCATTACCTCTAAAGGTATACACGTGGATCCCGAGAAGATCAAAGCCATTCAAGAGATGCATCCTCTACGCAACTTAAAAGAGCTACGAGAATTCCAAGGTCGACTTGCGTACATCAGGAGGTTCATTTCAAATCTGTCGGGACGCTGCAGACCGTTTACTCAGTTAATGAAAAAGGGTGTATCTTTCGTTTGGACCGATGAATATCAACGAGCATTCGATGATATAAAGCGGTATCTGATGAACCCACCAGTTTTAGTGCCACCAATCTCAGGCATACCATTCTTAATGTATGTCCGTGCTATGGATCATTCATTGGGTGCTTTACTTGTCCAGAAGAACAAAGAAGGCCATGAACAAGCTATCTACTATCTTAGTCGTACTATGATCGATGCTGAACACCGTTATAGTCCGGTTGAGAAAGAATGCCTAGCTCTTATGTTCGCTGTTCAAAAGACACGGCATTATATTATTGGCCAAACCATTCACGTCATTTCCAGAGTTAATCCTCTTCGGGTACTGATGAAGAAGCCCATCACACTCAATTCTCGATTGGCTACATGGGCCATTCTGCCAGCCCAATACGACATGATTTATGTTCCATAAAAGTCTGTTAAGGGTCAAGTACTGGCTGACTTTTTAGCAGCTCATCCTATTCCGGAGACATCTAAGCTTTATGACAAAATTCCAGATGAAATATTGGAATCAAACATGATCTCTGAAGAATTTCCTACCTGGCGTCTGTTCTTTGACGGAGCTTCCCGGATCGGACCAAATGGGACATTGTTGCAGGAGTTGGACTTATACTAGTCTCTCCAGAAGGATTAGCTATCCAAAGAGCTTATTCCTTAGATCAGCCGTGCTCTAACAATGTGGCTGAATACAATACCTTGTTCATTGGACTCCAGTTAGCGAAACAGCTGGAAATCAAATATCTTGAAGTCTACGACAATTTTAAACTGGTTGTCAATCAGGTTAGAGGAACATACGAAGTTCGCCATCAAGATCTAGTACCCTATCATGAAGCTGCAATTTATATGGCTACATCATTCAAGGCTTTCTTTATTGAATATGTCCGACGAGCTTGCAATACTGAGGCAGATGCTTTAGCTAATCTCGCAGCAGTCTTAGCAATTCCTGTCAAAAGACAACAAGTGGTTGTTGTTTCCAACAGAGAGTTGTTCTGCATTGAAAACAATCGCAACATTGAGTTCAGTAACGTCGCTGAAGTCAATGTTATCAATGAAGATTGAAGAGCTCCTTTCATCGACTTCGTAGTTCATGACATACTTTCTGAAGATCCTAAGGAGGCTACGAGTATTCGTCGATAATCTTTTCGATTCTACTACAATCAGACTACCAAAATGCTCTATCGACGGACGTATGACAGCCTACTCTTGTGCTGTCTTGCTGGTGATGAAGCGAAGCAAGTATTGCGTGAAGCTCATGATGGTGTTTGCGGAGCACATCAACCTGGCCCTAAACTGCAAGATCGTATTCGACGAATGGGTTACTATTGGCCCTCTATGGTGTCTGATGCCATCGAATATGCAAAGAAATATCGAGCTTGTCAAATCCATGTAGATTTCATCCATCAACCGTCGGAATTCCTTCATCCGACTGCTGCTTCATGGCTTTTGAAGCTTGGGGCATGGATATTATAGGTCCTATTAATCCTCCTTCTTCTAAGGGACATCAGTTTATACTAGCAATAACGGATTATTTCTCCAAGTGGGCCGAAGCTATACCTTTGGCTGAAGTCAAAACCAGCAGTGTCATCAACTTCGTCAAACACCACGTTATCTACAGGTTTGGTGTGCCTCGACGAATCATTCACGACAACGGACCTCAGTTCATCAGTCAAAAGTTCACCAGGTTCTGTGACGATCATCGGATTGACAATGTCGCTTCTATAGTTTATAACCCGGCTGCTAATGGCTTGGCTGAAGCCTTCAACAAGACTATTATCAAGCTCCTTAAGAAGTTTGTGTCTACTAACAAACGAAACTGGAGTGAAAAGCTCGAAGAATGTCTATGGGCCTACCGTACTACGGTCCGCAACCCCACAGGCTGTACACCCTTCTCTCTGGTGTACGGTTGTGAAGCAGTTCTACCTCTGGAACTTCAAATTCCTTCCTTGAGAATTGTCATCGCTAATGAACTTACTACGAAGAACAATGATCTTCTTCGATTTCAAGAACTGGAGGCGCTCGACGAGAAGCGGCTATTGGCTCAACAACATATTGAATTATATCAAGCCCGCATCTCGAAGACTTTTAACCGCAAAGTTAAAGTCAGAGCCTTTCAGAAAGGAGAACTCGTTCTAACAGTCAAACGTCCCATGACTATGACTCACATGAGCAAAGGCAAGTTCGATACGAAATGGGAAGGGCCTTATATCGTGAGTAAAGTCTTCTCAAGTGGAGCCAATCAACTCACAGAGCTGGACGGTCGAGTGGCGATGATGCCTATCAACGACAAGTTCCTTAAAAAGTACTATGTATGAATGTAAAAGGGATTTCTTGTAAATATGACAAGACAGTTCATAAATAAATTTTAATTTTATTTCATCATAAACGATGTTACATGATATCAAGGACGAGAATCACTATTGTCCTTCTTAAAGACAGGATGAGGACCACTACCGTCCTTTTCAAAAATATAGTCGGTAAAAGAGACGAGGACATCCTTGCTCGATTTCACTAGAAATGCGCAAGCGGCCATCCTCATAGCCTCTTCTTCTTCAGACCTTCCTGGCTCAACTAGGAAGTCCAAGATATCTCGTGGTGGCTTGGGTGCAGACGAACCTTCTCCCGCCTCCGTCTGCTTTGGTTGGGTTGGCTCGGCTGGACATTCCTCAGTGACTTCTTCAACCTTTGGGACAATCTCAACCTTCTTGGATGCATCCCCAGACGACATTTTGTGTTACAATTGAAACTGATCACTCCATCTAAATTTCTGTTCTATTTATAGGCAGAGATTCTTGAAACAGTCGATTACGCAAACCAAAGCGACGAATTCTTCACAACATTCATTCCATTCATCTGATGGTTCACCCGTTTATTCCATTTATTACGGTTCATCCGTTCATTCCATTCACCCGATGGTTCATCCGTTCATTCATTCATCCGACAGTTCATCCGTTCATTCCATTCATCCGACGGTTCACCCGTTCACCTATTCAAGCCATCCAATTGACGGTTTATCCGTTCATTCCGACGATTCACTTCGTTCATACATTCTGACGACTTATCCGTTCATCCATATCAACAACTTGTCACATATTTATTACCTCTGATTAAGTTGTCTACCGAAATAATGATATTCAAAAAGAAAATTGTATTCTGCCATGTCCATATTATCTCTGAGCAGATATAATGAATATAATTATTTTCTAAATCAAGAAATATATCATGTCCTGAACCTCTGAATATATTTTCTATCGCTATTATTTATATCCGTAATGGGATATGCAACAAATAATAGAGCCACAAAAATAGTGTCTTTTCATTGATCAAGACAAAAGACGTTACAAAAAGACATATCACAAAGGAGAAAATACAAAAGGTTTTCTTTCACTCAGTTGGTGGGGTCATCAGATTAGCTATCTGCTGCTTCAAAGTTTGGAGTCGTTCTTCACGAGAATCCAGCACCCGCCTGTAGAAGCATGGAAAATATTAGAATGATGGTCTATGCGGCTCGGAGCAGGAGAACCCCATGCGGCTCATACAGGGGCAGTCCCATGCGGTTCAGAGAGACTCTCAGTCTCATGCGGCTCGGGGCAGGAGAATCCATACGGCTTACATAGGGACAGTCCCATGCGGTTCAAAGAGTCTCCCAGCCTCATGCGGCTCGGAAGTACATGCGGCTCATAAACGACCAACAGAGATATGCGGCTCGATCAACACCACATGTCCCCATGGGATCCCTTCACACAGCTGGCCATCGAGTAATGGCCTTATTTAATGCTCTGCCATGATTTGACAGCTGACGGCTCTGACATAAAGTGCCATGATGGTCCTGTCATAATGACAGACTCTTCGGAAACAGAAAAAAATCTCTGATACGATCCGAGATTGCCACATGGCAAACTCCCATGCGGCTCAATCGAAGAACAGCTTCATGCGGCTGGCAGGAATCATCTTCCTGCGGCTCACCACGAAACCATCCCATGCGGCTCGCAAGTACTATACCTATGCGGCTCGCTGAGACGCTGTCTTATGCGGTTCATGGATATCATGCGGCTCTGGCAGGGTCCACCATTAAGACATGTGGCAGAGATTCAATTGCCCCCATGACTTGACAGCTGGTAGCAGGGTGATTAAGGGATGCGTGGTATTAAATCAATCAGAGATTTACCAGATCCCAATAACCATATTTGACGTTATCCTCATAATTAATGAGATCAGGTCATATCATTCATGATCAAGCCAATGGGACACGTGGTGAGAGATCCAAGCTTGACACAACCAATCATGAAGATTTAAAGCAATCAGCATTAATCATTCACAGGATTCAATACTATCCACATTAATGGCCCAGATCCTTCACGCTTAAGACTAATGGTTCAGATTGATTAATCATCAGGCCGCCGCCACTTTGAATGGGCAATTATCCAAACCCTAATGATGCCCCCACTCTTATAAATAGCAAGGTGCCATTCCCTTGCGAGGAGACAGACAGAGTGCTTCCCACCTAATAATCAGAGAGAAAATACACAGAGAAAGAGAGAAGCCAGAAGAGTAACACGAGGAGAGCAAGAAGGGCATTTCTTCGTCAACGCCAAGCAGATCTTTCCCGAGCCAAGGCTGCATACCGATCATCCAAGGAGTAAGGCAGAGCGGTCGTCGCTTTCCCGAGCCTCTATCGTCACCCCCCAGAATCTAAAATAAACAATTATACTTAGACTGCTGTACCTAGATTTTCGTCCCTAGGCTTTCTTTGTACAAGCGAGTTTGTAACGTGAAGTAAAAGTCCAGTACTCCGATAATTGTTCTGCTCTTTTATATTTCATAGCAAACACGATGGCGACTCTGCTGGGGACAAACTTCTCTACGGCTGAGGAGTTGGTGACGCAGTCAGATACAGCCAAACTTGGCTCCACGCAACAAAAGATGGTCGTCCGCTTCGACCAACAGGCGTTTGAAGAGATGCTCTCCGAAGGAAGCGCTGGCCCGGTCCAGAAGCGCACCCGCACGACGAAGGCTCGCAAAGAGTGGAGGCCAAAATCATTTGCTCCTCCCCAAGCCCTCGATAGGATACCCTCTGTTGCTCAAGATGACGAGAAGGACTCTTCTGCGGCCCCACTTCAGACCGTAGACAACTCTGCTGTCCCTAAGTCCGGCAGAAGAAAATACTATGATGCTGGACTTGCAGGAGCAGAGAGAAACTCTACGCGATCCGAACTGCATAAGGGTATTAGCCGCAGGAAAAAAGCTCATGCGGCTGCATCCGCCAGCCGCATGAAGAAAACTCATGCGGCCACATCTGTCAGCCGCATAGTTTATGCGGCTACAGTTGCCGACCGCATGGATGAGACTCATGCGGTCACTGAAGTCAATCGCTTGCAGAAAACCCATACGGCCACAGTTGCCAACCGCATGCGGCCAGCCTGTACGGTCGTGACTCCCAGTCGCACAAGAACAACTCATCTGACAGCAGAAGAAAATCGCATGCAGACAGCCTGTACGGTTTCCAATCCTAGCCGTATAGCGTCCGTTCCACGCTCCTCTCGATCAGTCTTCGACTGTCTCTCATACGGTCCTGGCCCTGATGGTTCTCTGGATGATAAGCCAGACTCTGTGGTATTCAACTTAGACTCTTCCTATTACGCACCCGCACGTGCTAAAAAGAAGAAGTCTAGGGCAGCGCGGGCTCATCAAGCCCAGTCAGCTGCCCCAACCTCTGACTATCGGGGCGTCCCGTTGACTATCACGCGGGCCTCTGATGGAAGTTGTATAGAACCGCTCGAGTCCAGCCCCCGGCGGCAAAAGGACAAAGTGGTTCCTCTGACCTGCGTGAGGCGATCCTCCACAAGCACAAGGAAAGAAAAGGGGCTTTGGTGTGCAAAGAGTCCTCGCTTGGACGTCACTGCACCCAAATCATCGTCAACTGCTGTTGCAATAACGCGACAGTGACGGAAGACCGGCCGTCAGTCTTCCAAAGACTACAACATCCGAGCTCAGAGGACGAGGCACCTCCTGTTGTCTCCTGCAATTCCACTCAAAAAGTCCCAGCCGAGGGGAGAGGGAAGAAGACAAGCAACTCCAGCCCCAAGATATCAACCACTACAGCTAAGAAACTGTCGTCTAAACGATTGTCCTCTACCGGAGTATTCCAACACACCCGTTCAAAGATGAAATCTGCTGCAATGGGAGATTCATCATCCACATCGCTGGGGGTCGTGGGAACTGGGGGTAGCACTCCTCCGAACATCCAAAACAATCCGATGTTTCAAGGAGACGAGCCCTGGGAAACAACTCTCCCATCAGGTACAACAGACGCTGATGTCCCCGAGGACATCCATGACTATAAAGACGAAGCAAGCTCTGAGCCTGGGGGTACCGTTCCCTCCGAGTCCGAACCCGAAGAGAACATTCCCACCTACCCCGATGACTTCTCGGTGCATGGGTATGACTCGGAGGGCACATCTTCCACCGTTCCTTCCATCATTCCTCATGTAAGGACGGTATTCATGACGGACAGCAATCAAGGTGGTTCCAGTGATCGCCAACGCATCGACACTTTGGAGGCCATACTGCACGCCTTGGTCAAGTCTGTAGACGAGATCAAAGCGGCTCTTCCTACTCTGCAGGGAGTGACACCTGGCCAAACAAGCGCGGGTCCCGCAATCAATGTAGATTCAAATTCAGCGGCACCGAACCCGGGCAATAATCCTCCCGAAATAACGGCCCCTACCACGACAGATGAGGCCCGAGAAGTAAGAAGAGAGGTTCAGGAGCTCCGAGCTATGTTCTACGCCCGAGAAAACTCTCAAGATCTCAGAATACGGCAACCATATCCTGCTGAATGGAGGGATGTTCCATTCCCACCAAGATATAAGCCGTTCAATATCAACCCATATGATGGTAAGACCTCAGCAAGTCGGTACATCACTTACTTCGAGGTCACCACCGACCATCTGCCCCATGATGACGCTATCCTCACACGATTATTCATTAGGGCATTGGAAGGAGTCGCCTTCGACTGGTACCGCAACCTGTCAGACAACTGCATACACTCCTTCGCTGGCTTCAAGCGCTTGTTCTTTGAAAGATTCTACGAGGTAGGACAGGACATCACGATGTCTACCCTCATGGACGTCGTCCAAGAAGAGAAAGAGCTGACGAGGAATTATATTGAGCGGTTTCGTCAAACCGCAATAAAGCTACCGTCTGGTAATCCGGATTCTTCTTTGATTAAAATTTACCAAAAGAGATTGCTCCCAACAATTATTCTCTGGATGGGCGAGAGTCAATTCAAGGACTGGAAGGCATTTATCATCAGTGCCACAAGTGCCGAAGAACGGTTGAGAAAGGCTCGCCAACTGGGGTTGCACATTTCGGAGGAAGAGAACAAGGGCAAGCGTCCCAACACCAACAACGACAATGGGAGTAGCCCCTCCAACAATCGGGACAACAGAGGCAAGCAAGCCATGGTGGCCGATACAGCCCAGAAGCCTGAGTCACAACCAGCAGACAAACAATGGCCTCAAATCACTTATTCTTTCGAAGACGGCCACGTCAAGCCTATCTTGGACATGCTCATACAAGGAGACAGAATTCAGCTTCCTCTACCGAGACGGGAGCCTCGGCCGACAGATCTGGAGAATCCAAAGTTCTGCCATTACCACCGCTACGTCCACCATGCTACACATGACTGCTACCAACTGAAACGATACATCCAAAACCTCATCGATTCAAACGCTCTGGCTATCGATTTCGAGGAGGTAACCGTAGCAGCCAACATGGTGTCCATACAATTCGGCAGCTTCTCTCCAACGGAGACTCAAGACGGCGTCATACCCATCCCTCTAGCAACGATGGAAATTGCTAATCTTCCGCCTGCTCGTGATCAAGCTGCTGGTCTAGTACCCCTCACCACATCGCGAGGAGAAATCATGTGGGTCCATCCGGACCTGGTCCACGAGGTGACTCAGTCCACGCCGCCTCCCATTCATAAGAAGAGAAGTGGAAAAGTCAGATCCTGTCGTACCATCTCGGCAGATGTGGAAGAAGTCACGGCCGTCGTTACTCGATCTGGAGCACAATCCCAACCTACGGCTGAGAACTCGACTGATGACCATCCTCCAACTACCACTGACGCTCCAGGGCCCCCTCAGCCTCCGACGACCGACAAGCCTAGGCCGAAGGAGACTCGCTTCGACAAATCCCTCCGGAAAGAGACACCTCAGGGGCTGGAGAGGCCCTACAACTTCGATATACTAGCGCAATTGGCCAATACACCGGCCAAATTGTCCTTATATGAACTCCTGAGGATCTCGAAGGATGTCCGCGCAGCCTTGAGCGATGCACTCCAAAATGCCGACGCATACTTGGCTCAAGTCAACCTCACGGGAGAAAATCAACCTGCAGATCTCCAAGACAGTGCGTGTACGGGAGCGATGCCCAATATCGTCTTTTCTCTGCAGGACATGCTCATCAAAACCAACCTGCACGATCGCCCGTTATACTACACCGGATACATCGGCGACGTAAAAGTGGACAGGATGCACATTGATCCTGGGTCGTCCATAAGCATCATTCCGAAGGGTCTGCTACATCATCTTCGCATTCCGATGCATCGCCTGACGCCTACAAGCATCGCCATCAGCGGTTTCAATTCTGGCAGGAGCTACCCAATTGTGAAGATTCGCCTGAAGTGTCAGATTGGCGATCTCCAATCAGAAGTCACCTGCTACGTCATAGATGCTGACACTTCTTACAACATCCTCTTGGGGCGCCCGTGGATACATGATTATATGATCGTACCTTCCATGATGCACCAGTGCTTCAAATATGTTGACAAATACGGCTTTGTGAGGACAGAATTTGCTGATATCGATCCCTTCAAAGGAGTCGAATCTTACTACTCAGACTCCTGCCTGTACGAAAAATCAAAGAGACACCTTGGTCAAGAAGATGTACGAGCTCGTACCGAGACAGCCACAGGATTAGAAGAACCGCTGACGATCCACCTCCAGGCTCGCAAGCCAGGCAAGTCCGCACCCCTTACGGCCACTTTGCGTAAGGACGCGATCAGTCTCTCGGCACAAGAAGAACAGATGATAATCCGACTGCCGAGGTTGGGCCAAGTGCCGAGACCTACAACGGGGCCACTAACAATCAGGCTGCCAAAAATCGGTCAGCCGCAAAAGGAGAAGCTCAATCCCTCGGACAAGCCAATGACGATACGTCTTCCCAAGAAGAGTCATCACCCTGATGCAAGGCCTGGGACTTCTAGCGAACCAACCACTCCCCGCCCAGCATCGAGTACCAAGCTGGGGGTTGCTAGTCTGCCGATAACTCTACGTTCTGCTCCACTAGTTGAACCTCTGAAGATCAAGTTGACCAGGTTGTCCTCTCAGTCTTCATTTACACAGGGGGTCGCCGAAGAAGAACCAGAGCTAGCCAAGTATGTGGCTGCCCACACTGATGTTCCCTCCGCGGATGATGTAATCCCCCTAGAAAAGATACCTTATTTTATCAATAAAGGGCTATCTTCGAACTACATCGAGCTTAATAAGCTTTGTACAATGTACGCTATGGAACATGGTATAGGCACCCACCTACACACACAGGTGACAAATTTGTACACCACAATCCAGCTTATTCCAGCAGAAGTCGCATACCGCATAATCGAGGAGATCATCCAATCATCTTCGGCCGGAAAGACGATCCGCGTCCCTTCACCATAAAAGAAGTCGATCTTGGGTGAGATGCAGGGAGACTGCCTCTATATCTTTATAGTCCTGAGGCCAAATATCTCATGCAAAAACAGGGATATGATCTGGAGACTACACCAGGCTTGAACTACGGCACCGGACGGCGACTACCTTTGAAGCCTCCAGTCCCGACTGGCAAGCCACGGGACTACTATAGCAAAACTCGATGTGGACTAGGGTATGTAACTCCCACGACAACACCTGAGAGTTCAGATGAAGAGTGTGACTGGCAGTCACATTCAACCGGGTCACCAACCTCCGACTCGGATACCAGCATCGGAGACATATTTAGACAAGTCCTGTCAGTCAATATGGCATTCGCCGACGCTTACGAAGAAGACGAAGACATTCCTGAAATCCTTGAACTAGAGCCGTGGGCCCAACAGCTGGATGCACAATGGGAAAAGTGGTTCGAGCAGAGAGAACCTCCTACCGAAGACGAGGTTACGCAGGTCGACCTCGGCAGCGAATCCTCTCCAAAGCCAATCTATGTCAGTAAAAGCTTAACAGACGAAGAGCAAGAATCGCTGCTGGAACTTACCAGAGAATATATTGATGTGTTCGCATGGAGTTATGAAGACATGCCGGGTTAGATCCCGATATTGCTCTTCACAAGCTCAACATACGGCCAGAGGCAAAGCCAGTCAAACAGCAACAACGATGCTTCCGCCCAGGTGTCATGGATGCGATCGAAGCCGAAGTCAACAAACTAATAGCCAGCGGCTTCATT
This sequence comes from Iris pallida, assembly GCA_029216955.1. Taxonomy (NCBI): domain Eukaryota; kingdom Viridiplantae; phylum Streptophyta; class Magnoliopsida; order Asparagales; family Iridaceae; genus Iris; species Iris pallida. Next base: position 6,895,540 of record JANAVB010019198.1, on the reverse strand, counting down.
CGTGAGGAGCAACATCCTGACTGGGTCGCCAACATAGTTTCGGTCCTCAAGAAGAATGGAAAAATCCGAATCTGCATCGACTTCCCCAATCTGAATGAGGCATGCCCGAAAGACGAATTCCCCCTCCCTATCACAGATATCATGATTGACAACACATGCGGCTTCGAACGTATGTCGTTCATGGATGGATTCTCGGGGTACAACCAAATCAAGATGTCTCCTGACGACGAAAAGCACACATCATTCCGAACACCGATTGGCACATACTGTTACACAGTCATGCCTTTCGGTTTAAAGAATGTTGGCGCCACGTATCAACGAGCCATGAGTATCATCTTCAGAGAACACCTGTATAAGACGGTGGAATGCTATGTCGATGACATCGCCGTCAAGAGTCGCTGTAAGGGAGATCATTTGCAGGACCTGAGGACGGTATTCGACCTGATGCGAGCCCACAATCTGAAAATGAACCCTACGAAATCTTTTTTGGGCGTATCCAGCAGAAAGTTCTTGGGATTCATTATCACCGCTCACGGCATTCATGTAGACCCTGAGAAAACGAAGGCAATCATGGAGATGGGTCCCCCGAGAAATCTTTGCGAACTCAGAGGCCTCCAAGGGAGGCTAGCTTACATCAGGAGGTTCATTTCTAACCTCTCCGGGCGATGCCGACCGTTCATGCACCTCTTGAAGAAAGGAGTCTCATTCGTATGGGACGAGGAATGTCAGCGTGCCTTCGACAGCATCAAAGAATATTTGTCAAATCCTCCAGTCTTGGTGGCCCCGGTTGCTGGAAAACCATTCCTGTTCTACGTACGAGCAATGGAACACTCCTTTGGTGTCCTGTTGGCACAAAACAACGATGCGGATCATGAACAAGCCATATACTACCTCAGTCGAATGATGGTTGGACTGGAGCACCGATACACTGCGGTAGAGAAGGAATGCCTCGCCTTGGTGTTCGCTATTCAGAAGATGCGGCATTATGTCACAGGGCAAACCATACATGTGATCTCACGAGTCAACCCTCTCAGAGTCCTCATGACTAAACCAGGAGCACTCAGTTCACGCCTCGCTACATGGGCGATATTGTTGTCCCCTTATCATATGGTCTTTGTTCCACAAAAGGCTATTAAAGGTCAAGCTCTGGCAGACTTTTTAGCAGCCCATCCAGGCTCGGAGTCGTCCAAGATATACGAAGAAATACCAGATGAGGTCGCTGACTCACATGTAACTTCTCACGATGATATATGACGAATGTTCTTCGATGGCACTTCAAGAACAGGACCCAAGGGCAACATCGTCGTTGGAGTCGAAGTGGTATTGATTTCTCCTACCGGGCTGGTGACCAATCGCGCCTACTCTCTCACGGAACCCTGCTCTAACAATGTGGCCGAGTATAACGCGTTAGTCATCGGTCTCCAACTTGCAAAAGAGATGGTGGTAGAATATCTTGAAGCATACGGCGATTCACAATTAATCGTCAATCAGATTCGGGGATCATACGAAGTCCTGCCATGAAGACTATGATCCCCTATCACCAAATAGCGATCAACATCATCTCATCATTCGAGGGATTCTTCATCGAGCACGTCCCCAGACTCCAAAATATCGAAGCCGGTGCCCTAGCGGGCCTTACCGCTTCCTTAGCAGTGCCGAACCTACGCTCATCATTCGGTTGACATGATAGGCCACGAACTGGTCTGCCCCAAGAACAACGTTCAATTTGTGGCAAGCTATTCCGCCCAAACGGTCGATGAAGCACCAGACTGGAGACAGCCGTTCATCGACTTCGTCGTCTACGACATCCTCCAGAGAATCCAAAGGAAGCCACCTCCATCAGATGGCGTTATCTCAGATTCTTCTACGATACAGAGACGAAAATGCTGTATCGACGATCCTACGATGGGTTATTGCTCCGGTGCTTGTCAAACGCAGAAGCCAAAGAAGCCGTGCGGGAAGCTCATGACGGTGTCTGTGGGGCCCATCAGCCTGGCCCAAAATTGCAAGACCGCCTTCGTCGAATGGGCTATTACTGGCCCACGATGGTGGCCGATGCGATAGACTATGCCAGGAAATACAAAGCCTGCTAAGTCCATGCGGACTTCATTCACCAACCATCTGAGTTTTCTACATCCGACAGTGGCGTCCTGGCCATTTGAAGCATAGGAAATGGATATCATTGGTCCAATTGCTCCGCCTTCCTCCCGAGGACACCGATTCATACTATCCATTACATATTATTTCTTCAAATGGGCGGAAGTTGTCCCGCTTGCAGAAGTAAAGACGTCAAACGTGATCAGCTTCCTCAAGCATCACGTCATATATCGCTTTGGACTGCCACGAATGATCATACACGATAATGGTCCACAGTTTACAAACCACGCCTTCTATCGGTTCTGCGACAAGCACCGCATCCAGAATATTGCTTCAACGCCATACAATCCTACAGCAAACGAGTTGGCCGAAGCTTTCAACAAAATAATCATCAAGCTGCTCAAGAAATTCGTATCATCCAACAAACGCGACTGGAACGAGAAGCTTGGCGAGTGCTTATGAGCGTATCACACCACAGTCCGAACAGCCACCGAAAATACACCATTTTCCCTAGTATACGAAAGTGAGGCGGTCCTCCCATTAGAGACTCAGATCCCCTCACTCCGCGTCGCCCTCACACATTAGTTAACAACGGACGAAAACTACCGTCGTCGGCTACAGGAGTTGGAGGCCTTGGATGAGAAGCGCCTCTTGGCTCAGCAACGAATCGAGTTATACCAAGCGCGCATCTCTGGAGCCTTCAACAAGAAGGTCAAAGTCAGAACATTCCAAGTAGGTGATCTCGTTCTGGCAGTCCGAAGGCCGACGGTTATGACGCATAAAACCGCCGGTAAATTCCAACCAAAATTGGAAGGCCCGTTTATCATCGAGGCTGTATTCTCCAACGGTGCATACCACCTCGCAAAGCAAAACGGAGACTTGCTCATGTTGCCTGTCAACGGCAAGTTCCTGAAGAAATATTATGTCTAAACGACATTCTCTCCAGATCATCGAGTCATGTACTCACCGGTACCGCTGAACTCATATCCACAAAATTCCAGATTGTTGAGTCATGTGCCCTCTCGTACCGCTGAACCCACGTCCTCCTACCATATTCCCTTCAGATTATCGAGTCATGTACCCGCTGGAACCGCTGAACTCACACCCACATGTACTTTGGATTACTGAGTCATGTACCCGCTGGTACCACTGAACTCACGCTTTCACAATGTTCCAAATTATCGAGTTATGTACCCGCTGGTGCCTCTGAACTCACATTTCGGTCACTCTTTCCGATAGCAAGTCATGTATGATCATACATCTGAACATTCTTTTTGGAAGAGATCCTCACTCATGATCCACTACCCTTACTCCCAGTGCACAAAAAGGGTAATCGATCCACAAATTTCTGAAACGGCCATGTCCTCATTACCTCTGAGTCGTTTTTACTTCCACCAAAAACAAACTACCCCCTCGCATAGAATTTCCATGTTCTCCTACCTCTGAGTCGTTCTATCGAGCCCCTCTTCGTTGAGCCCACTTCTGCCATGTCCTCATTATATCTGAGTGGAAGGCTCCGTCGAAGAAACCTTCATGCTTGCCATGTCCCCATTACCTCTGAGTAAGTATGTCGGTTCCCTTTCAACCTATTATCTGTACCCACAACCGGAGTACGACAAGGATAATAGGTCCACAAATGTCCTCTGTTGACCACGAATGTGCTCTGTTGACCACAAATGTCCTCTGTTGACCACAAATGTCCTCTGTTGACCACAAATGTCCTCTGTTGACCACAAACGTCCTCTGTTGACCACAAATGTCCTCTGTTGACCACAAATGTCCTCGGTCGACCACAGATGCTGTACTGGATCTCCAGTACACGCCCATCCCTTTCCTATCATGCCTGAGAGCCCAGTTGCTCCTTGGCGTTCTCCTGAATACCAAAAACTTCTATAGCTGTCTTATCGCGAAGTTGTTCTAGGTATTCCTCTCCAAAACTTGTTACACGTACCTAAAACCAAGGTACGCCCAGGGTGACAGGTCCACAAATAATCTTCCAGCAGGTCCAAATCCACGAACACCATAAGTACAAGAAAGAGAAGATGAGTTGAAACATGCTTATTTATTCAGAATTCAAAGTGCTACATCATTTGGGATCTCATCCCTTAAAAAATAAGACAAAAAGAAAAAAAAGAGACAGCAAAAGAAGACAGAAGGCTGATCATTGCTCCGGGGCACATAACGCCATGAGACGATCCATCAGCAAGGCAACCGACCGCTCAAGCCTCTGTTTAGCTCGATGCTCCGCCTTCTGGCTCAGCACCGCCGCGTCCTCCAGATGAGCATAAGCTTGCCAGTTGTCCTCGAATTTCTTGAAAGCCCGCTCCAGGTTGACAGAAGATCGGGAAACCCTCTCGGTCTCCCGATCGATTGACTCCTGTTCCACACGAGCAGCCCCCAGCTCTGACTCTAAGAAGGCCAACTCCCTTTGAAGTGCGAGAATCCGCTCCTTCGTGTCAGCTATTCCACGAGAAGCAGACTCTTCCCGAGCCCTACAAGCCTGACTTCGACGACCCAACCTGTCATACGAAGCGAAGAACTTGTCAAGGTCCCCCTGCACAACTGGCCCGACAGTATCTCAAACAAGCTTGATCCTATCCCGAGCAGCAATAAGGAAGCCCCGCTCCCGTTCAATCGCAGCAGGCAAGCCAGCCTGCCATATCGCCAGTAATTGGGTCACAAACTGATCAGCCTCTACCAACTTAGGCTCCAGGAGTGCAGCCAACCCCACCCCGCCAGGAAGAGACTTTAAAGTTGCAACCTGACCCCGAGCGCACCGCAGAGACAGAGTAAAAGGGGTCCCCCGTTCTACAGCAGCATCTACGCCCCTCTTTAAGTGGCGATAGAAGCTGTCGACCACATCCTGCGTCACCTCGTCCAGAGCCTCCGAAGAAGCCGTCGTCAACGGGAGTGTAGCCGGCAACGCTGAAGAAGACGCAACATAATCTGCCGCTCCTGCCACAAGGGAAACAAACTCCGCACGGAAGGACGCATGAACAGCGGCCAACTCCTCTTCAGCAGCCCGCATAACTTGAATGCTCGGCAGGGTCGAGAGGTCAATCTCCGGAGCCGTATAAGCAGCGGAGGATGAGGCGGAGACCATCGCCAGCCCTATTCCCATCTGCCCGGAGCTGGCGGGAGGCCCTTCGACATGAGACGGCGAAGGAGAGGAAACGCTCCTTTCCCCCAGATCGCGGCAGGCCGAGCCTTCCCCAAAAACATCCGCGATGGGAAGTAAAGGGTCAGGACCTGTAGGGCCAAGACAACCATGAATCGATTTGACCCGGAGGATATGTTGATAGAGCAAATAAGCCCCTCACTAGTCAATATTTGGCTTATCTTACCAGTGGAAGAGTGTGGAGGCTGAGGTTCGCCTACAGCCACCGTAGCCTCTTCACCAGCAGCCTCCGAGTTGAATATGATAGGCTCCTCCGCCCCAGTACCCTCGGAAGGGGATACGACGAGATCGGTGTCGCCTTGCGGAAATTTAGCAACCTCAGAGACAGGCCCGAGAGAACCTTCGTCATCCCGGACCGGGGCCTCAATAACTTGGGAGTTCTCCGTCGCCGTCGGGAGAGCCCCCGCTGAAAGGATCGCGGAACACATGCCACTAATCAAAGCAGCAAGGGCCGGATCAACCTCAGGGGCGGCAGACGGTTCATGAGAGGCCGGTTCATCAGACACCTACAAAGAAAAATGATTAAGTCGTATCCTAAGAGAAAGAAAACCACAACAAGGAGATGGCTCCGACTTGGTCTTACCTCCGGAACATCGTCCGCATCTTCACCCCCTCGGTAATAAGTAACCTACGAGATCTAACGGCAGCTCTTTTCATAGAAAAGGTCGCCCTGCCGTCAGAAGACTCACGTCTGGCTCGTTTACGTGAGGGACCAGACACAGCAGGCGGCTGTCCTTCCCTCATTACTTCCTCTTGTGTAGCAAGCAACGGATCCTCCGTCAATTTGTCTGGTGTGGCAAGCGGTTGATCCGCTACATCTTCACCCATAGAAGAAATAGAGTTTTTGCTATCATGGTCGTCATCCTCCTCGGCCGCCTCGGAAGGTTCTGATTCAGGGAGGGGAGTCTGGAGCGCTAGCTGCTTTCTAGCCTTGGCACCCTTGGGCTTTTTTTGTAAACCGGTACCCACGATGAAACTGGTGCTCGGATCGAAATTGACGGGAGGCTTGTTCGCCATAACATGATACAAGGCGGCCACATACAAGATTTCCCTCGATACCTTAGTATCAGGGACTGAGAAGCTGGCTCGAGTATGATAGGCGTCATAATAATTCCACGCCCTGGCACCATGAAGAACGCTACCTTCAAAGCCCAAGCAAGGGATGGGACAGTCGAGGAATAACTGACTATAGCCAAATTGGCGGGAAAACCTACTGGGTAGGTTGGGCTCCAAGTACACGTTATTGCGGTTACGATAAACCAGATGCACGGGACGAATGTTGCGCAACCAGGTGAGCATCTTCGGAGACAGAAAGTGAGGAGGTCCGGTACCATCAAGGTACACATCCCTCACTTCCTCATCAGAAAAATAGGGAATAGATACAAAAAAGCTACACCCATCTACTCTCGCCAGCGCCCTCTGACAAGCTGGCATAGTACTGTGTTCCCAAGGTTGGTGACGGCATTTGAAAAGGAAGGCGTCTTCATCTGTAGCATCTTCCGCTATTCCAGATCCCATCAAGGATTTGTAGTACATCAACAACCACCCCATCAAATAGTGGTAAGGTAGCTCGATGCGTTCAAAGTCCAGCGTCTTCTTGCGGGCAATAACCTTGGACGAGAATGCTCAAAGACCATGATGTATGCTACATACCATGGCCGGGAGAAGAGCCAGTCTAACTCCAAAAACCAGTTTAACGGCAGGGAGAATAAAGTGGCGGCTGATCCTCTCGATAGAACCTGCCCTCCCGAGACTACGCAGTTTCGTAGCCATATCATCAAAAATCCAGCCAGGAGCGCTTTCTCAGACATCTGCCTGGTACCGTAGTAAAAATAGCTAAGAGAGTCAGTTTGCCTCCCGAATATATCGCTACTAGACCGCGACTTCTTGACGCCCAACATCAGGTCCTTTATCTTCCCCTGGGTTTGATGGGTTCGAAGAATAACCTCGCCAGAAGGGCCAACTTTGAAAAGATAATTGACCCAGGATGTGGTGTGGGGGGCGTTCCCTTCTGAGCTATCCTCCTTTTTTATAGCCATCTGGTGGCAAGTACTATGATGGTGCAGCAACTCCTGGTACACCGTGACAAAACCTGGGAGTCGTCGGTCCAGGTCCTCGAGCTCCTCGTTCGACGGGGTGTACACCTCGAAAGGCTCGTCCCCCCACGGAAGCTTGGAGACAGTATGCATCTCATGGAGAGCGAGCCCCAACTCCCCTCCAGCTGCGAAGAACGTCCCAGTTCGCCTGTTATACATCTCCAGAAGCGCAATGAACAATGGCTTATTGATAGGAAGCCCGTGACAGGTACCTCGGATGGCATGAAGAGGCCTACTTCCCGCAGGAACGTCCCATAAGTCTGCAGAACCCAAGTGGTCAAGCGGGCCCATGAAGGGGTGGGATTTATCCAGTTCAGCAATACCAATCTGCCAACTGGATAAGATTTTTTACGAACAAGCCGATTCAGGAAAGTATCAGCTTGAGTGAATATAAGGTTGGGACCGTAGATGTTCATGAAAGTGCCTGGGGCCAGTCCCATCATGTACCGGCTGACGGAATCCTTACCCGTGTACGCTGACCCAATGTTCGGGTTTTAATGGATGTTGCCCATCAACATCCCCGATTGGGTAGGAGTTAAGGTCTCCACCATCGTCCTGGACAACAATACCATATTGAACCACGACAGGGGATAATGACGCTCCATGAGAGGAATATGGATCACCATCCCATCTAAAGTAAAATCCCAGTTCTCGGAGATCTCTAATACTCGGGGATTCTTTATGATTAAGGCGTCCCCGAAGAGGAATGAGGGCTTCAGGTATGATCCATACAACTTCCCAGAATTCATCATGGAACGGAGGTAATGGAGGGTCTGATTCTCGATGGCGTTCAACCTCACCGAAGGCTCATTAGCCGGAAATTGATTCAGCACGGACCTAACTAAGTCATCAAGACGCACGCCCAAGGCAAATTGATTCGAGCCGACCAGAAGTTCCCCCGCAGGATTTACTGGCAGAGTCACTGAGGAAAGACAAAAGAAAAAAGATTAGAAGATCGTCAAAACAAGAAGCATTGGAAAGATCATTTGAGTCTATGCGGTTCGGACCGACACAGCCTTATGCGGCTCAGAAACAGATAAGTCCATGCAGTTCTGTTCATCATAGCCTCATACGGCTCAGAAAAAGATAAGTCCATACGGCTCTGTTTAATCATAGCCTCATGCGGCTCAGATTCAGGTGAGACCATGCGGCTCAAAGACCAAACAGACCCATGCGGCCCTGAACAGATAGACTCATACGGTTCAGGTTAAGCACGCCTATGAGCCAGACTCATATGAGCTGATGCGGCTACAAACAAGCGAGCTTATGCGGTTCAAAAGTGAGCGACGCTTATGCGACCCAAATCAAAAACATACATGCGGCTCAGATCGAGTATGACAAGCTCATGCGGCCCCATAGGGCGAAATGCTTATACGGTCATATCAACGAGTCTCGTACATGCGGCTTGTGCATAAAATATGCAACAGAGCCATGGCAGCAGTTAGGGTTTTCAGGCGACCCTCTTACCAGCAATAGGCGGGTGAATGTCGGGATGGACAGAGGAAACAGCGACCGGTGGAGGTGTGACCACGTTCATCGCCGCAGTCACCACAAAAACGACCGCCTTGCCCTTCGCAGCCTTCGACGCAGCAGCCTTCTTGGGAGCCATTGTCGATCGTTGAAGGAAGAAGACGAAGAGGAAGTCGGCAACAAGGAGTTTCGAACAAAGAGAGAAGGTAAAGAAACCCTCAAAGAATAAATTACTCATATTTATAGGCGAAAGAGGCTCGTAAATCAACAAATGCCTCAATCCACACGCCGCCTAAAAGAATAAAGGGAAAACGCATCGGTCAAAGCAAAACTGACCCTTGGGATCCTCCCTCAAAAGGCGGCAAATCAAGGGCATTTAATGCAGAAGATTTGCACACGTGGTTGGGACACGTGGCAACAAGTCTATGCGGCCTAACAGCTCATGCGGCCAGATAAATCCATACGGTTAAACCATCTATACGGTTAGCAAAGGCCATGCCTCTTATTCAAAGTATTTCAATTTTGGAAATTGAAAACTTTGAACGGGGTCTTGTAGAAGCATGGAAAATATCAGAATGATGGTCTATGCGGCTCGGAGCAGGAGAACCCCATACGGCTCATACAGGGGCAGTCCCATGCGGTTCAGAGAGACTCTCAGTCTCATGCGGCTCGGGGCATGAGAATCCATGCAGCTTATATAGGGACAGTCCCATGCTGTTCAAAGAGTCTCCCAGTCTCATGCGGCTCGGAAGTACATGCGGCTCATAAACGACCAACAGAGATATGCGGCTCGATCAACACCATGTGTCCCCATGGGATCCCTTCACACAGCTGGCCATCGAGTAATGGCCTTATTTAATGCTCTGCCATGATTTGACAGCTGACGGCTCTGACATAAAGTGCCATGATGGTCCTGTCATAATGACAGACTCTTCGGGAACAGAAGAAAATCTCTGATACGATCCGAGATTGCCACATGGCAGACTCCCATGCGGCTCAATCGAAGAACAGCTTCATGCGGCTGGCAGGAATCATCTTCCTGTGGCTCACCACGAAACCATCCCATGCGGCTCGCAAGTACTATACCTATGCAGCTCGTTGAGACGCTGTCTTATGCGGTTCATAGATATCATGCGGCTCTGGCAGGGTCCACCATTAAGACATGTGGCAGAGATTCAATTACCCCCATGACTTGACAGCTGGTAGCAGGGTGATTAAGGGATGCGTGGTATTAAATCAACCAGAGATTTACCAGATCCCAATAACCATATTTGACGTTATCCTCATAATTAATGAGATCAGGTCATATCATTCATGATCAAGCCAATAGGACACGTGGTGAGAGGTCCAAGCTTGACACAACCAATCATGAAGATTTAAAGCAATCAGCATTAATCATTCACAGGATTCAATACTATCCACATTAATGGCCCAGATCCTTCACACTTAAGACTAATGGTTCAGATTGATTAATCATCACGCCGCCGCCACTTTGAATGGGCAATTATCCAAACCCTAATGATGCCCCCACTCTTATAAATAGCAAGGTGCCATTCCCTTGCGAGGAGACAGACAGAGAGCTTCCCCCTAATAATCAGAGAGAAAATACACAGAGAGAGAGAAGCCAGAAGAGCAACACGAGGAGAGCAAGAAGGGCATTTCTTCGTCAACGCCAAGCAGATCTTCCCCGAGCCAAGGCTGCATACCGATCGTCCAAGGAGTAAGGCAGAGCGGCCGTCGCTTCCCCGAGCCTCTATTGTACTTAGACTGTTGTACCTAGGTTTTCGTCCCTAGGCTTTCTTTGTACAAGCGAGTTTGTAACGTGAAGTAAAAGTCCAGTCCTCCGATAATTGTTCTGCTCTTTTATATTTCATGGCAAACACCGCCTTCTAGCCTCTGCCATTCCAGATTCAGCGTCAAATGTTGGCAAGGTCACTAGTCGGCGAGCGATTTCATCTTGATGAAATTTGACAAACTCATTCTTCTCATGGGTCAGAATGTCTAGCTGCTGAACTGCAGCTTGATGTTGTGTAGTCTCTTCTTCAAGAGCAAGTTGAACGATTCTCAACTCTTCTTGAAGTCGAGCAAACTCGGCCTTCAGATCAGCAACCTTCTTCTCTTTCTCCCCAGCAGTAGATGCTACTATATCCATCTGAGAATCATACTCTGAAGACTTCGTGGCGAAAGTATCCAAAAAAGTCTTGAAATCAGCTTTCGTGACCTCTGCTTCTCGAGTCATCCTTTCGAACTCGGCATTCACCAGTGGCTCTACCTTCCCTCGATTAAGATCTTTGTAAATCTTGATTGATTCCTCCAACTCATCCAACACATGTTCAAGGTAAGCTGCCTGAGCTTCATCACCTTGATCTCGGATGCCGCCAATCAGATAAGAAGTTGGACTTCTGACAGTGATGAAACCAATATTCTCTTTCTCTATTACCCTTTCTACCAAAGGTCCCAAGGAACTGAAGAAGAAATTGGTAAAAGAACCAACTACAAATTTATTGGTAGCTACTGCGCTAGGCGTAGCGGCTACTCATACAGAAGCTTCAGCAGCAGATGCTTATGAAGGCGGAAGTTCGGCTTCTTGAACATCGGCCGTAGCCTCTTTTGACAAAGGAGCCATTGTAGAGCTAGTTGCCCCTCCTAGATGTTCTTCTGCGAAATCAAGTAAACATCATCAGTTTACTGTTACTAAGGACTATCAGAAAAAAGATCAAAATGAAGGCAACCTTAACAAAACTGGGTTTAGTGACAAGATTATCATTTAATAAAATAGGCTGGAGCCTCGCGAAAGTAGTTTCAGACATTACTGCCTGACTACTTCCCGCTTCGGAGCCGCATGATAGATGACGGCTGTCGCTGGCTATCGCGTCTGTCTGTACTATGTCAGTGCATACCGAAAGAATCAGAAAAGGTTGAATTTTTGCATGAATGAGAGTTAAAACATCAGTCATTTGATCTATAAATAAAGATTACCAAAATCAGTCAATACCTCTTTGATCGGTGACAATAGCTTCCTCCGGTGCTACTTCATTAGCAGCACTCTTCTCTTGGGATGCATAGACAGTAGCATCCTCTTCCAGATTGTCATTTACATCATCTGCCTATGTTTCCTCGTCATCTGCCCCCTCCTCTTGTGCTTCCTCATCATCACTTGCATCGACTGGATCTATGTCATGGAAGCTGAAATCACATCCATCCAGAGCCTCGATCATCAATCGATCTTCTTCAGCACGACGCGATCTTGGTGTAGTTGGAAGAGGAGCAGCTTCCATTCCAAGTGTGGAAGATGGCAATACTTCGACAGATGATTCCGACTCATTGATTGGGGTTGGAGTTGCAGTTGCTTCTCTTGCTGCTGCTGCCTCATCTTTTGTCTCCGCAGCCTCTTCCCTTGTGTCAGTGACCTTGTCCCTTATCTCTGTACTGGTAGCTCCTTCTTGTGTATCTGTCACCTGCTGAGGCTCAGGAGCAGGCGTGGGTGAAGGCATCATAACCTCGGCTGCAGCACTTATCAGGGCAGATGTATGGATAGGTTTTGAGGGAGTGGTTACTTTCTTTCTGAAAGCTATTTTCTTCCTGCGTAGAGGTTCTTCAGGACTCTCTATGTCTGCAGCGTGTGTTTGTCTTTGGATGGAAGTTAGGGTCGTCACTTCTTCTCTTTGAGCTGACTCAGCCTGTTGCGGAGACTGCGATCGAGTAGTGACCCTTTCCGAAGAATCTACAGCGGTCTTCTTCTTAGAGACAGGAGAAGATGGTTCTTCTGCCTTCCTCTTCTTCTCCTTGATTGGAGATCTTGCAACTTTCAGAGAAACACGCAGCGGTTCATAGACTTCTTCAGGGAAGTTGGCTTCCCTCGAAGCTTCTAGAGGCGCATCAGCCGGCTCGTTTTCTTCATCATTACCAGGAGGCAACAAAATAGGTGCTCCTTTTCTAAATCGTGTCACCGTCGCAAAGCTGTCTGTTAAATTAAAATTCTCAGCAAAAGTATTTGCTGACGTATAAAAGATTGAATAAGTATACAACATGCGCGGGCTACGGTCATTCTTTATCGGCATCGAGAACGTTGTCTTTGTGTCACGGGCATTGTAATAGGCCCAAGCCCGGGCTCCATCAATCAAATAACCTTTTCCCTGTAGGCATGTTATGGCATTGCCTACATGGAATTGGTCGTAGCCGAATTGGCGTACAAAACGGCTTGGGAGATAAGGTTCAAGATAACATTCATCTTCGAATCTGTATACTAGATGTGATGGCCGAATCGTCCTCAGCCAATCGAAGGTGGTACGGCCCAGGGGTGGCACTCTCATCGAGTCGATCATGTTTGTCGGTATATATTCATAACCGACTGGAGGTGGAACACAGTAGAAGTTCCATCCTTTCCCCAGATTCAAGACTCGCCTGCAGTCTTTCAAAGTGGTATAGATCCACTTATATCCAGAATATCTTCTTAGAAAACTGCCGCTCACTGCCCCCATAGCAGGATTCATTAAGGAAGGATGGTGTAGAAGCAACCATCCAAACAGATATGTATACGGCAGTTCTAGCGGAGGAAAATGTCCCTTTTTACATTTTCCTCGAATCATCGAATCAACGAAGAGACGGAGGCCGGCGTTCATCCTGCATGTCATTGCTGACAACAGATCCATCTGGTAGCCGAAAACTAGACGGACGGCAGCAAACAGTACACCGCGATGGAAGCGGTCAACTGCACTGGTCCCAGGAACGATATATCGTCGAAGCCAGTAAGGAAACCTGCTAGTTGGGCTTCCTTCGACATGGGCCTGTAACCCATCCTCATGTAGATTTCGACGATGTCTCCTTTCTTGAAAGGAGGATACTGAAGATCATCCTCAATCTTGATATCCATATCGTTGTGCGTCTCCATCAACTCTATCACCTCGTTATTGCTAAGCGGTTTGAAGAAGTTGGGATTACAGTTCTCATGTTCTTTGGTCTTCTTCTCAATAATATGGTTGAAGAAAAGATACGGCAACTATTTGGTCGAATAGCAAGTGCTGGTCGTGCCGCTCTTGTAGTATAGAGAACAAATCTTGTAATGGCAGAGTAGCTCTTCGAAAACATCTACCATACTGGCATTCTCCTGGCGTAGTCTGTCCAACTCATTATTTGTCGGGACAAACTCTTCATAGGTGATATCCCCTATCGGCAGATTAGAGATGTACTTCATCTCATGCAAGGCTAATCCAATTTCCCCACGCGGCGTCATGAAAGTACTAGTCCTATAATTATATCTCTCCGCCAATGCAAGGAATAGATGTGGACTAGGGGGGAAGCCATAGACAGTGGCATACACTGCCTGATACAGATCAATTTCTTTAAGCTGATCTTCAAACTGGACCAATATCCGATTGGCCACACAGATCCACCTTTTATTGTCTGGGTTCACAAGACCTGTCAACCACAGATCTTGGTCCGGATACCTCCCTTCTACCTTCGTAAACTCATTTGCGAATATTGGAGTTCTTACTGGTAGCAGCAGAGAAGAATCTTCCGGCGGGATGCAATCGGGTTTTAGTCCTCTGAGTAGGGAGCTATGTCGCTCAAAAGAACTATAAAATATATCTTTATGGTCTGGCTTAACACAGATATTACCCACTCGAGCCTGCTGCAGCAGAGTTATGTCCCATTCCATTCTTCTAGGATAGCTCGCAAAAGCATATCTGGACAGAGGGAGACATCTAGAGATCTCTGTCAAATATATCGTCTTCTCGCCCCGTTGGAAGATTCTCTGTTCCATGCGAGGCCTTGGCTGAGAATTCTTATCAAAAGCCTCACCAAACAAGAACAGAGGTTTCTTATGGGTGACAGTGTCAGCAGTCTGAAGAGGTTGCCCATTCATCAGACACAATAAAGTATCATTATCTTGCGCAACCAAAACAGCCTGCCGGGATGATGGTAAAGCATACTGAGGAAAGGAGACGTGTGAGAGATCTTCCTTGAATTCTGATTCGGACAGAGATCCTGCAAGAACCTCGTAGTTGGGATCTTCTCTGAGGTTAACTGCATCAATAAAGAGACAAAGATCAGTATGTGCAAAAGAAATTGAAAACTTCTTCACAGTTCATCAAATTGCGCTGAGAGGAACAATCTATCCGATTGCGCCAGTACAACCTACGTGCGCAAGACATCAGATTGCGCCAGCCTACTTGCGTAAGACATCAGTTTGCGCTAGCACAACAGACTTGCACAAAATGTTAGTTTACGCATCGATGCGCAAATCGATGTATTACGCTGAATACTCTGTCAGCGCTTTCCAACCGATTGCACAAAGATACAATTTTCATAAAAATGAAAACTGTTGTACATGCAGCCGAAACCCTAAACAGGGTGGCACAAATGGTTGATAATACCATCAATCTCTAAAAAGAGAGAGGTATGAAGGTTCGAAAACATCAAAAACCCTAAAAAGGGTTTCGATCATGGTTCGTCATTCACCTCGAAGAGCTGGATGGCCCGTCTCGTGACGAGATACTCGCGGTGCAACCCGAGTCGAAGGTTCGGCAGGGGCCTTTCCCTTCTCAGTGGCTGATCGTTTGGGCGCCATTGATGTCGACGACAAGAGGAGGAAGAAGAAGTCGGAGTAGGAGAGGAATTTCTTTCTCTTGAGAAATCGAAAGCAAGTAAAGATGAAAAGAATAGAAGATGAAACTATTTATAGTTTTCTCACAGAAACGTAACAGTCGCCTCCGATTGTGCCGCAAAAGACGGAGCTAATTCCTCCAAACGCTCAACCAAAGCGCAACTTGATTTTAAATTCAAAATTCAAAGTATTTCAAAATTTTGAATATTTTCAAATTTCGAAAACTTTGAAGGGGGTCTTGTAAGTCCTAAAAATCAAGTTGTATCCATCAACTAGGCAGAGAAGTCTCATTTGTGCACCCTTCAATGAACTGCGCTGGAGACAGACTGTGCTACAAATCAAACGCGCGAGGCAGAACTGCGCTAACACCCGAGCACGCTACGCTGACGTGGCAACGCCATCATTACTTGACAAGAAGATCAAATCTTCTGACAGCCTGACAGCCCAAAAAATGAGGAGTCTGTTCGTTTCTTGTGCAACACGGTGCTCGAGAACAGCTGTACAGTCCAGCGCAGTATGTCAGTCCAACCTCAGTACAGTCTGCCAGTCCAACCTCAGTGCAGTTTGACCAAGTCCCTATCCTAGCACTATCCATTAACTAGAAGGGAGCACAGTCTGAAGCTAGCGCTATTCAAGTAGCGCGATCCATCAAACTTGTTGAAGATAACTGACATTTATTACGTGGCTTACATGCCATCAATTGCTCGCCACGTGGCAACCGCCTGTACACGACCAAGCACATTTCAATCAAACAATACCATGCGTCTGAATACGGTTAGCCCACGATCGAGTAACTACCCAATGGCCAGCGCAGTTTGCAGTCTGTGCAGTCTATCTCCAACACAATCCATTATGCGCAATCCAGAATAACTATAAAATAGTTATTTCTAGAACTCTATAAATAGAGTTTCAAGATCTTTATTATGGAGGATCATTATTCAAGATCATCAGAGATCAGGAGTTCTTGTCCAAGTGCTGCTGCATTCTTCAGAGGCTATCGTCTTCAAAGTTCACATCGTACAAGGGATAAAGCAATCGTCTTCAGATCGGATTCCTATAGTTGTACTTTCCCAGAATTTATTGTACTCTTGTACTATTCTTTAAAGTTTATGAAATAAAAGACTTTTTTTTTTGCAAACACTTACTGACATGAACTGACGCACGAAAAGGAGGTGATCAAAGCTGTAACAAGTAAAGTTATATTTTGGATGTTTTACTCTTGTAAGCTCTTTGTTCACAAAGCAAGGTATAATGAATACAGAACAAGTATCGAGTTTATAACTCTTGTAAGCTCTATACTTGAGTTACGAACTCGATACTTGTTCTGTATTCTTTAATTATAGCTTGCTTTGTGAACAAAGAGTTTACAAGAGTTTTTTTTCCAAAGCACAACTTTACTTGTTCCAGCTTAGAGTCTCTTATTTTCGTGCGTCAGTTCATGTCGGTCTTCACTTTCTGCAGTAACTTCCTCCAATTAACCTCCATCCCTTGGTAATGATGATACGACAACCTATCTTGATTCTGTTATTATAGTAGATGATGTCTTAGTATTACATTATGTGGGTTCATCTTGATTCTGTTATATCCTTCAGATACTAGATTCGATAAGAACATATACTACACCATATGTACAGAACATAGATGATTCATACTAATGTATGCTAGAATGAATTTTGGGTTGTGTTCTGAGCCATCCGTTCTCACACTTGGCAAGAAATCTAATTTTCTGTATTTTATCTGCTTTCAAAAATGTACTCAAACGAGATGGCACCCGTTCTCACAGAAGGCACCTAAGACCCGAGGATATTGCTTGAGAGAGTCACAGATGGCTGTGAAAGAGGAGGTGGCACCAGAGGGCAGTTCCATCGAGAGAGCTGCTCCAGAAGTAATTCCTAAAGCCGAGGGAGCTGTGAAAGAGGAGGTGGCACCAGAGGGCAGTTCCACCGGGAGTTCCAGTCATCCATCTCCTCTGGATATTGATCTGGCTGCCGTGGATCCTACTTATGTGCGATGGCTGAGGAAGTTCTATCTGCCCCCGCATAGACGACAATAGATGCATATATTGACTGGATTTGTTTTGATGGATATTGTCATGACCTGCATCCATTTTTTTTAAAACGGATACGAGACCTGTCCAAGCCAGCCTACGCCGCAGTGTCGGCGGTAGAACGCTGTCACAGCCATGAAGATCAAAATCACAAACAATGCTCATTCACATAATTAACTTAACTTACAAAATTCACAAGTTTTACATTTGCAGAAAGATATAAACTTGTACAAATATTTGAATTACTACAAGTCCACTATCTAGCTAGTCTCTAGGCTTTTGTCTGTAAGTACCTTCCTATCTCCCATGCTAAGTGAATCCACGGCTAACCTGAAAAATATTAGTTTCCAGTCAGGAATGGAATGAGCACAATTCACTGAATGCAATTTCAAATAAAGAAAATGACTATAAAAAGAGGTTAGACATCAATTACATGTTTTTGAAAATAAACAGGAAATACGGAAAACCAATAGCAAATCAATAGACACAAAATACCTTCCCCAACTGTTAGAAGTACTTTTGATATGTGATCGGTCTCGAGACAATTATGCGACACGGTCTACATGGTCTAAAGTCACACGGTCTACAGTTACACGGTCTACAGTTACACGGTCTAGAGAAAATATTGCAATAAAGAAACATTGTCTACAAAATAATAATCACGATCTATACAGTTTAAATGCAATAATAATCACGATCTACACTATCTACTTTACAATAAATAAATCACTATCTATACTGTCTACTTTGTAATAAATAAATCACTATCTACATTTCTACAAGAAATAAATGCAATAATAAACACGGTCTACACGGTCTACACGGTCTAAGGTCAGATCACACATCCTCGGTACTTCTCATTCCCGACTCAACAATTTATAATAGAAAATAATCACATAACCGATGGCCAATCAATGAAATATAGTGAAAATCAATATCGAAATACAAACAATAAATTGTACTCGCCTATGGTCCTCTGCTGGTGAAACCGACAGTTTGAACTACTCAATGTGCCACAATAGTCAAAACCCGTACAACAGTCCCCGGAAGTTGAAATAAATATTACCAATGTTCTCAAAATAGTCAAAATAGCTAGGATTGCCTGTCCTTAAGTCCAATTCTGGACACAGGGGCAAAACGGTAATTTTGGGCCAAAACGGTGTCCGCCGTTGGATCCGCTTTGCACCGAAAAGCGTGCCAGAGTCAACGGTCTCTAAAGTCGTCAAACTACATGTCTACGGATCTAGTTTTTCGATACGAACCCAACCATATGTCCAGAGTTGGATTTCGGCGGGCCGTGCAGAAAATCGCCCGTTGAATTGGATCGTGGGGCCCGCGAAACGACGATCCAATCAACTGTCTCAGAATTGGACCAAACTTGGCATACAGGACTAGAAAAATGATACAGTCCTGCTGGCGCAAGTTTCGTCTCGATCTATGAGCGTGCACAAAGTAATTGGAAAACTTGTACGGAGGCCGATACGGTGAATTTTGACAGATACGGATCAAATTCGTCGCGCACACGCGACCAATTTGAATTTCGTCAAAGCCCACACGACCACGACGCCGATACGCAGCTTTCGATGCTTTCGGTTCGCGACCACGTCGCCCGAAATGGCGGGACGTACGTCGTATCGAAGTATTTTATGATTTTCAAAACAGATTTTCGGTAAACTTCGGGATCGGATTTCTTGACACGTAGTCGATGATTTTCAAATCCACAAAAAAGGTTGGGAAGCCCTATATGTTGTCTAGGACTGCCTTCAAATAGATTTTCGAAACTGTCGATGGTTCGGCTAAGAATTGCCTTCCAAATTGGGTTTTGGGACTGCTCTAGTACTCTGTTTTCAACAGATTTTCGTCGAACTTCGATTCGATTTATCCTAGGGTTTTACTATGATTTATACTAATCTAGCTATTGGGATATAAAGTCGGTTAGGTTGGGAGCATACCCGAAGAGACGGCTTGTGAATTGGTCGATCGAGTGTCGTGATATCGCACGTCGAAGTTGACTCCTTCCAACCCGTTACTGTTGATGTCGTTCTGTTTCGTATCCGCGCGCGCAGTGGTCGGCCTCCGGCCAGCGGCGGCGCACGATGGTGGCCGACGGCAGCTCCAGTTGGTCGCGCGTAGGGTCAGGGTTATGGTTTTGGCGCTGCCTCTTTATTTTTCTCTCGCTCTCCACGTTACATATATATAAACATTAGTTGGTATACCGAGCGGGGCTCTCAATTTGGAGGGTGCTGGGCTCGGCCTGGGACTAATGAGCGGGGGGGGGGGGAGGGGGGGAGGGGGTTCCCATCTGTTGGATTTTTGCATGGGCCTGGCTTGCTAGGAAGAGAAAGGATTTATTCTTTTATCTTTTTTTTTTCTATTTCCTTTTTCTATTTATTATACTAGCAAATATATATACCTATATATATATATATACTCTCTTATGTATATATATATACATATATACACATATTTACCCTCATATAATATTTATATATATACACACCTGTATATATATATATATATATATACAGCACGTATATACGTATACACCTCAATAAATTATAACATTTTTTTATAAGCCTATATAATCAATTATATATATACCTATATTTATATCTATACATATATACGTATATTTCTATATATGCATAAATACTCCAAGAGTCCAAAATAAATCCTAGGGATATATTCTCCTGGTGTTGGGCTTGGCCATTAATACACATATATTACATAAGTATATATATCTTGTATAATTCCAAGTATATACCTTATATAAATATATATTCTAATATAATATGCACATATGTGTATAAAATTTGTATATATAAAGGTGAAAATGGATTATAAATGTATACACATACAATTATCCAAAAATGTGTCAATATAATAATATAAAAGTATTTATCCTATTTCTAGAAATAGACTGTCAATTTAGTAACAATAAAATATATTATATATATGCATATAAATCCTTGATATATGAAAGCCTATTTGGACAATAAAAAATAATAAGTGCAAAATGTACGTCTAAATGGACGTCTTTGGTCTCACTACCCTACTACATAGGCTTGGGCTTGGTTCAGGTCCAATCCGGGCTAGTTTGGTACAACCGGGTCTTCTACAAGTCAATAAATCTTAATAATAAATAATTAAATTATTTATAGGAGTCAAGTCGCAACTTGGCTTGGTTTTCCTAGTTAGGACACTCCTATGGCTTGGCATTCCCCTACCATGGCTAAACATTAGTCAAGGCACGCTACTGCACTATCCGTGCCATAATTCCTAATCGGTTTGTGCTCCATAACTCCACAAAGACTTAAGTCATCCACCGTAATAATTAACTAAATAATTATTTACAAAGTATTAAAAATCACCATTTAATTCAAATAAATAAATAAAAATATTATCAAAATTCTGGGAAGAGGGGCTACAGATATATCTCCTCTAGATATTGTGATGGATATTTGTTTTGATGGATATATCTCTTTTGGATATTGTGATGGATATTTGTTTTTTGTTGTGTGATGTATATTGGTTTGTGTGATGTGTGATGCATATTGTGATGTATATTGGTTTGTGTGATGTGTGATGCATCTTGTGATATTTCGAGAGGCTTGAGGAGACGAGCAATTATTTTTGGTCTATTCTGGATTGTATTGTGCGTACCAGTGTTGAGTGTTCCACCGAAGGGGTCGGCGAACCCAGGGATTAGATTCTGTATTTTGGATTGGATTGTATTATGTATTTTGGATTGTACATTTGCATTCTGGATTCTTTTTTAAATTTTTTTTCAATTTAGCGACGTTTTTAGCGATGTTTATGTATGTCGCTAAATGTTAGCGACGTATATAAAGGTCGCTAAAAATGTGGCTAAATTGTTGACGTGGCAAACAATCTGATGCCACCACATCATCGCAAAAATGTCGCTAATGTGTCGCTAATCGGCGACCATAAGAAAACGTCGCAAATAACGTCGCTAGTTAGCGACGTTATTAGCGTCGCTAACTTACGTCGCCATAGCGACGTTTTGCGACGTTTTCTCGATTAGCGACACTTTTTTTTCTGTCGTTTCCAAAACGTCGCTAATTTAGGTTAGCGACGTTTTGGTCGAGATTAGCGACATTTTGGAACATCGCTAATCTGACAAATTTTTGTAGTAATATATAGATTATTAACCCTCACTCGCTTACTCATCCCTCACTCAAACATATATACATACACACCTCTCACTTGGATACTCTCATACACTTAACTTTATTCTGATCCCCTTTTAATATCTTTTAAGTAGTGGTCTAATGATTTCTAGTCCAAGAGCTATGATACTTGGTTATTAATAGGATAATTTCTGGGAAATTTCTAACGATACAAGGAATCTAGACTTAATATGGTCACTAGGATTTAGTTTCCATCTAAATTCTCTAAAAATGTAAATTCCAAATTCCCTAAAAATGAATTCATATACCTAATTTTAATTCTAAATTTCCCAATTAAAGAATTCACACACGCACACACACTACATAACATGTGTGTCATGTAAGTGTCTGTGTCAGCATTTGTGTCGTGTCAGTGTTTGTGTCAGCATGTGTCGAATAACATATATACATATATTATGTGACGTGTCTGTGTCCTTGTCAATGTCTGTGTCAGCGTGTGTGTGTGTCATGTCAGTATGTCCTTATTAGTGTGTTTGTGTTGAGTCAGCAAAAGGGAGATAGGGTATGTCTGTGTCAGCGCGTGTGTGTGTCGTGTTAGTATGTTTGTGTCAGTGTGTCTGTGTCGTGTCAACAAAAGGGAGATAGGGTTAGGGTTACCTGTCTTAGTCGGGGTTGGGGTCGGGGTCGCCATGGCAGGGGGGCGAGGGGGTCGGTAGTGGGGACTGGAGCAGCAACATCCAGGATGTTGCTGGTAGAGGACTGGAGCGGCGGCGGCGAGGAGGTCGGCGGTAGAAGACTTGAGCAGCGGTGGCGAGGAGGAGGGCGATCACCGGAGGGGAGGGTAGTCGTCGGAGGGAGGGCGGTCGCCGGAGTGGGGGAGCTGCGGCGGCAGTTTGAGAGGGAGGAGGGAAAGTTTGGTATTTAAAAAATTTGGAATGGGAGAAAGTGAATCTCGATGGTCGTATATCAAAAAACTAGCAACGTTTATGTCAGACGTCGCTAGATGTTGCTATCTTATTAATATACTCCGACGAATAGGATATGACGTCGCCAAACATCGCCATTGACAAAAATATAACGACGTTCGACAACTCCAAGGCGACGTTATTTTCCATAATATTAACGTTAGTCGGTAGGTGTCGCCGAACGTCGCTACCAGTGAAGTATGGCGACGTCTACTTTACGTCGCTAATTTCAAAAATAGTAGCGACATCATTTGCAGGAGTCACTAAAAACGTTGCTATATGACTTATTTTGGTAGTGCCTAAAATAAGGTTTCTCAACATATATATATATATATATTATATATATATATATATATATATATATATATATATATATATATATATATATATATTGAGGGTGGAGGCACAAAAAGTACAAAAGGAACACAATACGAGATATTCATATATATAGATAAATAAAAAAAAATTATATATATATATATATATATATATATATATATATATATATATATATATAATTTTATATATATATATATATATTGAGGGTGGAGGCACAAAAAGTACAAAAGGAACACAATACGAGAGATTCAGGGTGCAAGTCCACGAAAAGTCTAAGAGAAAGTTCCTATTTTGCTCTTAGGACTCGCCGTTCGAGATAGCAAGAAGAGGAGATGTTCAGAGAATCGCCTTCTTCATTGAAAGGGATCGCTAGAGTGAGTAATTTTAGTTGTAATCTCTCTCTTTTTTTTGGGTTCGGTTAGGGGGTTAAACCTTTGGACAAAGGTTTCGTTATATCTATATTTAGTCATGTATCTCTCATGAAGTTATAAAGATTTTGATTTATCTAGGTGACACAGTCATCGAACCATACACTATGATCTGTGTTTGCACTTTTAGACGTTGGTTTGTTATCTTCAAGTAGGTTGTCATCGCTTCTGCAATCGTGCTTCCATGAACAACAATTGGTATCAGAGTTCTCAGGTTCTTGAGAGGAAAGGTACAACCATGTCTACGAAGCAGATGAATACATGTATGATCACCCTCATAGGGGGAATTAGTAATTTGGAAGCCAATGATGGAGGATCTACTCTGGTGCAAGAATTTGCATAGGTCGTTGGAGAGTGACAGTATCAAGCCATCGGACAAGTCTGCTGATGACTGGAAGTGACAAAATCAGAAGGTCGTTGGATTCATCTGCCAATAACTGGACGATTCAGTATCTCATCATGTCTCCATAGATGGTTCTGCAAAAGAGTTAATGGAGAAAATGTATTTACAAAGGACGACAAGCAGCAAGATATTTCTTATTCGCCAACTCGTCAACTCGAAGTATACGGAGGATTCCTCGATAGCATAACTTATGAACAATGTTCAAGGTATCATCAATCAGCTACCGACGATAAAAATGTTGATTGACGATGAGATTCGGCACTACTACTTTTGAGTTCTCTACTCGAAAGCTGGTAGACATTGGTGGTTTCAGTGAGCAACTTCGCACCTGATGGAGTTGTTAATATGGAGGCAGTCAAAAGTAGCTTATTGAGCAAGGAGATCCGATATGAGCAGATTGAATCATCGATGGTGTCCTTTTTGGTTGATTTCCACGGGAAAGGAAGACTCAAGTCACAAGCAAGGACATAGAGGAGTTCTTGGGATCCTGCGAGTGTGGACCGCAAGAAGGGCTACTACACTATAGCAAATGGGGTCATTTTAAACGGGACTGCATGAAGCTAAAAAGTGAGACTAAAGGCAAGGATGATCAGAAAGATTTCATGGCGATGAGAGATCTCATTATCGTAGCAACCCACGCAGAAAAACCTTGTGGCATGTGGCATGACTGTAAACCCCCAATTATTTTATTTATATTATTATTAGGATTATTTTATTTTTGTATAAATTGCAAGTATTTATATGAGTAATAGCCTTGTATTGGATTTAATAAAAAATTTTGTCATGATATAATCATAGAAGGTAAAAAAATGTGTACAAAATATTTTTTCAATATTTCAGAATTATTATTTGGGAATTTTTATTTATTATTTTGATACCCAAAATATCCCTTGAAAATAATTTAATAGCTTGAGTGTAGTTTATAAATTTTATACTAGCATATGGCAAGTGAATGCCATATTTGGTAATGAATTATTTATTTAATTTCATGTAAAACGATATTTATATTTTTTTAAATGCATTTGATATATAGAGTATACTAATTATATGTGATATATAGAGTTATAATCTTTGTAATATAAAAATGTTATGTGCAAAATTATTGGAAAATATATTAGAAAATGTTTTAGATTTTTAGGAATTTATATAAATTTATTTCAGGAATTTTGATATATATTGATATATATAAGTTTCTTATAAAAGTTTTGTTATATATAAAAAAAACTCAGGTGAACAGTACCTGGGGGGCACTGTTCACCCGAGCCTCCCCCGACCCCCTATTTATATATATCAAAGAAAAAAAAACCCTAACCCTACACTCCAGATTGCCGCCCCGACCCTCCTGGCCCTGCGCGCCACCACAGCAGCGCCGACAGACCACCGCTACCGCGCCGGAGCACGCACGCGTGCTGGCCAAGCAGAGGAGCAACAATAGCAGTAAGGTACAACTTTGTGCCCCGTTTACTACTTCTATAGTCGTTCATTTTCGATTCCGTTTAATCCTATAGAAAGCCTATATAACCGTCCAGGAACTCTAGTTTTTAGTTTTCGATATAACGAACCGACCAGTCCAAAATATTGACGTAAAGTCGACTAGAAAACTTCCTCAAAAACAGTGTATAGACAACCTAAGTACCAATGTTTGCTGACATTTCCCTGGCAATCCATGAGCTATTTGGAAAATCTAAATGAAGGAAGTTATAGACAACATATACAGCAGTAAAACCCTTTTTATAGATTTCGATTTCATTAAGTAGGTGTAGAGTTATTTAATTTCAAAAATCTGAAAAACCTTATTTCGAAAACTAAAATTTAATAAAAAACCTCCGATACGACGTACGTCCGGCCAAATTGCGCGACGTGGTCGCGAACTGAAAGCATCGAAAGGTGGGTATCGACTTCACGGATGTGCCGGCTTTGACGGAATTCAAATTAGTTACGTGTGCGTGATAAATTTGACGCGTACCGTCCAAATTCACCGTATCGGCCTCTTTGCAAATTCTCCAATTACTTTGTGCATTTTCGTCGAATCGAAACGAAACTTGCGCCAGTAGGTGTAACGCCCCAGAACCAGAATACTGGAGAGCGGGGGCGTACATAGCCAGCTACGTATATTGAAATAGAATTCACCTCGCTATACGGTCACGACTGTCTAGATATGAGGGTTTACTACAAGCCAACGGTCTCTTAAGGTCAAGCCTATTGTCTCAATCTCAAGCAAGTAATATAGTTACAAGAAGTCAGAGCACCAAATATATAATAGCAAGGCGTCCCATACATTACGTATTGGATGATCATGAAGCTAGTCGTACAAAATGTCAAGACTAGCAAGAGTTTAGTCATACATGATCAACCCTAGGATTTGCCAATCATGTTACAGCCCGTAGGCAGACGGTAAGTAAATGTGCATCGAGCTAACAGGTGCTCGTCGGCTAAACGCCTCAAAAGAATAATTTTATAATGTAGTGAGCGAATCAAAATGGAAAACCAACTCGTAGCCCGGGTTCCTTCTAGTCGCCACCATTGGGCTGGAGGTTCGGTAGATCCTCGGGTGTTGCTCCAAAATCTGGCCACACAAAACCAGCTGGGTTAAACCCTAGAAAGAGCAAGTGCCACAAAGGAGGCCACGAAATAAGAACGAAAAGCCAGCATATCAGATCATAAGGAAAATAGAAGAAAAGTACAAGTAATAAAGAGTACAACTGGACAATAAACGATTAGGGACGTGGAACCATTCCGGGAGCCAGGTTACAACCCTTAAACCAAACAAGGACCGGGGTTGTAACCCTTCGCCTGAATAGCACTTTGTCTCTACCCAATTATTGTTAAAGATAAGTAAAACAATCATGCTCAGGTGTACCAGGTACTGGGACTAGACGAGACTTAGACAAGGCTGGACACCATCCATTCACAAGCGGCCAAGCAAATACTATGGCTTACTACTTAACTAACAAGGGTTATCACAAACCTAATTACTAACAAGATGCAAATAAGAAATTCCCAGTCCCAAGCCCTACAGACTATCCAGTTATCCTTCCGCGGGTTGAGAGTATGGTTGGATACATCGCCCAGGAGACGATATACCCTTAGGTGACTTAGAGGGTGCAACACATAACAGTGTGCTGGAAATGTGCCCTACTCGTCGGCAGGCTACAAGTCCATTAGAGCGCCCAGATAATGAGATCGCCTGTGACTGGAAATTCTCCATGAACTATAGTTTGATCTAGTCATTAGCCTAATCCATATTCAGTATGAATCCCTGACCGTGGTAACCAGGGAGTCACGTCCTAGACATGATGCAAGATAAGACAAGTGGATTGCACGAAGCAACAAGAAAGAACACCCACGGAGCCAGAGTTGATTATATGAGTCAAGTTAGCCATCGCAACAGCATCAAGTCAAGTCAAGTTACAAGTCAGGAGTGCGCCACCACGGGCCACTATCAAGTTATCTAGTACAAGATTAATTATGAATCACAGGTTACAAGTTAATAGCGCACCCCATCGGGTCACTACTAAGAAGATCAGAAAGTACTAGGATCATAAATCACAGAAATCACGAAGACCTTACTAGTCATAAGCAAAATACCGAAAATCGTGCCAGGTCGTGTTGGGTCAAGACAGTCGTGTTGTGTGGAACAAGATCTCAGAACTCCAATCCACAAAAGAGAAGCCAAGCCCAAGGAAAATAAAACCAAACCATCATGGGCAAATAGGTTGCGCTGGGTTCCTGGGGTCGGATTGCACTAGGGTCTGATTGCGCAAGGGGAATGAACTGCGCAGGCAAAATGAACTGCGCTGGAGGAGTGAACTGCGCTGAGGTCGGGTTGCGCTAGGGTCAGATTGCGCTAGGGTTGAGCTGTGCTGGGGTCGGGTTGCGCTGAGGAGTGAACTGCGCAGGGACCAAGCTGCGCTGGGGTCGGGTTGTGCTAGGGTCAGATTGCGCTAGGTCAAAGGCGCTGGGAAGTAAGCGCGGTTCGCCAAAGGACGCCGAGCGCGGGTCAGTCCAGCGCTAAAGAGCGCTAGCCGAGAAGGTTAGCGCGGTTCAGCCCAGCGCTAAAGAGCGCTGGCCGAGGTCTTCTTCTCCAACAGGCTGAGAAGAGAACCCAAGAACACCAAAATTTCCAAATCTCATAACTTAGCCAAATTAAAATGAAATTTAGATTTTCAAAGTTCTAACTTGTGTAAAATTGAATTCGCTTCCACATGGAAGCCTCAAATCAAGCAAAAATCAAAGTTTAATAGATCAAAACCAAGGAATTCCGAAAATGGTTAAAACTTAGATCTAGAGAAATGGAAACTCCAAATCACAAAAAGCCAAGTTCTAATGTGATTCACCATGGCCTAATCTAACTAATGGACAAATAAAATAGGGTTCCTATTTGGTGGCAATATGCACTTGCCTATGGAGGTTGGGGTGTTATGTGGAGGAAGGAAGAAGAAGATGGAGAAAATTAATGGAAGAGTAATGACGAGAGAGAAAGTTAGGTGGGGTTTTAATGAGGGATGGTGTGTTGTGTTGAGGGTGGAGGTTAACTAAGGTAGTCCAATGCAAACCAAACCAAACCAACCAAACCTTCACCACAAAGAATAAAACCACGCCAGGTCAAAAACCTAATTTACGAGAAAACCAAAATCCGTAAGTCGAGCCAAATTACAATTACAGGCCAGAATCCGAGAAAATAAAATACAGGCCCGTAATACATATAAGCCTAACTAAAATACGTATTCCGAAATACGGGCGTTACAACTGTACCCACCTTAAAAGAATTCCGTCCTCGAAATTTAAATCAAGATGCTTAGAGATGTAGGAGCCAGCTATATTATCCACAAATAAGCTACACTAAGCAAACAATCAATCAATCACACATGCAAGCAAGGTATGGAAAGCATAAGGCATAAGAAAGACATTATACCTTACGAGTCAAACAAGTCAGGATATCGCGATCGGATGTCGTCCTCACGCTCCCATGTTGACTCACCTAGAGAGTGATGACCCAAGCAATACGGACTAAGCTAATAGTCTTGTTCTTGAGTATTTTTTCTCTCCGGTCCAATATAGACACGGGCCTCTCCTCATACGAAAGGTTGGTACCAACAACCAGTTCTGAATGGTCCAGGATATGGCTCGGGTCTGGGACGTACCGTCGTAATTGGGACAGATGGAATACATCATGCACCTCACTTAGCGATGGCGGAAGAGCGAGACGATAGGATACATCTCCTACTCGCTCTAGGATATCG
Source organism: Iris pallida (assembly GCA_029216955.1). Classification (NCBI taxonomy): domain Eukaryota; kingdom Viridiplantae; phylum Streptophyta; class Magnoliopsida; order Asparagales; family Iridaceae; genus Iris; species Iris pallida. The sequence goes on along the minus strand of JANAVB010019198.1, from coordinate 6,866,516 downwards.
AACGGCCCTATATACCAAGGACTAAGCTTTCCCCGTACGCTAAAGCGAATGACGCCGCGGTTAGACAAGATCCTAAGGAATACATGGACACCGATAGCAAACTCTAAGGGACGTCGATGAGCATCAGCCCAATGGCGCTGGCGATCTTGGGCCACTCAAAGACGATCTCTGATTCTTCTGACCACCTCAACTGTCTGGGCAATCATTTCTGGACCAAGCATCTGCCTCTCTCCGATATCATCCCATGCTAACGGGGATCGGTACTTCCTGCCATATAAGGCCTCGAAAGGTGCCATCTGGATACTGGCCTGGTAACTATTATTGTAGGAGAATTCTACCAGGTGCAGGTGATCCTCCCATGAACCACCGAAGTCAAGGGTACAAGATCTCAACATATTTTCAAGAGTCTGGATTGTGTGTTTCGACTGGCCATCTGTCTGCGGGTGATAAGCTGAGCTAAACTGAAGGTGAGTTCCCAAACTCTCTTGTAGGCTACGCCAAAAGTGTAATATGAATCTTGAATCCCTGTCTGAGGTGATACTGACGGGCACACCGTGAAGCCTGACAATCTGTCTGAGGTACATTTCTGCTAGCTGAGCCGTCGACTGACCAACTCTGAACGAAAGAAAGTGAGCCACTTTCGTGAGCTTGTCAACTATAACCCAAATAGTATCTCGACCAGCTGGAGATCTAGGCAATCCAGTCACAAAATCCATGGTCACATGCTCCCACTTCCATTCTGGAATCGGCAAGGGCTGAAGAAGTCCAGCGGGCCTTTGATGTTCAGCCTTAACCTGTTGGCAAACCAAACACCGAGAGACAAACCGGGCTATCTCTCTCTTCATGCCATTCCACCAAAAATGCTGACGAATGTCTCTATACATCTTTGTGCCACCGGGATGAATAGAATACTGTGAACTGTGAGCTTCTGCCATGACCTTCTATCTGATATCTCCACTGGGTACACAAAGACGAGTGCCATGTCGAAGTGTACCATCTTCATGAATGCACAACTCTGGCCTTCTTCCTGCCTCACACTCTTCTCTGAGTCGCTGAATCTTGGAATCCGTAGACTGTACCATCCGGATCCTCTCAACTATGCTGGACTGAACCTGTAGACTGGCCATCAATGCCACGTTGGTAGGAAGAACTACTTCAATTCCCATCTTCTGAAGATCTGCCAATTACTCTGGCAGCGCTGTTAGGAAGTAAACTCTGGCTCTCCTGCTCAATGCATCTGCTACAACGTTGGCCTTCCCTGGGTGATACTGCAAATCCATATCGTAGTCCACCAGTAGCTCGAGCCATCTTCTCTACCGTATGTTAAGGTCCTTCTGGGTGAAAACATACTTCAGGCTCTTATGATCGGTGAAGATCTTCACCCTATCTCCGTACAAGTAGTGCCTCCACAACTTAAGTGCAAACACTACTGCTGCCAGTTCCAAGTCGTGGGTCGGATAATTTCTCTCATGATCACGAAGTTGTCGTGACGCATAAGCTATTACCTTCCCATGCTGCATCAGAATACATCCTAAACCTCTGCCCGAAGCATCACAATAAACTGTGAATCCTCCGGTCCCATCTGGAAGCGTGAGAATAGGAGCCGTTATCAAACCTCGCTTCAACTTCTCAAATGATTCCTGACACTCTGCTGTCCAAGCAAACTGCACATCCTTGCGGGTCAACTGGGTCATCGGCGCCGAAATCCTTGCAAAATCGGAAACGAATCGCCGGTAGTAGCCGGCCAATCCAAGAAGCTGCAAACCTCTGCTACTGAACTAGGTACTGGCCATGTCTCGATAGCCACAATCTTTTGGGAATCCACTTCCACACCTCCTCGGGTAATGATGTGACCCAAGTACAAAATACGGTCGAGCCAGAACTCGTACTTACTGAACTTGGCGTACAACTGATGCTCTCTAAGTGTTTAAAGGACGATTCTGAGATGCTGCTCGTGCCCTGCTTCGCTCTTGCTGTAGACCAGGATGTCATCTAGGAACAAGATTACGAACTGATCCAAGTAAGGCATGAAAATGCGATTCATGAGGTCCATGAATACGGCTGGCGCATTGGTTGTTCCGAATGGCATAACAAGAAACTCCCAATGCCCATACCTTGATCTGAATGCTGTCTTCGGGATGTCCTGCTCTCTGACTCTGATCTGGTGGTATCCTGACCGCAAGTCTATCTTCGAGAACACTGAAGCCCCTTTGAGTTGATCAAACAAGTCATCTATCCTCGGGAGAGGGTATTTGTTTTTGATTGTCACCTAGTTCAAGGTACGATAATCTACACAAAATCTGGAAGTACCATCCTTCTTCTTCACAAGAAGCATCGGGGCTCCCCAAGGCGATCTACCTGCACGAATGAATCCCTTGGTCCTAAGTTCTTCAATTATCTTGTACAAAATCTCCAACTCTGAAGGCGCCATCCTGTAGACTCGCTCTGATACTGGTGCTATCCCGGGGATCAAGTCTATAGTGAACTCGATCTCCCTTTCTGACAGCATTCCTGGAAGTTCCTCGGGGAAAACATCTGGAAACTCTTTAACTATCCGGGGTAACTGTACCACTGCTACTGCCATCCGTAATAGTGGGGGAGATGATTCCACTGCGCCTCTCAAAAATGAAAACTCTGGCTCGCCTGGAATACTAAAAACAACCCTGCCAACAAGGCAGTCTATCATAGCATACTGGTTCCTCAACCAATCCATGCCTAAGAATACATCATAGTCTACCATAGGGAACTCTATAAATCTAGCGGGGAACTCTCTACCGCTAACTACGATCCGACATGAGGAAAACACTCGATCTACTCCCACAAGACCATTACCAGTAAGTATATTGAGCCTCACTGATAATGACTCGGGCTCCAATCCTATCCGTGTCGCGAATCATGCAGACATGAATGAATGCGATGCACCAGAATCAAATAATACCGATGCTGGAGAGGAGTTGACGAGAATAGTACCTGCCACTACCTCACCTGGTGCAACCTCTTCTTCCATAGTCATCATTATTGCCTGACCTTGTCCTCTGGCTACGGGTCCCCTCTGATGGAAACCTCTCTGCCTGCTCTGCACTTGGGCTTGGGTGTACTGCTGCTGGTTCTGCTGCTGAAATGCCTGGGCCTGAGGCAATAATGGCCTCGGGTACTGCTGCTGCTGCATAGGTGCTGGTCCCCTAACTGACGGACTGGTTAGGTTGGAAGAGGACGAACTACCCCTATTCGGGCAGGTTCCTATCTTGTGATCTGCCGCTCCACAAGCCAGGCACAATCCCTGAGCCCTGCGATAATCTGCCACCACGTGCCCTGGCTTCCCGCAATGAGAACATCCCGTCGCGGAAGTCTGCTTCTGCTTCTGCTGCTGCGAGTACATCGGGGTTGAATATTGAACTGACGTTACTGAGGTCGCCCACCTTGGAGTTCCAATGGTCAAACCCCTTACTGCCGGGGCTGGAGCTGATGATTGGTGCATTTGACTGTGGGACCGCTTCCTACCTCCGGTCCTATCCCCGATCCTCTGGGAGGTGTACTCGTGCCTCCTAGCTGCCCTCAATACTGCATCGAACGTTTGGTGCTCGAACTGCTCAACCGCCAACAAGATCTCCAAATGCAGCCCCTGCTAGAACCGCTGGGCTCTATCAAACTCGGTTGCCACCAAGGTGGGGGCAAACCTACTGAGTCTAGAAAACTCAGATGTATAACCGTCGATCGTCCTGCCTCCTTGCTTCAAGTTGGTAAACCTCGTCTGCAGGTCGTACCGAGCTACAGCATCGAAATACTTCGTCTGGAATCTTTCTCTAAACACCGCCCAAGCAACCGACGCCGCTAATCCCATGGCCTGTGCCGTCCACCAACTGCGAGCTAAGTCTAGCAACTATAGGCGTACCACCGCCACATTCTCATTCTCAGGTGTCCTAGCAGCTTCCAGAACCACTTCGGTATCCTGAAGCCAATTATCCGCGGCAATCGCATCTTCGCTGCCGTCGAAGAATGGATGATTCAGGCGTTTGAAGCAGTTGGCCGTGCTGTTCCCTGGATGACCGCCTCTGTTCAAAGAATCTGCTACTACCTGGTGCAAGGCATCTCCGCGACGATCCTTGGAAGCTAATAGGGACCTGATGAGACCCATCAAAGTGTCATCATCAGGCTTTGCAGGCTGGACGGGCTGAATTGGTGGTCCTCCTCCGGTAGGCACGACTCTGGAGGCCAGTCCTGAATGCTAGGCTTGATCTCCAGGTTGCTGGTCCACGGGAGGTGCTCCGCCTTGCTGATCGGCAGGTCCAGGAACAATGCCGCTGAAGAAGATGACATAGGAAACAATAAGGAAGGACCAGGACAGATCAACGATACAAGCATGTGATCAGGTCAAGATTCTCAGGGATTTGAAGATATGAGCAGAGATCAAGGGCGAATACTTATTGAGACATCTATTTGGTAAACCCTCACATTCTTGAATGCCAAGACCTGCATGGGCCATCACTTAAACCACTTAACGCCCCAGAACCAGAATACTGGAGAGCGGGGGCGTACATAGCCAGTTACGTATATTGAAATGGAATTTACCTCGCTATACGGTCACGGCTGTCTAGATATGAGGGTTTACTACAAGCCAACGGTCTCTAAAGGTCAAGCCTATTGTCTCAATCTCAAGCAAGTAATATAGTTACAAGATGTCAGAGCACCAAATATATAATAGCAAGGCGTCCCATACATTACATATTGGATGATCATGAAGCTAGTCGTACAAAATGTCAAGACTAGCAAGAGTTCAGTCATACATGACCAACCCTAGGATTTGCCAATCATGTTACAGCCCGTAGGCAGACGGTAAGTAAATGTGCATCGAGCTAACAGGTGCTCGTCGGCTAAACGCCTCAAAAGAATAATTTTACAATGTAGTGAGCAAATCAAAATGGAAATCCCACTCGTAGCCCGGGTTCCTTCTAGTCGCCACTATTGGGCTGGAGGTTCGGTAGATCCTCGGGTGCTGCTCCGAAATCTGGCCACACAAAACTAGCTGGGTCAAATCCCAGAAAGAACAAGTGCCACAAAGGAGGCCACGAAATAAGAACGAAAAGCCAGCATATCAGATCATAAGGAAAATAGAAGAAAAGTACATGTAATAAAGAGTACAACAGGACAATAAACGACTAGGGACGTGGAACCATTCCAGGAGCCAGGTTACAACCCTTAAACCAAACAAGGACCGGGGTTGTAACCCTTCGCCTGAATAGCACTTTGTCTCTACCAATTTATTGTTAAAGATAAGTAAAACAATTATGCTCAGGTGTACCAGGTACTGGGACTAGACGAGACTTAGACAAGGCTGGACACCATCCATTCACAAGCGGCCAAGCAAATACTACGACTTACTACTTAACTAACTAGGGTTATCACAAACCTAATTACTAACAAGATGTAAATAAGAAATTCCTAGTCCCAAGCCCTGCAGACTATCCAGTTATCCTTTCGCGGGTTGAGAGTATGATTGGGTACATCGCCCAGGAGATGATATACCCTTAGGTGACTTAGAGGGTGCAACACATGACAGTATGCTGGAAATGTGTCCTACTCGTCGGCAGGCTACAAGTCCATTAGAGTGCCCAGATAACGAGATCGTATGTGACTGGAAATTCTCCATGAACTATAGTTTGATCTAGTCATTAGCCTAATCCATATTCAGTGTGAATCCCTGACCGTGGTAACCAGGGAGTCACGTCCTAGACATGATGCAAGACAAGACAAGTGGATTGCACGAAGCAACAAGAATGAACACCCATGGAGCCATAGTTGATTATATGAGTCAAGTTAGCCATCGCAACAGCATCAAGTCAAGTCAAGTTACAAGTCAGGAGTGCGCCGCCACGGGCCACTATCAAGTTATCCAGTACAAGATTAATTATGAATCACAGGTTACAAGTTAAGAGCGCACCCCATCGGGTCACTACTAAGAAGATCAAAAAGTACTAGGATCATAAATTACAGAAATCACGAAGACCTTACTAGTCATAAGCAAAATACCGAAAACCGTGCCAGGTCGTGTTGGGTCAAGACAGTCGTGTTGTGTGGAACAAGATCTCAGAACTCCAATCCACAAAAGAGAAGCCAAGCCCAAGGAAAATAAAACCAAACCATCATGGGCAAATAGGTTGCGCTGGGGTTCCTGGGGTCGGGTTGCACTAGGGTCTGATTGCACTAGGGGAATGAACTGCGCAAGGGAAATGAACTGCGCTGGGGGAGTGAACTGCGCTGAGGTCGGGTTGCGCTAGGGTCAGATTGCGCTAAGGTCGAGCTGTGCTGGGGTCAGGATGCACTGAGGAGTGAACTGCGCAGGGACCAAGCTGCGCTGGGGTCGGGTTGCGCTAGGGTCAGATTGCGCTAGGTCAAAGACGCTGGGAAGTGAGCACGGTTCGCCAAAGGGCGTCGAGCGCGGGTCAGCCCAGCGCTAAAGAGCGCTGGCCGAGAATCTTAGCGCGGTTTAGCCTAGCGCTAAAGAGCGCTGGCCGAGGTCTTCTTCTCCAACAGGCTGAGAAGGGAACCCAAGAACACCAAAATTTCCAAATCTCATAACTTAGCCAAATCAAAACGAAATTTAGATTTTCAAAGTTCTAACTTGTGTAAAATTGAATTCTCTTCCACATGGAAGCCTCAAATCAAGCAAAATTAAAGTTTAATAGATCAAAACCAAGGAATTCCAAAAATGGTTAAAACTTAGATCTAGAGAAATGGAAACTCCAAATCACAAAATGCCAAGTTCTAATGTGATTCACCATGGCCTAATCTAACTAATGGACAAATAAAATAGGGTTCCTATTTGGTGGCAAGGTGCACTTGCCTATGGAGGTTGGGGTGTTATGTGGAGGAAGGAAGAAGAAAATTGAAAAAATTAATGGAAGAGTAATGAGGAGAGAGAAAGTTAGGTGGGGTTTTAATGAGGGATGGTGTGTTGTGTTGAGGGTGGAGGTTAACTAAGGTAGTCCAATAAGGGATGGTGTGTTGTGTTGTTACGATTGGGACTATTTTACTTTACTAGTAGCTTATGAAATTTTATATATTCAGTTTATTATGACATGTTCTTCCTGTATCTTGTTACATCCCTCTGAGGACCTGGTTATCTCTCCAGGTGTGTGCTTTGTGACTTTTCGCAGGTGTTCTAGCTAAGGCCGTGATCTTCTCTAGTCCTTGGAAGATGATTGCCCTTGGTTCGTCTTGTCATTTTCATCTATCCTTTTCTTGTATATTTCTCTCTTTTAAAATAGTTGGTAGTGGATTTGTCTCCGCCCAACTACTTGTATAAATGACCAATTTCATAGTTGATTTATATAATTATTCTCTTATTTGGTGGATGAGATTTAGTTATCATGGTTTACTGCATTTTACAGCTTATGTATACATACGGGGGTTCCATACATTGGAGTATACTTCGTATGTATACAGCTGGCATGTCTACGTACTTTGTCCTAAGTATTTTGGGACTGGAGCGTTACAATGATGACAATTTGGTCTTGGATACAGGAGTATCCTATTATGCCACTCAAGAGAGAAGGATCTTTATGTCATACCGAGGCGGTAGGTTTGGACGTGTGAAGATGGACGATATGCATGGAATGGCTAAAATTGAGAGAATTGGGGATGTGCACTTGAAAAATTAGCTGGGTGATAAGCTCGTTCTCAAGGGGGTTTGATATGTTCTTAGTTTGCATTATAACTTGTTTTCGGTAGGGAAGCTGGCAGATCATTATTTTTGTATTATTTTTTGGGATAAAGTTTGAAAGCTCACGAAGGATTTTCAACTACTGGCTCGAGGAGATATATGTTGGGGGTATGTACAGGCTTAAGCTACTGAGGTGTACAGGAAGGCCACAAATATCGGATGAAGGTTATTTAGTTCATTGAGACAAAGTGACGAAATAAGATTAGTCAAAGATTGAGGGTCAGTTTGTCAACCCCATAACAACAGGTCAGTCTCAAGGAGGGGGTTGTTCTACGGATCCAATTTGGTGATAGGTTGTTTGCCAAAGTCTAATGGAGCAACATTAGTTTAAGCAGATCGAACCCATGGAGGAAATTAAGGTGTGTAGCAAAATCAATCCGAGGCGGGTGCATATCTATTCGTATACTTTTGAAGGAGTTGTGGTTCATTAATGGCGTGCACAGTGCATGATGTTCTACTTATAGATGCATGCGTACGGGGGGCTTCAGTTTCAGACACAAAGGTGGGCAAGTTCAGAAGCTTAAATCTCGGAGGAACCATATTGTATACTTGGTTGGACCAGCCAAGGATGAAGAAGCTCACCGGAATGGGAGCACGTTCCGGTGGAAGACAAAACTTGGGACAAGCTACGAAGACTTATGATGAGGCTGATTGTTAGGGACTTCGATTTTGGCCGAGTTATTGATGTCAGCATGATTGTGTGTAATATGTGTGTATATGTGTGTGAAATATGTGGTTGCTTCTTATTAGGCACGGTAGATTTCACACACACATACACACGAGCGCGCACACACACACACACATGTGTGTGTAATATGTGGTTGTTTGTTATTGGGCCCGGTATATTTCATGTGGATCATATCTCGTTGGATTGTGATTAGGATTGTCTAGACTTAAGTCTCGCAAACTCAACATGCTTAGACAAACTCCAAGCAAGTATACCTTGCTTATGTGATTTATAATTTTATATGTTTTGTATATTTCTTTAGCCACTTTGCTATTATATATTTGTCATTTCATCTTCTATTTTTTCATGCCGTTTGTTATTAATACGGTTTATGTTGCACATGACGCGATATACTTGTCTTTATTTTAATACTTAATAGTGTTAGACTGGATGTGTTAGGATTTGAGTCAAAGGTTGTCATGGGGATGAGGAGGACAATCGCTAGGCGTATGATCTAGCTAACTTAGTAAACCATAGTCTTCGGAGGAACTATGGGAGTGATGACCCCATTTACAGATAGCCTCTGATGTTCGTTGATCGTTAATTCAAATTTGCAGATGACTGGTTGACAGTATATATATACCACTAGCCTCGAGCTATGTGGATTCTTATTTTAGCTTGCACCCATCCATGCCTTTGAACATTGTCCTTATGTATATATCACGTAGTTTGGTTATAGTGTCATTCATAAGTGATCTGTTTAGTTCCTTTGCATATTGTTTACTATATTTTAAGGCATGTATACTATGTATCTTTCTACATCCTTCTAAGGACCTTATTTCCTTCCATGTTATTGTTGGGCTTCTATATAGGACTATTTGGGGTTTAGTTTTTCAGGATTCAGGTATTGCTAATTGATGCATTCTTCATTTTTTTGCTATTATTTTTTGTTCTATAGATTATATTATTATAGATAGAGTTGTGGATGAAATTATTATTGTTGCATGGATATTTGATGATCTGGACAACGCATACGTATTCGAGTTCGATTGAAGTCCACTTCATGTATAACTGGACATTGTCACGTATCCTAGTCCTACATATTTTGGTGATGGGGCATGAAGGAATACTAGAGAGCAGGGGAAGATGTAAGTCAGCTATGCCATATATGAAGTACTCTAGTACACCGTATAGAGTCATGGATGTCTAGAGATAAATGGAGTACAAGTCTATCAAGCCATTGGCATCATTCTTGGGTCTAACAAAACCTATATTTTAATCCACACGAGCAAGTAATCAATAAGAGTAACTAAATATAAAAAATTATAAGGCATCCAAGTACTGATCATGAATCTAGTATATAAAAGTGTAATACTAATTGAGTGTACAACGTAATGCATGACTATATAACTAATAATTGTATATAATATATAATTATGCCATCAAAGACGGAGATAACGAGATCCCGGATACAAGGGCTAAACACTTGCCCTGGGCTAAATACGACTAATTATATATAATAATAATAATACAAATATAAGAGTAAGAAAGAATCACTTGCAATCTGATGCCATAGTCCTCAGAGAATAGCCATTTGTAGAAGCATAAAAAAAATACTAAAAGAGGCGCATAGATGTCACGCTCTTAAAAATATGAAGTTCCTAAGTCAGAAGCTGTTAGTTAAAGACTTACAATTTCTAAAAGACACATCGTCCAAAGATGGGCCAGAGAGACGCATGATGTGTTTTTGTCTCTTGTGTGAAGAGACAGACATTGGGCAGTGTGTAGTGATCAGACAACGAGGAAGATGTCAGTGATTTTATCATCCTCATCATTACACTTTGCTAGTTGTGAAGGAGGCAGTTGTATGCGTCTACTTCCAGAATAATATTTTGCAGTAGGCAATTGAAAATCTATGTGTTCAAGTGTCGATTTATACATAGTTACTCAAAGAACAGCTATTACTTGTAGTGAGCAACCAAATGCTATGCGTCTAACAACATTTGACGCATAGCTGATCCTCACCAAATAGATCGTGTGCTGACATGGTAGTGTTTCGTGCAGCACGTCTCAAAATACATGACAAGCTATACGTGATTCTCGAGCACATTCACTCTCCACTAACCCCTAAGGCTCATGCGCCTATCCAGTTTCATGCATCTCTGAGGTAGAAGATAGTGTATTTTCTACACATACACACGATGCTATTCCAGTGAAAAAAATCTATAAATGGAGGACAGTTCCTTCCTCGCGCAAGAACATACAGAACACAGGCATAAGGAGAAACTACGTATACTGCTTCTTTGCTAAGAACTTTCAGAGAAAAAGAGAGAGCTTTCAGGGATAAAGTTTTCCTTGCTACCGAGAGTTCATCAACCACCAAGCTTCATCAACTTTTGCATCAGATCGTCAATAGAGTAAAGAAGTCGAAGTAGACTTAATCTTCATCGCCCCAATCCCCATATTTTATTGTACTTGGAATTCTTGTTTAAGATTCCTGTTGTACTTTTTTTACAATAATACCAAAGATTCTACACTTTTTGGACTCATTTTGTGTTGAAACAAAAATGGTGACTCTGCTAGGGATGACTTTCTCCACTGACGAGAAAGTGGTAGCACAATCTGATGTGACTACACTAGGTTCAGTTGAGAAAATGTTGGTTGTGCAATTCGATCAACAAGCATATGAAGCGATGTTGTCGGACAAAGACTCCGCTCCGACCGCCAAGAGGCAGAAAGCCAAGTGTGTTCGTAAGGCTTGGATCCCAAAGTCTCTCCCTGCTCTTTCTAACACCGCTGATGGCAAAGGGAAAGGTCTGGCCACTCTGGGCCAAAATAACAGTTCGGAGGCGCATGGCTCAATACCAGCTACAATGCCGTCTAATAACGTTTCTGTTGTTGAGACGCATGATACACACCATGTGTCTAGAAAAGGCTCTACCAATGAGCCATCAACTAAGTCATATGCTTCTCAGGGAAAGAAGAACACCAAGAAGGCGCATGCTAATCATGTGTCTGTGAAGAAAGCTAACACTTGTGACAGAACCATTCGCTCCAATATAGGCAAAAAGAATGTACAACTTTTGAATTTTAGCAGAGAAAAACACTACGATGCTAAAAATTTAAATGTTGGAATTTCTGCCTCACACTTGGTGAATCGAGACGAGAGTTCTTCTTCAATACAGAACTCTAGACGCATAACTGGAGATAAGGAGTCTGTCTTCTACAGACTTTCTTTCTCATCAGGGTCTATGCGTTATGAAGGGGGCTCGGTTCATGCGTCCCTCCGTGTTATGCGTGCTGATGATAGGAAGCTATACAAGAAGAAATCTATGCACCCCAGTCATCCATGCGCCTCTCTTCCACATGCTGCGGACTCATGTACATTGCTTTCCAATGCACCTAAAATGAGTCCACGTGATAAAAAAAACTCAAGACCTAAGTACTGGGTGTTCCCATGTAAAGAAAATAGGTCGATGAGTTAAGAAAGCAACTCTTCCATGCACGAATTCTGTCCGGTCGCATAAAAAGGAAAGAAGGTCATACACCCTTCTGTTGACCTGCGTGATATCTTTGGCATAAACATAAATCAACATAGGGGTCATCAAACACAGTTATGTCATATCAAAGATATTCATATGCAAAGATTGTTATCAATTGTTGATGCTCAAAGATAGTTGATCAACCAGTGAGGTGATATGTTTTCACAAGATTGCAATCAAACCCTCCAGATTTTTTGTGTCTCGGACGACAACTTTCAGACAATAAAGATGAGTTACAGGAGGCCTCGGTCTATGCAACATCCAGTCAAGGGGATGATCAAGGAACTTTATCCCTTTCATCTACAAGGGGTCAAAGAGCACCTTCATCCGAAGGTCTATATCAAGGAACCCGTTCCCGATCTGGACATTCTTCCAAAATATTACAAGAGGTAATATGTTTTGATCATTCTTTATCTCAGTCTGATGACAGAGTACCTCAAACTTCGGAAAAAGATGATACAGTTTCACAATCCGGGTCAAGCAGTACCAGTAATGCTTTTCTACATGCCTCTCCATCTGGCAGTCCATATACAACATCTGTGTATGCGACTGGTAGTGAAGAAGGTTATAGTAGTGATCTACAGAGAATTGATACTCTGGAGAACATGCTACAATATATTATGACGATGATGCAGCAGATGCAAACAACCATGAACATGCAAACAACTCTGCATCAAACTTATCTATCAACTCAATCTTCTGCCGATCAAGATACAATTGTGGTGTCATTTAACCCTAATCTGTCACCGATAGATGGAAATGTCTCTACGCCAGTGCTACAGCAGAAATGACTGGCTATCATACAAACAACCTCTGCAAACCAGTCGTTTGATACTCTCGAAGCTATTTAAGGCATTAACGCCCGGTTAGTTGATATGACTTCAAAGGAGGAGCTCCATCAAATAAAAATTTACGTCCTTATCCATCAGAATGGGATGACTTGGTTTGTTCCCCAGAGTACAAACCCCAATCTCTGATTCCTTATGATGGAACAGGCTCACTAAGACAACATTTGACATACTTTTACTTCAAGACTGTTCATGTACCAAGAATGACACACTTTGGTCTAAATTGTTCATCGGTACTTTGAAGGGAGTAGCTTTCGAATGGTTCTGCAAGCTACCAAATGATTGTATTGAAACCTTCAAAGATCTAAAGAAAATATTCCTTACCAGATTCTACGAGGGGATAGATGATGTCTCCATGTCAAAGCTTATTACGACAAAATAAGAGAACAAAGAGCCAGCTCATGAATTCATTAAACGGTTCAGGAGATTATCGATGAAACTGTATCCCGAGACTCCTTAGTCAGTATTGACTGATACATGCATGGGTAATTTCTTACCCACAGTCAGATTCTGCATCGGCCCTGGAGATTATAATGATTGGCCAGCTTTCATTATCGCTGCTGAGAAGGCAGAAGAATCCGTCCAGGTCCTGCATTTGATCGGGTTGAAATCGTTCGAAGATAAAGGGAAGCTTCCCCAGAATAATATCACTTCTGGGAAAACCAACAAAGGGAAGGAGTCCTTTACGGTGGATGTTTTTGCACCTACTTTCCAGCATAAACAAAAAGCTCCAGGTACTCCAAGGCCTAAGCCACATTACACATTCAATGAATCCTTTACGTTGGACATCTTACAGGTACTTATGAAGGGAAACAAGCTACAACTATCTCCCCCTCGAAGGCCAGATAAAGTAGGGTGAACCAATGATCTAAAGTATTACTTATATAATCAGTATGTGCATCATCCTATGAAAGATTGCTACATATTGAAGAATCATATTCATCAATTATTGGATTCAAAGGCCATTACGTTGCATATAAATGAAAAGCAGGTTTCTGTAAATCTTATTTCTTTCCAGTTGCAGATTTTTCGATAATTGAATTGCAAGACGGTGTTATACCGATATCGAAGGCGATATTACAGGTCGTCAATCTTCCTCTAGTTTGTGATCAGACAACCGGACTTGTGCCACTCACTACTCAGCGGGGTGAAGTCATGTGGATCCATCCCGATCTTCTTGAAGATATGGATCCAAAACTACTTCATCTACTTCCAAGACTCAGACCAAGAAGAAGAGTAAGTCATACAATATGGTCAATGAAGCTCTAGTCGGAGAAACCAGATCCCGAAAGGCATATCTACGTGCCTCCAATCAAGAGCAAAAGGATAATCCTTTTCTGCAGCTCCTGCTTCTAATCCATCTGCTATTTTGGCTTCATCTGAATCAGGACAATCAAAGCAGATCTCAGGAGAAAAAGAAAATTAGAAAGAAGTGAGGTTTGACAAGTCCTTAAAGAAGTCTAATCTACTCGGACTTGACAAACCTTCCAATTTTGATATATTGGCATAGCTTGCCAATACTCTAGCTCGATTGTCCATATTCGAATTGCTCCGTCTCTCCAAAGATACACAGGAGGCACTGAGTGAAGCATTGCAGTATGTAGATTCGTATTTGTCTCAGATAGCGGAACCTAATGATGATCATATGACTTATCCTCATTGTCATAGTGTGTCAGAGAAAATTTCCAACATTACCTTCACTCAAGGAGATATGTTCTTGAAGAATAGTCGCCACGATAGAATCTTATACTATACATGATATATCAGGGCTGGTAAGGTGGATCTCATTCAAATTGATCCTGACTCATCTGTTAGTGTGATTCTTTGAAGTTTCTTCAGGTATTGGAAATCCCAATGAATAAGTTATCACCTACTTCCACTACCATCACGGGCTTCATTGTTGGACGAAGTCGTCCTCTGGGAAAAATTCGTCTCAAGTGTCAGATTGGAAATCTCCATACTGAAGTCACATGCTATGTGATTGATGCCAATGTCTCCTATAATGTTCTGTTAGGACGACCGTGGATACATGACAATCTTCTAGTGCCATCTACTCTTCATCAGTAATTCAAATATATGAACGAAGGAGTAGTGTGTACAAAATTTGCAAACGTCAATCCTTTCAAGGGGGTCAAAGTTTACTTCTATGATGTAAGGCTATATAAACCTCTAGATAGAGAACCTCTGATGATGAACCAACACATTTGGTGGTATACAAAGAAGATAAAGACAAGTTAGAAGAAGCTCATACTGATCAAACTGTAGAAAAACCTTTAGCCATATACTTGAAAGGCCCTGTGTGGAAGGAGCCGGTTGAAGAGCCCTTGGCGATATACTTGAAGGGTCCCGTATGGAAGGAGCCTGCTAGAACTTCACAGGAGACTCAGTCAGGGAGTGGTACACCTTTCGTTATTGACTTATACAAGAAAAAAGCTAACATCAAGACAAAAGAACCTCTAGTAATTGATCTGAGGATGAAGAAAAAGGAACCACCGGTGATCGACCTGAGGACCAACAAAGAAGAACCGTTTCTAGTTGATCTTCGTCGAAGCAAGCCACCAGTTCAACCGAATGAGCCATTTGTGATCGATCTGACTCATGCTGCCATCGCTGTAGAAGCAAGTGTTTTAAAAAAACCTCCATGTATCAAACTTCTCGAAAATGTTTTATCGGATGAAGAAATCATTTACATACCTAATGAAAGGGGTTCTACTTTTGATTACTTTGGTATTTCTTCGACTAGTCTAAGAACTATTGACTCTATTTGTTCACTTATCACGGATACAAAGCTATCATTTTCTGTGTCTATTTCTTCTAAAAATAGTACTCCATGTATGTCATATGAAGATTATTATTTTGAGTTGCCGGTTAGGTCAATTGGTGAAACACCGATTATATTTGGTTGAGCTGAAGTTCACAAAGAAGCTTTGCTTGATGATCCAGAACCAAATACCGGTAGAATGCAATTATATCGGTATACTCCTCAAGCGAAGAATATCATTCAAATAATGGGCTAGGACTTAAATAGCCAGCAAGGCCTCAACCTTGGTCAAGGTTGCCGCCTACCGTTGCGTATCCCAACTCCAAAAGGAAAATCGTAAGACTACTACCATCGTACTTGATCTGGACTAGGATACGTAACTCCTCTAACTACACCAGAGATATCAGATGAAGAAGATAGTGATACATGTTCTCATTCCTTCGATTCTTTAGTATGGGATTCAGATCATAGTATTGAAGCAATATTTAAAGATATTTCTCAGCTTATATGATATCTGGTGATCAAACAGAGGATGATGATCTTTCTATAGAACCTTTTGAAGTCGAGCCTTGGGCTCAGCAGCTTGAGACCTAATGGGAAATGTGGTTTGAACAACGTGAACCTCCTACTGAAGATGAAGTTGTTCAAGTTAATTGAGGTGACTAGAAATTGCCTAAACCGATATTCGTCAGCAAAAGTTTATCTAATGAAGACAAACATTCTTTCCTTGAGGTCATCAAAGAGTATATAGATGTGTTTGCTTGGAGTTAGGAAGATATGTCTGGGCATGATACACAGATAACAATGCATCATCTTAATATACTTTCTAATGCCAAACCAGTGAAGCAACAACAACGACGGTTCCGTCCAGATATGATGAAGGCTATTGTGACGGAGGTAAAGAAACTCATAGACAGTGGCTTTGTTCGAGAAGAACAACATCTTAATTGGGTTGCTAATATTGTCCCGATCATGAAGAAAAATAGAAAGATTAGGGTATGCATCAATAATCAGGACCTTAATCAAGCTTGCCCGAAGGATGAATTTCCTCTCCCAATCATAGATGTTATGATTGATAACACTTGCAGCTTCGAATGTATGTCTTTCAAGGATGGTTCTCCGGTTACAATCAGATTAAAATATTTCTAGCTAATGAAAAGTACATATTATTTTGAACACCATTGGGGGTATATTGCTATAAAGTGATGCCCTTTGGTTTAAAAAATCCTGGAGCTACATATCAACAAGCCATGAGCATGATCTACAAACATTTATGAAAAAGGTGGAATGCTATGTGGACGACATCGTGATTAAAAGTCGTTCAAAGGGTGATCACCTGCAAGATCTGAGAACGGTGTTCGAATTGATACATGGGCACCAACTCAAGATGAATCCTACAAAGTCATTTATAGGATTTTCTAGTAGAATTTTTTTAATTCGTTATAACTTCAAAGGGAATACATATTGACCCCGATAAAGTTAAAGCCATCCTAGAAATGGAGCCCCTGAAGAAATTAAAGAATTTCGTGGTTTACAAGGCAGGTTGGCCTACATTCGAAGGTTCATTTCAAATCTGTCCGGACGATGTTGACCCTTCACTCAGTTAATAAAGAAATGAGTCTCTTTCGTTTGGGATGAAAAATGTCAACAAGCAATCGAAGATATTAAAAGATATCTCACTAATCCTCCAATATTGGTGGCTCCAGTTGTGGGTAAACTGTAAAACCCCTTAAATTTTTTTAAAAAAAATATATTTCTAAAATAGATATTTTGTTGTTTAGAAGATACGGTAGATGGTAGTTGAGTTCAAAATTTTCTATATATATATTTTTTTCATTATTATTATTATGATTGAAAATTTTGTAGTTTTATTATTTAATAGCCTTCAATTAAACTTTAAGATTTGGTGAATATAAAAATACTATTAAATGGTTTGTGGTGATTCGCGATGTACACGATGAAAAACGAGTTCCAAAATTGGGAAAAACTTAATTTCTGGAAGTTAGAAACTGTCCCAACCACCAATATTTACGGTCAATTTGTGACCAGGATATTGCAAATTTTAGAAATCTACATAAACAAGCTTATAAACAACCTATACATGATCAAAACCCTATTTTTAGTTTTATTTCTAGATTTCTATATGTTGTTTAAAATTTGTTTGAATTCGGCAAAAAAAAATCTATTTTCAAAACATAGAAAAACCCCGATACGGAGTCCATCCCGACAATCCGGGCGATGTGGTCACGAAACGAAAGCATCGAAAGGTGCGTATCGACTTCATGGACGTGTGGGCTTTGACGGAATTCAAATTGGTTGCGTGTGTGCGACGAATTTGATACGTATCCGTCAAAATTTATCGTATCGGCCTCTTTGCAATTTTCCTAATTACTTAGTGCACGTTCATAAAATCGAGACATAACTTGCGCCATCAGGACCATATCATTTTTCTGCTCCTGTATGCCAAGTTTGGTCCAATTCTGAAACAGTTGACCGGATTGCCGCTTTGTGGGCCCCAAGATCCGATCCAACGAACGAAATTGTGCACGCCCCGCCGGAATCCAACTTTGGACATACGGTTTGGTTTATCTCCTCAAATCAGACCCGTAGACATGTAGTGTGACAACTTTAGAGACCATAGATATTGGTACGTGTTTCGTTGCAAAATGGGTCCAACGACGGACATCGTTTTGACCCGAAATTATGATTTTGCCCCTATTCTAAAATTGAACTTTTGGACAGGCATTTCCTAGACATATCATTTATTCCAAACATGTTCTTGGTGTTTATTTCAGCATCCGAGGACGTATACGAGATTTGGCTTTCATCGCTTCACTATTCTGACGGTTCGAGCTATTGGATGTCGCCCTTTTGCACACAACCTCAGGCAAGATACCTTGCCATAATTTACTGTTTATAATTAGTCTACATTTTATTTATTGCATATCACTATTCATTTATTCCTATTTTTCTAGTTGTACCATTATTACAGTTCATGATTTACTACCTGCTCAGTGATATTAGCTTTGCTTATTTTATTATCCTAGACTGCATATGGACCTAGAGTTAAAGGACTACCATTTGTAGTGTATCGTATATACCTCGACACAGTTGTACCATAAGTATGTGTGAGATGAGTAGCATGTAGAGGTCCTTACGTGTTGGCTGATCACCCGTGCGCATGCGTTAGGTCTAACTACTGATAGAGGCATGTTAGGAGACTTAGCAGTTAGTAGAGGTACATGATCGCGGATGCGACTTGATAGGTACATTGGGTGGGGAGAGAAATACCTGACGTATGGACTTCTTTGCACTTTCCTGATTACCTGTGCGCTCCTCCGGAGACGCAGGCTCCTGGTGCCCTTTGACGTTTCCCATAGCGTTATGGACGTACCCCCTTGCACATGATGCCCTCTGACGATCTACGAACATTACGGGCGTAGACCCCTGGTGCCCTATATGGGCACTATGCTAATCCCATTTACAGCCAGGGCTCATGCGTCGAAAGGATTATTTCTCAACTGCATGTTCACTTTAGTACGGTTAGGTATCCCTAGTAAATGTCATGTCACCCCCGTTCTATTGGTAGCTTAGGAAAATGTCGCATCGCGGAATGGTGATCTATCCCTTGTCCTTGTTTGGTTGTAGGGGTAGTCCACTGTTTCGGTGATGAGATATTAGATCTTGTTACGATTGGGACTATTTTACTTTACTTGTGATTTATGATATATTATATATATTCAGTTATGTGGCATGTTCTTTATGTATTTTGTTATGTCCCTCTGAGGACCTGGTTATTTCTCCAGGTGTGTGCTTTGTGACTTTGCAGGTGTTCTAGCCAAGGTCGTAATCTTCTCCCTCCTTCGAAGATGATTGCCCTTGGTTCGTCTTGTCATTTTTATCTATCCTTTCCTTGTATATTTCTCTCTTTTAAAATAGTTGGTAGTGGATTTGTCTCCGCCCAACTATATGTATAAATGACAAATTTTATAGTTGATTTATATTATTACCCTTTTATTTGGTGGATGAAATTTAGTTGTGGTTTACTGCATTTTACAGCTTGTGTATACATACGAAGGTTCCATATATTGGAGTATACTTCGTATTTATGCAGCTGGCATGTCGACATACTTAGGCATAGGTATTTTGGGACTGGACGTTACATGTTTTTGTGTTGGCCCATACAGGTCCAGTTTATTCCTTCGGTTACGTTACTGTACCGATGTGAGCCTGCATATAGGATTAGCATATAGGAATCTCATCCACAAGCTTGAATCTCCTCCCTTGATATCCAATTTTGAACTCTCGATTGACTACCTTAATTTTCTTCCACTTGATTCCTTTCCCACCGTGAAATGTATCTTTTCCCTTTGTGCTTGATATAGAGGTTAAAAAGTTGAATCATACTGGTTATACATGTTATATTGCTCACCCTAGTAGTTGACTCTTATCAGTTGGGTAGTATGCCTTGCGGCCTACCACCCCATGTCCTTGTAACCTATTAATGAAGTGTAACTGGGGGCAATGAATATATGCTAGTGTAGGAAGATATGTTTGCCTATAGAATATAGAATTTAGTAGCCCATACTCCATTGGTCAACCACGGCCTAATACAAGAGGCAGTAGGATGACTGTATAAGCAGGAACACCGGACAAGACTTAGATCTTTGTGAAACTTGAACTCTTTATTACTGCTTTCATCATTATATTCCATACTTATACTTGCACTATCATGAATGATGTCGCTATTTATAGCCTAGTTTTGCAAGCTTATTCTTTATCGAGCTTGTTCAAGACATATGTATACTGGGGACGCCCACTAACATATTGTCTAATCAGAATCAGTGTATTATGGTCTGATCAACCTTAGTGCACTTGATTCGCTCTTCTTATGACTATCTCACGTGGATTGAGATGTAGTGGTATCCAGGATCTCATCTGCGACTGCATTGACCATTCCTCTTGAATTATACATTCGCCTTTGAATTACGTAATTATATTCAATGACATCTTTCTTGAACTCTTTATTGTTTTTGTCTTTCACTGATTTGGAAAGACGAACGCTTGTGTTTGATAGATAGATACATAGTATCCCCCATGGCCATGATGGTTGTATACACAAGTGTAGCTACCATCGGCCAGCCATGTGACTACAATCTTGCCTTGAGTTACTCATTCTCCCTCGACCCTAAAACTACTATCGTGATCTTCTAGTTATTTGAAATTGATGATGATTAGAATCATACCCTTGGTCAAAACATCAACCAAGGAGACTATCTATTCTCAAAGAACCAATTATTGTGAGTCTCTAATTATTCTTCTCGATTCTTGCTTTAACTATCAACCCGTATACCTTAAAACCAACCCTTACTAGACCCAGTCCCACAGTTTAGACATAATTAGAATAGAGAAAAAGTAAGGACAAGCATTTACCCTGACTATGGTAGACATCCATCCCGAGATTTGAGTCCAACAGGTATTATTCTAGTTATGCAGGTTTTATTATTAAGACCTGACTTAGCATTGGGATATCATAATTACTACCTTAGCCAATACCATAGCATAATACCCTGTCATATGATGATTTACTCGTTATTAACATCAATACATGAGCACCACATTTGACACCATTAGAAACCATATGACCGTAGTCTAGCAAGCTTTACACAAATAGAAATTTATGACTTAGCCGTTAGAGACCTTTCATATGACGTGCCTTAAAGTTCGATACCCCATCGATAAGCTCTCGTATACTATAGAAGAGTGGATCATTCAATTCTATCGACTCGTGTATCGTTGTACGCAATCATTTTTCATTTATTAGGAATCGGAGTGCAGTCCTCGAATTTGATTCATATCTACTGTATTACGTTACACCATGCCTTAATCCTTATTATCAAAACTTAAGGTACAATATTATGACTTTAAAATTTTCTTCTAACCTCATTAATCCTAAAACCATTCCTTAGCTTCTAGAGTAAGTAAATTGTAAGCCTTCTAAATTATAGAAGATACTAGTATTAACAAATGACTAGAATAAGTTGGTTTCCATTAGGGAGATAAATAGTGATTCATGAACTCCCACTTTCTATTTAAATCATTCGATGTCCCCTACCGTGACATCGATATTCGGAGCACAAGACCAGCGCTGTTACCTTCCAACAAATTTTGTATGCAAGATGTAGACAACTCCACCTTCAAGTAGACATATGATGTCCCTCTCAAACACATCTCCTTGTACTCTATTTTTATTATACGACTTTCAGGGCAAAAAGGCTAGTTATAACCCTTACCGTAATGTCGATGCACTTTCCGACCTCAATTAGAGAACCAACCTCGACTCAAATATTTTGACCCAATATATGGTTGTGATCTACTAGAAGCCCTCTACACACATGCCACTAGTGTGCCGCTCAATGGAGTCCCCATGTGCTACTTAAACACAAAAGTCACAAAGGGCGCATTTTAGACTTATGGAACCTAGTGACCCATCCGACTAACAATTAGCTCAACCGCTCGAGTTGATACTCATTCTAGGCCACCCTTATCTTGTAGAAATGGTTCAGATTGATTTTAGATATTTTGACTAGCTGATATAGATTAAAATCCAAATCAAAGATTGGTTCCAACGAAACTAATAAATCAGGTTATAAAGTGTACTCCTATCCGTATCATCTTGATACCACTACCGTGACTTATATTTGGAACATAACACTAGCCTTTCCTCTCCAATAGAGTTCACACTCATGACATACATGTCTCACACAAACATACCTTCTTGTGCTCTACTTTAATAACGCCCATGTATGATATCATTTTCCTTAAAACAAACATAGAAGCCCATTTCCATTCATTTGGATTTAACCATGCAAGTATCGACCCATTCCATTGACTAAATTGAACACCCATGATACAAACAAGACATATCACATCTATGCCATAGGCTTTCCACACAAGCAAGCATATGCCTCATGCACTATACCAAACACCGACCCCGCACCCACTAGTCATTATGACTTAAAGAATCTCGAACACGTACCTAATCATATTCTAGAGCAAGGTTCATCTACTTATTATAGACTCTCATCACTTGGCCCTAAATTCATCCTTCCCCTAAGTTCTTTGAGCTTCTGTTAGTTTTCTAGGTTAGACAAAGTGTGAAATCCATTAAACCAACATGTTCTAGTTTCAAATAAGGGGTTCCTACCATCTTGTTGAAGCATGATCCAGGAAAATAATGTTATAATTCTCCCATATAAGTTATTGACCAAGAACTCGGTGGCAATAACTAGGCTCATTTAGCATCCGTGACTGCGGTCAGAACTCCCAATATTCTCGTGACACCCTTTAGAAATTGTCCTTCTTAGAAGCTTTGTAACAACGATTTGCATGGTTGGCCAACTTTATAAGTTGGGTAGGGCATTAAGCGAAAGATTCCCCGTCTTGTAGAATATATCGACAATTTGGATTTTTGGGTTAACCACCCTCTCCATCATATCAGAAACCGAGTTACGAATGGACGTATCTGCCCTCCCTTTTATTAAACCTCATTAATTTAATATATTAAGTTTATTTTTAATTTTGATGACAAAATTTCTATAAGTTGGGTAGGATGTAAAACCCCTTAAATTTTCAAAAAAAAAGATATTTCTAAAATAGATATTTTGTTGTTTAGAAGATACGGTAGATGGTAGTTG
Organism: Iris pallida; assembly: GCA_029216955.1. Lineage (NCBI taxonomy): Eukaryota > Viridiplantae > Streptophyta > Magnoliopsida > Asparagales > Iridaceae > Iris > Iris pallida. Next base: position 6,843,281 of record JANAVB010019198.1, on the reverse strand, counting down.
AGTTCAAAATTTTCTATATATATATATATATATATATATATATATATAAATATATATATTAATATATATATATATATATATATATATATATATATATATATATATATATATCATTATTATTATTATGATTAAACATTTTATAGTTTTATTATTTAATAGTCGTCAATTAAAATTTAAGATTTGGTGAATATCAAAATACTATTAAATGGTTGTTATCCTATATGGTAAAAATATTTTTACAAGATTTTAGTTACTAAGATACTATATAATATAATTTTTGATATTTAGTTTTTTTAGAAATTTTATAGGAATTGTTTTTTGTTTATAAGTACTATATACATATATATATTTCTTATACATAGATAGTTAATAGTTTTCATATATTGGATAAAGATATTTCAAGAAAAAAATTATTATTTAAATATTTATGTGATAAATTTCTAGATATTTTATTTATATGCTTTTTTGAATTTTTTTACTATAAAGAAACTTTATTTAATATAAACTTTCGTGTATATATGAATATAGAAAAGAAAAAGAAAAAAAAATAAAAAGGGGCCTATGGCCCACTGCTCCCAAAGGAAGCAGCAGGTAACGAGGGAGAGAGGTCGTCTCGAAACCCTAACCCATGCTGCCACCGGTCTGCGCGCCTGCGCCCCTACCCTGCGCATGCGCCAGCACCACCGCCGCAGGTCGACCGTCGACCAGAGCTGCGTGGCAGCAGCGCTGGAGGGCGCGCACGCTCGATAGCAAATAGAGGCCGCTCTGTTTTCCAACAACGAGGTACCCCCGTTCTCCCTCCCATATCTTTGCGCATGTTTATCTATTTTTGAATTCCGTAAGATCGTATGGAGAGTCCAGATAACCTCCTTCTAGTCCTTTCAAGTAGTTTGTGGTGATTCGCGATGTATGCGACGAAAAATGAGTTCCAAAACCTAGAAAAACTTGATTTCTGGAAGTTAGAAAGTGTCCCAACCACCATTGTTTGCGGTCAATTTGTGACCAGGATATTGTAAATTTTATAAATCTACCTGAACAGACTTATAAACAACCTATACATGATCAAAACCCTATTTTTAGTTTTATTTCTAGATTTCTATATGTTGTTTAAAACTTGTTTGAATTCGGCAAAAAAAATCTATTTTCAAAACATAGAAAAACCCCGATACGGAGTCCATACCGACAATCCGGGCGACGTAGTCGCGAACCGAAAGCATTGAAAGGTGCATATCGACTTCGTAGACATGTGGGCTTTGACGGAATTCAAATTGGTTGCGTGTGCGCGACGAATTTGATATGTATCCGTCAAAATTTACCGTATCGGCCTCTTTGTAATTTTCCCAATTACTTTGTGCACGTTCGTCAAATTGAGATAAAACTTGCGCCATCAGGACCGTATCATTTTTCTGCTCATGTATGCCAAGCTTGGTCCGATTCTGAGACAGTCGACCGGATCGCCGCTTTACAGGCCCTAGGATTCGATGCAACGAACGAAATTGTGCACGGCCTGCCGAAATCTAACTTTGGACATACGGTTGGATTTGCCTCCTCAAATCGGACTCATAGACATGTAGTTTGACGACTTTAGAGACAATAGATATTGGCACGTGTTTCTGTGCAAAACGGGTCCAATGGCGGGTATCGTTTTGACCCGAAATTATTATTTTGCCAATGTTCCAGAATTAAACTTTTGGACAGGCGTTTCCTAGACATATCATTTACTCCAATCACGTTCGTGTTGTTTATTTCAGCATCCGAGGACGTATGCGAGATTTGGCTTTCATCGCTTTACTATTCTGACGGTTTGAGCTATTGGACGTCGTCCTTTTGCACACAACCTCAGGCAAGATACTTTGCCATAATCTACTGTTTATAATTAGTCTGCATTTTATTTATTACATATCACTGTTCATTTATTTCTAGTTTTTCTAGCTGTACCATTATTACAGTTCATGATTTACTATCTGCTCAGTGATATTAGCTTTGCTTCTTTTATTATCCTTGACTGCATATGGACCTAGAGTTAAGGGACTACCGTTTGTAGTGTATCGCATATACCTCGACACAGTTGTACCACAAGTATGTGTGAGATGAGTAGCATGTAGAGGTCCTTGCGTGTTGGTTGATCACCCGTGCGCATGCATTAGGTCTAACTACTGATAGAGGCTTGTTAGAAGACTTAGCAGTTAGTAGAGGTACATGATCGCGGATGCGACTTGATAGGTACATTGGGTGGGGAGAGCAATACCTGACGTATAGGCTTCTTTGCACTTTCCTGATTACCTGTGCGCTCCTCCGGAGATGCAGGCTCCAGGTGCCCTCTGACGTTTCCAGAGCATTATGGATGTACCCTCTTGCACATGATGCCCTCTGACAATCTTCGGACGTTACGGACGTTGGCCCCTGGTGCCCTATATGGGGACTATGCCAATCCCATTTACAGCCAGTGCACATGCATCGAAAGGACTGTTTCTCAACTACATGTTCACTTTAGTACGGTTAGGTAACCCTAGTAAATGTCATGTCACCCCCGTTCCATTAGTAGCTTGGGACAATATCGCATCGCAAAATAGTGTTCTACCCCTTATCCTTGTTTGGTTGTAGGGATAGTCCACTGTTTCGATGATGAGATATTGGATCTTGTTACGATTGGGACTATTTTACTTTACTTGTGATTTATGACATATTATAATTCAGTTATGTGGCATATTCTTTATGTATCTTGTTACATCTCTCTGAAGACCTGGTTATGTCTCTAGGTGTGTGCTTTGTGACTTCGCAAGTGTTCTAGCCAAGGCCGTGATCTTCTCCCTTCCTTCGAAGATGATTGCCCTTGGTTCGTCTTTTTATTTTTATCTATCCTTTCCTTGTATATTTATCTTTTTTGAAATAGTTGGTAGTGGATTTGTCTCCGCCCAACTATATATATAAATGAAATTTTTTATAGGTGATTTATATTATTATCCTTTTATTTTGTGGATGAGATTTAGTTGTGGTTTACTGCATTTTACACCTTATATATACATACGATTGTTCCATATATTGGAGTATACTTCGTATGTATGCAGCTGGCATGTCGACGTACTTAGTCCTAGGTATTTTGGGACTAGGGCGTTACATAAACCATTCTTGCTGTACGTTCGTACGATAAAACATCCTCTTAGTGCATTGTTAGCTTAAAAGAATAATGATGGACATGAACAAGCTATCTATTATTTGAGCCGTATGATGATCGACGTGGAGCATAGATATAATCTTGTTGAGAAAGAGCGTCTCGCCTTAATCTTTGTAATTCGAAAGATACGGTACTATGTAATGGGACAAACTATCCATGTTATATCCAGTGTTAACCCTCTCAAGGTTCTCATGACTAAACCAAGTACGCTCAATTCTTGTCTTGCTACTTGGGCAATGTTATTACCCGTTATGATATGGTCAATGTACCCCAGAAGGCAGTCAAAGGACAAGCTCTGGCTGATTTCCTAGATGCACATCCAATAGCCAAAACTTTCAAACTCTATGATAAAATTTTGGATGAAGTATTGGAGTCTAATACAACAACGAAAGAGTCTGTTTGGAGAATGTTCTTCGACGAAGCTTCATGAATGGGTCCCAAAGGCAACATCGTAGCAGGAGTGGGGGTAGTGTTGATATATCCTGATAATCTGGTCATCCATCCTGCTTATTCTCTTATGGAGCCTTTGTAGAAGCATAAAAAATAAAACGCAACAATCACATCAGCGCAGGTGACAACAGTCGCTACATATAACTTCACAAAAGTGCAGTTGCTCAAAAGCACAGATAATGACAAATCACAAAGACAATACATAAACAAAAATTCTTTATTAAAATCGTGTCTACAAAGATCTATTATAGATTCTTCATGATTGCATATAAAGACTAAACATCTAAAGTCTACAAGTGTGTAGTCTTTAGAAAGTGAGCAGCCCCCCAAATGTGTAGCAGTGTCAAAGCGAATCACTTCCTCGTCAAAGCAAGCCACTTCCTAGCCAGGCGCGGAGGAACTCCAATATGGCTAAGGAAGCAGCTATTGGCCCGAGCAAGAACACAGCTCCTGCTCGAAATACTACTACGGCTCTTGAGCAGGGCAGAGCACAACCTGTGGCTCTTCGGGTTGGCAATAAATCCAAACCCGGTAGCTTGGACCTCGAAGACCTCCAAGATGTTGTTCATGTTCCAACTCCTTATGCCAAATGCTCAAGTATATCTTAAAACCCAATAGTCGTCCTTTCATAAGGACACAGCTTCTTCGAACGAAGAGATCCATAACCAACAGTCGACTTGTGTAAGGCCAACGGCCGTTTGAAGCTAAGTCGGGATCGAGTATGACTGCGGGAATGCTAAGAGAGAATGGACGTAGCTCCTTAGAAAAGCTTCCCTTTATATAGACTGAGTGTGGTCCAACCCCAAACGCTATGTGCCATCGATCAAAGACCCCCAAATTAATGGGATGAACCTAGGACTCAACACAATGAATCTCATTCAATAGGTTCATATGACTGAATCCTAGGCCACAAACTCCTTGAATTCCCCAAAAGACGATGGTAATTAAAGATACATTAACTTAACAGACACAAAGGGGCGTCATTAATCACAAAGAGCTATCAAAAAGTCCTTAGACGTGTCGTAAAAGCGCAGTGGCTTCACAAAGCTCTCAGAAGTCCCTTATTGCTTCGTAAAAGCACTGTGGCTTCACAGAACCCCACCAACAGTCTCTGTTAGGGTTATATACTAAAAGCATCACTTTTGTAGTAACCTTATTTCCTTAAATTTTGAATGAGAATCATATGGGCAAATATTTGCATATTGTATTTGTTGTAAGTGTTAATGCAAATGTCTGATATTCTATATTGTAGATAATATGGTGTGTAGTGTCATACAGAAGATCATATTATCAGTTCCCTATGGAGTATATAAATAGTTCACAACCTAGATGGACTTGGACAATCTATTGGAAAGGTTGTAGTATAATCTGGTATTAGTCTATCTTGACTATAGGTTTACACTAGTACACGTTATGTGTATTGAACAGGACCACTTGAGGTTGTTCTCTGTGTACTGACTACATAAGAGAACAAACACCTCTGTTATTATGGATGCTTGTGCTCTTAATCCGGATATAATAACATACATGTATATGCAGTGTGTATTACTTTGACTCATGAAAGAGTGAGATTTATTATGGATCAACAACCTCTATGAATTGGGTAATAATATTGTATGTATGATGGGCTACTGATTATAAATGGAATTCATGTTCCGATACATCGGGTTGATGATGTCCCCTTAAGGAGCTCATAAGGATTGTCATGTAAACCCTGCAGGTGGATTATATCCGACATGACAAATAAAGTTGAGCGGTACTACTTAAGGATAAAAGATGTTGAATCAATATAGTTGTCAGTAACATAATTTGATCGACGGAGATACGATATCTTAACATGGGGAGCCAAACGAGCATATAATAAAAGGAGCCCACAAACATAATTTGGGATTATGGAGGTAGTGCAACAATAGCTCATTAGTGGACCGAGCTATTGTTAATGGGCCAGGATTGTGTGTTCGGGCTGAACACGGAATATCTAGATCCGTTAGGAGGCCTAACCTTAATTTCTCCTCATGGTCCCTGCCGTAGCCTATATATATCCTCTATTCTCTGGCCGCCAAATTACTGATCAGAAATATAAAACTTTTTCTAAATTCATGATTCACGTAATGAGAGAAAGAGAGGGCTGCCAAGGAGAAAAAAGGTTGGAAGATCGTCGTCCACACGACGTCCAACTCGAGGAAGGAATACGTGCAGATGATCTTGGGATCGTCCGCTCGAGATTGTCAGGAATTACTTATCTTCTTTCCGCCGCAGGTATAATTCGTGAACCCTAGTTTCCGCCTATGAAGGGTTAGAACACGTATTAAATCTGTTTAACTTTCTATCGATCAATATGCACACCAAAGTAAGGGTCTTGGGAATTCCCAGTTCCATCAATTGGTATCATAGCCACTTTGGATCTACGTATTGATTGATACGTTCATGTTGTCCAATAAAACCTATGTTGTGTAATAGTCGGTAGATGTAGATCTGTTCTAACTCGATTTTGCAGGCATCTTAGATCCAACTATTCTGGTCCAATGCATGTTTTTTATTGTGTTGTTTAAACCACGGACATGTCATGGATGTTGTTGTTGCTGTAGATGTAATTAAAATCACGAGGGTTGATCGTGCTTATTATTTGAATTTTTCAATCTAGATTATGTGTGAACTCTTTCGGGAGGCATAAGATTGATGTAATTTTAATTATTTTTGATCAATCGTGATGGCGGTGGTGGCTGTTTCTGACGCCAGACGAGATGCTGGTTTTAAGCAGTTTAGAGGCAGACAGATGATTTTTAATAAAGGAATCGACATCCAAAACCTTAAAAAAATGGGGCGCTGCCCCGAACCCCACGACCTGACCGGGCAGGTCGAACCCCGAATAGATCTGCGCAGCGCCAGATTTTGAATTTGGATAGTTGAGGATGAAGTAGAAAAGTTGACCATAATAGTTGGATATTTTTCTCTTATTTGTTGTCATTTTACTTTTTCTGATTATGCATATTTATTATTGTGTGGATGTTTTTTTAAAACTAGGCCTACATTAATAATGGACAACATGGACATAATATCAACTAGTAGAAAAACCCTCATTGTTAAATAACTAAGTGGGAGAGGATATTTATTTAGTATAAATCCTATGGTCTCCATTACTGGTTTGTAGGTGATGTAATTATACTTGTGCGTTGGCTTTAGTGCCTTCCTCCATATCGGATGAGTATAATTATGGATCACCAGTACAAACTTCCTTAGGGATAATTGTAGAAAGTTACCTAGTATGTGTTCACTTCTCCATTTGAAGGAACTCATTACAAGGTAATGGACTTAGTATTAAGTAATGGTATACACTTAGATACAAATAATGGTATCCTCCCCATCGGAGTCGCTGCTATTATTTGTATGGCAAAAGCAAGACCAACATATTAATTTTATGTTTCATAAAGTTATGTTGACATGAGAGTAAAATTAATAAGAAAAACCTACTTGAACAAAGTTGAATTTGTATACGTCCACACTATCGTTGCTGCTAAATTCATGGTGTTCAAGGTGTTGGTAAAATTGTTATTATTGTTTTGAGAAAATAAATATTTAATTAACTCAAAAAGTTTTTTTTGCCCTACAAAATTTTATTTATGTGATTCTTAGGATTTCAAAAATGGGTTCTTTCAGTCCACTTATGGTGATTCTTAAAGAAAACAAACTTACTGGACCTAATTATATTGACTGGAAACGTAATTTGGACATTGTTCTGACTGCTGAAGAGTACAAATATGTACTTGTTAAGGAATGCCCACCTAAGCCTGATGCTAATCCTGATGAAGAGGAGGCTTATAAGAAGTAAAAAAAGGCATATGAGATGGCACGGTGTTACATTCTGGCATCTATGTCAAATGTACTGCAACATCAGCATCAGGCCATGGCCACAACTTATGACATGATATATAACCTCAAGAAACTCTTCGGACATCAGAGTAGAGAAGCTAGGCAGTTTGCTATGAAATGTTTGATGAATACAAAAATGGCTAAGGGTACACCAGTAAGGGATCATATTCTCAAGATAATGGATCATCTGAATGAGATGGAGATCCTTGGAGCTGAAATCGATGGAGAATCCCAGGTCGATATCATTCTCAGGACTTTCTAAAAGTTTTGACAATTTCTGCCTTAATTACAACATGAACAAAATGTTGTATAGTTTGGCAGAACTTACAAAAGAGCTACACGATGCTGAATCTCTCTTTAGGCAGAGTGGTCATGTTTTTGTTTCTGAAAAGGCTTCTACTTCTAAGCCAAAAGGCGGTAAGAAGAAGAATAACATTCAGAAATAGGCAAACTCAGCAAAGAAGGGCATGGGACCTCAAGGCGTGGTGAAAAAGCCGAAAGGCAAATGTTTCAAGTGCAAAGGGTCAGGACATTGGAAGACTGATTATCCACTTCTCAAACAATGGAACAAAGAAGGTATATCTCATTTACTAGTAGTTGAAACATGTTTAGTGGTGTTATCTACCGGCACCTGGTGTGTAGATACATGAGCCACTAATCATGTCTGCAATACATTGCAGGGGTTCCAGGAAATCAGACGGCTCAGTGATGGAGAGATATGCTTATTCATGGGTGATGCTACAAAAGAAGCGGTCGTTGCATTAGGAGATGTTATTTTATCTTTTGGTAGAAATAAGTCTTTGACATTGAAATATTGTCTTTATGCACCTTCACTTAGAAGGAATTTAGTTTCTGTTTCTATCTTAATTAAGGATGGATATTCAGTTTATTTTAATGACAATATTGTAATTGGAAAGAATAAAAATTTTATCTGTTCTGGTGCATTGGTTAATAATCTGTATGTCATTAATCCTATTTTGTCCACAATGCAACTTATGGAAATGAATAATATGTCATCTAACTTAAATAAGAGAAAAGAACCTTCTTGTATGAACCAAACATGTCTTTGGCACTTGCGATTGGGGCATATTAACCTAAGAAGGATTCAAAGACTGGTTGAAGATGGACCTTCGAGTTCATTGGAAGGGGAGGCACTACCAGTCTGTGAATCCTGCTTGGAAGGTAAAATGACCAAAAGGTCTTTTACGGAAAAAGGGTATAGGGCTAAAGATGTGTTGGAATTGGTTCATTCTGATTTGTGTGGACCCATAACTATCCAAGCTAGAGGTGGCTTTGAATATTTTGTCACATTTATTGATGATTATTTAAGGTATGGATACATTTATTTGATGTGCTGTAAGTCTGAGTGCTTTGAGAAATTCAAAGAGTACAAGGCTGAAATGGAGAAACATTATGGAAAATGTATCAAGTCATTACGATCAGATCATGGTGGCGAGTACCTCTTTGGAGAGTTTAGGGATTATTTATCAGAGGCTGGGATTTCATTCCAATTGACTGCACCTGGAACGTTCCAGCAGAATGGTATAGCCGAAAGAAGGAATAGAACTCTTATGGAGACGGTTAGATAAATGATGAGTTATTCGGATTTGCCAGATTTATTTTGGGGATATACCTAAGCGACTGCAGCTTATATTTTGAACTTGGTTCCTTCTAAGTCAGTACCTCTTACTCCAACAGAGCTGTGGATTGGGCGTAAGCCAAGTCTGAAACATATTCGCATTTGGGGTAGTCCATCACATGTGCTGAATGGGAAAGCAGATAAGTTGGAATCTCATACAGAAGTACGCTTGTTTGTAGGCTATCTAAGAGGAACAAAAGGAGGTTTATTTTATAGTCCTAAGGATCAGAAGGTCATTGTTAGCACCAATGCCCGATTCTTAGAGGAAGACTATGTGATGAACCATAAACCCACAAGTAGAGTTGTTCTAGAAGAACTGAGAGGTGAGACACCAAGTACTTTAGTACCAACAGTACAAGAGAATGAACCACAAATAAATGCACAACGTGTCACAAATGTTATACCACAACCGATAGTACCTCGTCGTACAGGAGGGTTGTGATACAACCTGATAGATATATGTTCTTGGGAGAGTCGTCAGACTTCGTCCCTGAGGAACAAGATTATGATCCCTGTACCTACAATGAAGCACTCCAAGATAAAGATGCAGAGTCTTGGCAAAAAGCAATGATATCTGAAATAGAATCTATGGATTCTAATCAGGTATGGGAGCTTGTAGAACCACCCGTTGGTGTAAAAGCTATTAGATGCAAGTGGGTCTATAAGAGAAAAAGAGGATCAGATGGTAAGGTTGAAACCTTTAAAGCTCGGCTTGTAACAAAAGGTTTTACTCAAAGAGAGGGTATCGATTATGAGGAAACTTTTTCTCCAGTAGACATGCTTAAGTCTATCCGGATTCTTTTATCCATTGCAGCTCATCTCGATTATAAGATTTGGCAAATAGATGTCAAGACAGCTTTCCTTAATAGAAGTCTTGAGGAAGACATCTATATGAAGCAACCAGACGGATTCATTGAAAAGGGCCAAGAGCATCTTGTTTGTAAGCTCAAGAAGTCCATTTATGGACTTAAGCAAGCTTCCAGATCTTGGAACATATGTTTTGATCCGGTGATAAAATCCTATAGATTTGATCAATGTTAGGATGAATCATGTGTATACAGAAAGTGTGACGGAAACGTGGTGGTGTTCCTAGTACTTTATGTGGATGACATCTTGCTCATTGGAAATAATGTGAAGGTATTATCTGATGTAAGGGTATGGTTATCCAAACAATTTGATATGAAGGACTTGGGAGAAGTAGGTTCGCAAGAAAAGGATGTTGGGCTTATCCCAAGCTTCCTATATCGATATTGTACTAACTCGTTTTAGTATGTAAAATTATAAGAAAGGTTTCTTACCTTTTAGACATGGAATTGCTCTATCAAAGGAGCAGTATCCGAGGACACCTAAAGAGATAGATAACATGAAGGTAGTTCCTTATGCTTAGCAGTAGGAAGCTTAATGTATGTAATGCTATGTATGAGACCAGACATCTACTTTGCCGTAGGCATGGTTAGCAGATATCAATCTAACCCAGGACAAGAGCACTGGACTGCCGTAAAGCATATTTTGTAGTACCTGAAAAGGACTAAAGAGTATATGCTAGTTTAGCAGGCAGATAGTTTAGTTCTTTTGGGGTATACTGACTCAAATTTTCAGTCAGATAGGGATTCCAGGAAATCTACCTCAGGTTATGTGTTTACTTTGGAAGGTGGAGCCATTGTGTGGAGGAGTATCAAGCAAAAATGTATTGTTGATTCTACCATGGAAGCCGAGTATGTGGCAGCCTCTGAGGCAGCCAAAGAAGCGGTTTAGCTCAGAAACTTTCTGTTGGACCTCGATGCGATACCTAGTTTGCCTAAGTCTATTACACTTTATTGTGATAATAGTGGTGCAGTTGCAAACTCGAAGGAACCACGCGCCCATGAGACAGGTAAACACATTGAGCGCAAGTACCACCTGATGCAAGATTTCGTAAAGAAAAGAAAAGTTGCTGTGATCAAGATAGCATCAGCCGACAACTAGCTGATCCCTTTACAAAGAGCTTACCAGCTAAGGCTTTTGATAGTCATGTTGAGGGAATGGGAGTTAGATGTGTAGCAGCATGGCTTTAAGTATAAGTGGAAGATTTGTAACAGTATACTGAAAAGCAATGCTTTGAGTATAAGTGGGAGATTGTCAGGGTTATATACCAAAAGCATCACTCTTGTAGTAACCTTATTTCTTTAAATTTTGAATGAGAATCATATGGACAAATGTTTGCATATTGTATTTGTTACAAGTGTTAATACAAATGTCTGATATTTTATATTATAGATAATATGGTGTGTGGTGTCACACAGAAGATCATATTATCAGTTCCCTATGGAGTATATAAATAGTTCACAACCTAGATGGACTTGGACAATCTATTGGAAAGGTTGTAGTGTAATCTGGTATTAGTCTATCTTGACTATAGGTTTACACTAGTACACTTTGTGTGTATTTAACAGGACCACTTGAGGTTGTTCTCTTTGTACTGACTACATAAGAGAACAAACACCTCTGTTATTATGGATGCTTGTGCTCTTAATCCGGATATAATAACAGACATGTATATGCAGTGTGCATTACTTTGACTCATGAAAGAGTGAGATTCATTATGGATCAACAACCTCTATGAATTGGGTAATAATATTGTATGTATGATGGGCTGTTGATTATAAATGGAATCCATGTCCCGATACATCGGGTTGATGATGTCCTCTTAAGGAGCTCATAAGGATTGTCAGCGTAACATATATATATATCCTCTATTCTCTGGCCGCCAAATTACTGATCAAAAATATGAAACTTTCTCTAAATTTGTGATTCACGTAAGGAGAGAAAGAGAGGGCAGCCAAGAAGAACAAAAGGTTGGGAGATCGTCGTCCACACGACGTCCAACTCGAGAAAGGTATACGTACAGAAGATCTTGGGATCGTCTGCTCGAGATTGCCAGAAATTACTTGTCTTTTTTCTGCCGCAGGTATAATTCGTGAACCCTAGTTTCCGCCTATGAAGAGTTAGAACACGTATTAAATCTGTTTAACTTTTTATCGATCAATATGCACACCAAAGTAACGGCCTTAGGAATCCCCAGTTCCATCAGTCTCCTCATCGCCCAAAAGTACAGTAACTCAGTTGTCTTCGAAAAAAACAGTCTCCTCGTCGTCCAAGATCGTAGTGACTCTATCATCTTCGAAACACAGTCTCCTTGTCGCTCAAAAGTGCAGTGACTCCGTCGTCTTCGAAACACAGTCTCCTCGTTACCCAAAAGAGCAGTGACTCCGTCGTCTTTGAAACACAGTCTCCTCGTCGCCCAAAAGCATAGCATCGTCTTCGAAGTACAATGTTCTCGTCGCTCAAAAGTGTAGTGACTCCGTTGTCTTTGAAACACAGTCTCCTCGTCGCCCAAAAGCGTAGTGACTCTGTCGTCTTCGAAACATAGTCTCCTTGTCGCCCAAAAGCGCATTGACATCGAAGCCTCACCAGAAGCACAGCTTGCCTAGATGCGCAATCCTATGAGGTGGCATTGTTCTACGTGGCCAGTCTGGTACCTATATCTTTTTAGATGATATCCAATCGGTTTTGTTTAAACCACCGCTCCAAAGATAAGAACAAAATTTAATTCTATTGATAAGGGCAATATCCAATCAGTTTGTTTAAATTGTTGCCCCAAACATAGAGATCATCAGGTTAGCTAACTACCACATGCGATTAAAGTCAACTACCATATGCTCAGCTAACTAACTCCGTGCAATCAGCTGCCTGAAGAGATCATCCGGTCCTCAGAGGACTAGCAAGATACATAAAACATGCCTACGAATACGACCGTAAATAACATGTATGGAGGATAAGAACACTGCAAGAAGAACATCTAACGACGACGAGTTGTGTGGAAATGTAATACTAAACTTGGCTAACTAGCAATCAGAACTCAAATAGCTTGTAGTACAATGCAAGATACTCCCAATTTATAGTGTTTCAATTGACGTACAAAGCAGGATACTCTCAGTCGAGATTAGCCAATTCTAGTATCGATCTCCTCTCCTAAAGGATACAAGGTCAAGCAGACTCCTATAAATCGTAGTACAATGCAAGATACTCCCAATTCATAGTGTCACAAATCAAGTCAATCAATCAATAAATATATGCAATAGGTCATAGTACAATATAAGATACTCCCGATCTATAGTATGTCTCAAGTCAAGTCAATCAAGCAATATCAAGATAAAGAATCGGTTATAGGTCGTAGTAGTATATCTCAACTGTAGTACAATGCAAGATACTCCCAGTCAAGAATGGTCAAGTCAAGAATAGGATATAAAAACTGACAACTCAATCACGAGACAAGATAACACAAAAAGACCAATAATCAAGCAATGTCGAATATCCTATACGTGCACGTATTCTAGAACAAGTAAAACAATCAATGCAAATCCATCACAATATGGAATCCTGTGGCAATATAAAAAGGAATACAATGAAGAAAGAGAAAACAATGTAAATACTGTATATGTTCGACAAGGTATGCTTGCTTGAGGGTTGTACAGAGAACTAACAATATATCGCCAATCAACAAGTCAGAAAGTCCAAGTCCTACAACTGCCTCCAGAAGCTGTAATAGATATTACCAACATTTCCAGATTAGTCAAATTAGCTAGGATAGCCTATCCTTAAGTCCAATTTTGGACACAGGGGCAAAATAATAATTTCTGGTCAAAACGGTATCCGCCGTTGGACCCGCTTTATACTGAAAAGCGTGCTAGAGTCAATGGTCTCTAAAGTCGTCAAACTATATGTCTACGGATTCATTTTGATGATAAGAACCCAACCGTATGTCCAAAGTTGGATTCCGGCAGGCCGTACACAAAATCGCCCGTTGAATCGGACCGTAGGGCCCGCAAAACGGCGATCCGATCAACTGTCTCAGAATTAGACCAAACTTGGCATACAAGTCCAGAAAAATGATATAGAGTTGGCGCAAGTTTCGTCTCGATCTGACGAACGTGCACAAAGTAATTGGGAAATTTGCACAGAGGCCGATACGGTAAATTTCGACGGATACGCATCAAATTCGTCGCGCACACGCAACCAATTTGAATTCCGTCAAATCCCACACGTCCACGAAGCCGATACGCCCCTTTCGATGCTTTCGGTTTGCGACCACGTCCCCGGTTTGGCGGGACGCACGTCGTTTCGGTTGGTTTTTCTAAAAAAAATTTTGTTTAAAAACATTTTTTTTATTGTTAACAATGGATAATTATCTGCACAATAACTCAAAAATAAATCTAACTGAGTTGTTTTAATCGTGTATATGTTGTCTACAAATTTGTTCAGGGACTTTTCCAAAACTGTCGATGGAACGATAATTAATCGCCTTCTAAAACGGGTCCATGAACTAGTATCCTGTTTCGTTTCGAAACAATTTTTTTCACTTTTTGGTCGAATTACAAGTCGAATTTGATTCGATTCACTTCAAAACTATCCTATGGGGTTGAAGGGGGATAGGTTAGCTTCATACCTGTGTAACTGGTTTGTGATGACGTCGAGCGTAGAGAAAAAAAACGTACCGCAAACCAGTGTGGTTGCTGCTGCTGTTGTTACGGCCTTCGCTACTCTGGTGCGACGGCCTTGCTATCGCCGGCCGATGGCCGACCCCGGCCAGCCTGCGGCGGCACGCGCGCAGGGGAGGGGCGCATGTGGGTGGAGGCGTACTGTGTTTAGGGTTTGAGTTTTTGAGTAACTCACTCTCGGCCTCTCTCGATATCTTTATACATGCGGTTCTGTTATAGAACATGGGTCGGAGGGAGAATTCGTTGGGCTGGGCTGGCCGCTGGGTTATGGGGTTTAGTTACTAGGCTTTGGGTTTTTGTTTTTCTTTCATTTATTTCTTTTTATTTATATCTTTTAATATATATATATATATATATATATATATATATATATATATATATATATATATATATATATATATATATATATATATATATATATATATAAATATATATATATATATATATATATATATATATATATATATATATATAAAATATATATATATATTTATATATATATATATTTTTATATTTTTTTATATATATTTTATATATATTTATATATTTTATATATATTATATATATATATATATATATATATATATATATATATATATATATATATATATATATATTATATATATATATATATATATATATATATATATATATATATATAAATATATATATATATATATATATATATATATATATATATATATATTTATATATTATATATATATATATATATATATATATATATATATATATATATATATATATATATATATATATATATATATGCACACTCATATAATATTCTTCATAATATCTAATTAGCATCTTAATGCTATATATTACTAGTACAGGGCCTTTTTATTGGAATATGTATATATATAGATAAACTTATTTAAAATAATAATAAAGAATTTTATTTACTGCATAAACAATAACCTTCAGATTAATTATAATCATATGATCAATCAAAATATAGACCAAGAGCAGTTTTGGTGAACCTAACTAACATACTCTTTATCTGGCTTAGAAAATCATACAATTATTATAAAACATTATTTAATAATAATAATACCAATTTTGTACAAATAATCAAATATCTAGAAAATATACGTCAAGTCCTAAATTAATTAAAAAATATTTGTATACACATAAAATATTCCTACATGGTCTGTCTTTGGATGCACTACATCACTATAAGGGCTCAGGCTCAGTGCGGGTCCAATTTGACTAGTTTAGTACAACCGGGTTTCCTAAAATTCAAAAATCTAATTAATAATAATTATATCGTTCTATAGGGGTTAAGTCGCAACTTGGCCTGGTTTTCCTAGTTAGAACAATCCTATGGCTCGACTTTTCCCTACCATGGCTAAACACTAGTCAAAGCACGCCACTGCACTATCCGTGCCATGATTCCTAGTCACTTTGTACTCCAATTTCTAACCATGACTAAATCATCTACCGTAATAATTAACTAATTAATTATTTATAAAAATTTAAAGATCACCATTCAAATAAAATAAATAATAATAAAATATTTCAAAAATTTTCGGAAAGGGGAGCTACAAATCTACCCACCTTAAAAATAATTTCGTCCTCGAAATTCTAATTCGTAACTATTCCTAAAATTCAAAAAGAATGTCTACTTTAAACTTAATCTCCTTAAATTTTAATCCCCAAATAATTTATATTCTCCTCCTAGTCACTTTGTAACTACGAATCTTCGATGACTTCTGCCCACCTTTGGTCACACTACTCCATCAAATCTTCTGCCGCTAAAACTTTATAATCCTCTAACTAGTTGCTAACAATCCTACCAACAGATATCTAGGGCATCTGGCATCTATAATCCCTCATATCTATAGATAACCAAATATTCAATATTCAAGCATTAATATACTATAACTTAAGGATTTCCGATGAATTCTAGACGGTACGATCATTCGTCACCCCGAAATAGGAAAGGACGAGAATCAATGGTACGGAAAGGCAAGGAAGTATAATCGAGGGCAAATATGGAGTTTTCAAGGACGTAGGGAATTTCTAGGAGAATTTTCAAAGGCAGAGTGGATTGAGATTTCTAGGTTTAGTCATTGTCGCAGGCTCGTACCAGTACAGTTACGTAACCGGTACGATATGGTCTGACCTGTATGGGCCACCACAAAAACTTGTCACGATCCGCACCCGCTTTTCGGACGCGAGAGCGTGAGCAAGCCAGCTACGTATTAAGCGAACTGCAGCCCGATTCGAGTACGTATAAGCTGTCAAGACCATGGTATCATGGCTAATATGGTAACCTATAGTGTATCTCAATCCACAAGCATATATAAGACAAGAAAGAAAAAGTATGGGTCATGGTCTGCAGCCCACTAGCATATATATCTGATTAGACTCCAAGGATAATATGAGTCTATAAAGCTAAGCTGATAAGCATGATATATCATAAAAGCACGAAAAAGATAGTAAATCAATAACACTAACAAAATACCTGAATCATGCGATTGAAGTCAATTACCACATGCTCAGCTAACTAACTCCGTGCAATCAGCTACCTAAAGAGATCATCAGGTCCTCAGAGGACTAGCAAGATACATAAAACATGCCTACTAATATGATAGTAAATAACATGTATGGAGGATAAGAACACTGCAAGAAGAACATCTAAGGACGACGAGTCGTGTAGAAATGTAATACTAAACTTGGCTAACTATCAATCAGAACTCCTATAGCTTATAGTACAATGCAAGATACTCCCAATCTATAGTGTTTCAATTGACGTATAAAGCAGGATACTCTCAGTCGAGATTAGCCAATTCTAGTATCGATCTTCTCTCCTAAAGGATACAAGGTCAAGCAGACTCCTATAAATCATAGTACAATGTAAGATACTCCCAATTTATAGTGTCGTAAATCAAGATAAAGAATCGGCTATAGGTCGTAGTACAATGTAAGATACTCCCAATCTATAGTATATCTCAACTGTAGTACAATGCAAGATACTCCCAGTCAAGAATGGTCAAGTCAAGAAAAGGATATAAAAACTGACAACTCAATCACGAGACAAGGTAACACGAAAAGACCAATAATCAAGCAATGTCGAATATCCTATACGTGCACGTATTCTAGAACAAGTAAAACAATCAAGGCAAATCCATCACAATATGGAATCCTATGGCAATATAAAAGGAATACAATGAAGAAAGAGAAAACAATGTAAATACTGTAAATGTTCGGCAAGGTATGCTTGCCTGAGGGTTGTACGGAAAACCAACAATATATCACCAATCAACAAGTCAGAAAGTCTAAGTCCCACAACTGCCTCCAGAAGCTATAATAGAAGTTACCAACATTTCCAGATTAGTCAAATTAGCTAGGATAGCCTGTCCTTAAGTCCAATTCTGGACACAGGGGCAAAACGGTAATTTTGGGTCAAAATGGTGTCCGTCGTTGGACCCGCTTTGCACCGAAAAGTGTGCCAGAGTCAATGGTCTCTAAAGTGTCAAACTATATGACTACGGATTCGTTTTGATGATAAGAACCCAACCGTATGTCCAAAGTTGGATTCCGACAGGCTGTGCACAAAATCGCCCGTTGAATCGGACCGCGTGGCCCACAAAATGCCAATCCGATCAACTGTCTCAGAATTGGACCAAATTTGGCATACATAATAAAAAAAATGATACGCTCCTGTTGGCGCAAGTTTCGTTTCGATCTGACGAACGTGCACAAAGTATTTGAGAAATTTGCACAGAGACCGATACGATAAATTTTGACGGATACGCATCAAATTCGTCGCGCACACGCAACCAATTTGAATTTCGTCAAAGCTCACACATCCAAGAAGCCGTTACGCACCTTTTGATGCTTTCAGTTCGTGACCACGTCGCCCGGTTTGGCGGAACGCACGTCGTATCGGTTGGTTTTTCTAAAAATCTTTCGTTTAAAAACATATTTTTCTTGATTGTTAACAATGGATAATTCTCTGCATAATAACTCAAAAATAAATCTAACTGAGGTGTTTTAATCGTGTATATGTTCTCTACGAATTTGTTTAGGGACTTTTCTAAAACTGTCGATGGAGCGGCGATTAATTGCCTTCTTAAACGGGTCCATGAACTAGTATCTTGTTTCGTTTCGAAATAGTTTTTTTCCACTTTTTGGTCGAATTACAAGTCGATTTTGATTCGATTTACTTCGAAACTATCCTATGGGGTTGAAGGGGGATAAGTTAGCTTCGTACCTGTGTAACTGGTTTACGACGATGTCGAGCATGGAGGAAGAAATCGTACCGCAAACCAGCGTGGTTGCTGCTGCTGCTGTTACGGCCTTCATTGCTCTGGTGCGGCGGCCTTGCTGTCGTCGGCCGACCTCGGCCAGCCTGCGGCGGCACACGTACGGGGGAGGGGCGCATGAGGGTGGAGGCGTGCTGTGTTTAGGGTTTGAGTTTTTGAGTAACTCACTCTCGGCCTCTCTCGATATCTTTATACATGCGGTTCTGTTATAGAACAGGGGTCGGGGGGAGAATTCGTTGGGCTGGGCTGGCCGCTGGGTTGTGGGGTTTAGTTACTGGGCTTTGGGTTTTTGTTTTTCTTTCATTCATTTCTTTTTATTTATATATTTATATATATATATATATATATATATATATATATATATATATATATATATATATATATATATATATATATATATATATGCACACTCATGTAATATTCTTCATAATATCTAATTAGCATCTTAATGCTATATATTACTAGTACAGGTCCTTTTTATAGGAATATGTATATATATAGATAAACTTATTTAAAATAATAATAAAGGATTTTATTTACTGCATAAACAATAACCTTCAAATTAATTATAATCATAGGATCAATCAAAATATATACCAGGAGCAGTTTTGGTGAACCTAACCAACATACTCTTTATCTGGCTCAGAAAATCATACAATTATTATAAAACGTTATTTAATAATAATAATACCAATTTTGTACAAATAATCAAATATCTAGAAAATATATGTCAAGTCCTAAATTAA
Organism: Iris pallida; assembly: GCA_029216955.1. Lineage (NCBI taxonomy): Eukaryota > Viridiplantae > Streptophyta > Magnoliopsida > Asparagales > Iridaceae > Iris > Iris pallida. The sequence continues at coordinate 6,823,575 of JANAVB010019198.1, read as the reverse complement.
TTAAGAAATATTTGTATACACATAAAATATTCCTACTTGGTCTGTCTTTGGATGCACTGCATCACTACAAGGGCTTGGGCTCAGTGCGGGTCCAGTTTGACTAGTTTAGTACAACCGGATTTCCTAAAATTCAATAATCTAATTAATAATAATTAAATCGTTCTATAGGGGTTAAGTCGTAATTTGGCCTAGTTTTCCTAGTTAGAATAATCCTATGGCTCGGCTTTCCCCTACCATGGCTAAACACTAGTCAAAGCACGCCACTGCACTATCCGTGCCATGATTCCTAGTCACCTTGTACTCCAATTTCTAACCATGACTAAATCATCTACCGTAATAATTAACTAATTAATTATTTATAAAAATTTAAAAATCACCATTCAAATAAAATAAATATAAATAAAATATTTCAAAAAAATTTGGGAAGGGGAGCTACACTTATAGTTCCACTTGCATCCAATGGCTTTTACACCAACGGGTGGTTCTACAAGCTCCCTGACCTGATCAGAATCCATAGATTCTATTTCAGATATCATTGCTTTTTGCCAAGACTCTGCATCTTTATGTTGGACTGCTTCGTTGTAGGTACAGGGATCATAATCTTGTTCCTCAGGGACGAAGTATGACGACTCTCCCAAGAACATATATCTATCAGGTTGTATCACAACTCTCCCACTATGACGAGGCACTATCGGTTGTGGTGTAACATTTGTGACACATTGTGCAGTTATTTGTGGTTCATCCTCTTGTACTGTTGGTACTGAAGTACTTGGTGTCTCACCTCTCAGTTCTTCTAGAACAACTCTACTTGTGGGTTTATGGTTTATCACATAGTCTTCCTCTAAAAATTGGGCATTGGTGCTAACAATGACCTTCTAATCCTTAGGACTATAAAATAAACCTCCTTTCGTTCCTCTTGGATAGCCTACAAACAATCGTACTTCTGTACGAGATTCTAACTTATCGGCTTTCCCATTTAGCACATGCACTGGACTACCCCAAATTTGAACATGTTTCAGACTAGGCTTACGCCCAATCCACAACTCTGTGGGAGTAAGAGGTACAGACTTAAAAGGAATCAAGTTCAGAATATAAGCTGCGGTCTCTAAGACATATCCCCAAAACGAATCTAGTAAATCTGAATAACTCATCATTGGCCTAACCATCTCCATAAGAGTTCTATTCCTTCTTTCGGCTACACCATTTTGCTGGGGCGTTCCAGGTGCAGTCAATTGGGATGTAATTCCAGCCTCTGATAAATAATCCCTAAACTCTCCAATGAGGTACTCGCCACCATGATCTGATCGTAATGACTTGATACATTTTCTATCACGTTTCTCCATTTCAGACTTGTGCTCTTTGAATTTTTCAAAGCACTCAGACTTACGGCGATTAAATAAATTTATCCATACCTTCAATAATCGTCAATAAATGTGACAAAATATTCAAAGCCATGCACCTCTAGCTTGGATAGTCATGGGTCCACACAATCAGAATGAACCAATTCCAACACATCTTTGGCACTATACCCCTTTGTCGTAAAAAGCCTTTTGGTCATTTTACCTTCCAACCAGGATTCACAGACTGGTAGTGCCTCCACTTCCAATGAACTCAAAGGTCCATCTTCAAGTAGTCTTTGAATCCTTCTTAGGTTAATATGCTCCAATTGCAAGTGCCAAAGATATGTTTGGTTCATATAAGAAGGTTCCTTTCTCTTATTTAAGTTAGATGACATATTATTCATTTTTATAAGTTGCATTGTGGGCAAAATAGGATTAATGGCATACATATTATCAACTAATACACCAGAACAGATAAAATATTTATTCTTTCTAATAACAATATTGTCAATAAAATAAACTGAATATCCATCCTTAACTAACATAGAAACAGAAATTAAATTCCTTCTAAGTGAAGGTGCATAAAGACAATCTCTCAATGTCAAAGACTGATTTCTACCAAAAGATAAAGTAACATCTCCGAATGCAACGACCGCTACTTTTGTAGCGTCACCCATACACAAGCATATCTCTCCATCACTGAGTCGCCTAGTTTCCTGGAACCCCTGTAATATATTACAGACATGATTAGTGGGTCCTGTATCTACACACCAGGTGCCGGTAGATAACATCGCTAAACATGTTTCAACTACTAGTAAATGAGATATACCTTCTTGGTTCCCTTGTTTGAGAAGTGGACAGTCAGTCTTCCAATATCCTGACCCTTTGTACTTGAAACATTTGCCTTTCGGCTTTTTCATAACGCCTTAAGGTCCCATGCCCTTCTTTGCTGAGTTTGCCTGTTTCTGAATATTATTCTTCTTCTTATCGCCTTTTGGCTTAGAAGTAGAAGCCTTTTCAGAAACAAAAATATGACCACTCTGCCTAAAGAGAGATTCAGCATCATGTAGCTCTTTTGCAAGTTCTGCCAAACTATACAACTTTTGTTCATGTTGTAATTAAGGCAAAAATTGTTAAAACTTTTAAGTAGAGTCCCGAGAATGATATCGACCTGGGATTCTTCATCGAGTTCAGCTCCAAGGATCTCCATCTCATTTAGATGACCCATCATCTTGAGAACATGATCCTATACTGGTGTACCCTCAGCCATTTTTGTATTCATCAAACACTTCATAGCAAACTGCCTAGCTGCTCTACTCTGATGTCCGAAGAGTTCTTTGAGGTTATATATTATGTCATAAGCTGTGGCCATGACCTGATACTGATGTTGCAGTACATTTGACATAGATGCCAAAATGTAACACTGTGCCATCTCATCTGCCTTTTTCCACTTCTTATAGACCTCTTTGACCTCTTCATCAGAGTTAGCATTAGGCTTAGGTGGGCATTCCTCAACAAGTATATATTTGTACTCTTCAACTGTCAGGACAATATCCAAATTACGTTTCTAGTCAATATAATTAGGTCCAGTAAGCTTGTTTTCTTTAAGAATCACCATAAGTGGACTGAAGAACCCATTTTTGAAATCCTGAGAATCACATAAATAAAAATTATGTAGGGCAAAAAACTTTTTGAATCAATTAAAAATTTATTCCCTTAAAACAATAATAAAAAATTCACCAACACCTTGAACATCATGAATTTAGCATGCTACGATAGTGTGGACATATACAAATTCAACTTTGTTCAAGTAGGTATTTTCTATTAATTTTACTATCATGTCAACATAACTTTATGACAAATAAAATTAATCTGTTGGTTTTGCACTAGTCATACAAATAATAGCAGTGACTCCGATGGAAAGAATACCATTATTTGTATCCAAGTGTATACCATTACTTAATACTAAATCCATTACCTTGTAATGAGTTCCTTCAGATGGAGAAGTGTACACATACTAGGTAACTTTCTACAATTATCCCTAAGAAAGTTTGTATTGGTGATCCATAATTATACTCATCCGATATGGAGGAAAGCACTAAAGCCAACACGCAAGTATAATTACATCACCTACAAACCAGTAATGGAGACCATAGGATTTATGCTAAATAAAATTTTCTCTCCCACTTAGTTATTTACAATAAGGGTTTTTCTATTAGTTGATATTATGTCCATGTTGTCCATTATTAATGTAGGCTTAGTTTTTCAAAAAAAACATCCACATAATAATAAACATGCATAATCAGAAAAAACAAAATGACAACAAACAAGAGAAAAATATCCAACTATTATGGTCATCTTTTCTGCTCCGTCCTCAACTATCCGAATCCAAAATCTGGCGCTGTGCCGATCTATTCGAGTTCGACCTGCCAGGTCAAGACGCGGGATTCGGGGCAGCGCCCTATTTTTTTACTTTTTAAGGTTTTGGTTGTCAATTTCTTCATCGAAAATCATCCATCTGCCTCTGGACTGCTTAAAACCAGCATGTAGTCCGACGTCAAAAATAGACACCACCACCATCACGATTGATAAAAATAATTAAAATTACATCAATCCTATGCCTCCCGAAGGAGTTCACACATAATCTAGATTGAAAATTAAAATAATAAGCACGATTAACCCTCATGATTTTAATTACATCCAGAATAACAACAACATACACGATATGTCCGTGGTTTAAAACAACACAAACAAAAACATGTATTGTACCTTAATAGTTGGATCTAAGATGCCTGCAAAATCGAGTTAGAACAGATCTACATCTATCGACTATTACACAGTACAAGTTTATTGGACAACATGGACGTATCAATCAATACGCAGATCCAAAGTGGCTCTGATACCAATTGATGGAACTGGGGATTCCCAGGACTCTAGTTTGGTGTACGTATTGATTGATAGAAAGTTAAACAAATATAAATGTGTTCTAACCCTTCATAGGCGAAAACTAGGGTCCACGAATTATTCCTGCGGCGGGAAGAAGACAACAGTACCTAGTAATCTCAAGCAGTCACGACCCCAAGAGCTTCTGCACGTATTCCTTCCTCGGGTTGGACATTGTGTGGGCGACGATCTCCCAACTTTTTTTTTATCTTGGAAGCCCCTTCTTTTTCTCCGTACGTAGATCACAAATTTAGAGAAAGCTTCTTCGTTCTAATGATGATTTGGCAGCCAGAGAATAGAGGATATATATATAAGGCTACGGCAGGAACCATGAGAAAAAATTAGGGTTAGGTCTCCTAACGGATCTGGGTGTCCTGTGTTCAGCCCGAACACACAACCCAGTCCCATTAATAATAGTTCGGTCCACTAATGAGCTATCGTTGCACTACCTTCCTAATCCCAAATTATTATTGTGGGCTCCTTCTATTATATGCTCGTTGGGCTCCCCATGTTAAGATATCGAATATCCGTCGATCAGATTAAGTTACTGACAACTATATTGATCGACATCTTTTATCCTTAAGTAGTACCACTCAACTTTATTTGTCATGTCGGATATAATCCACCTGGAGGGTTTACCTGACAATCCATATGAGCTTCTTAAGGGGATATCATCAACCCGACGTATCGGGACATGGATTCCTTTTATAATCAACAGCCCATCATACATACAATGTTATTACCCAATTCAAAGAGGTTGTTGGCCAATAATGAATCTCACTCTTTTATGAGTCAAAGTAATACACACTGCATATACATTTCTGTTATTATATCCGGATTAAGATCACAAGCATCCATAATAAAAGAGGTGTTTGTTCACTTATGTAGTCAGTACAATAAGAACAACCTCAAGTGGTCATGTTTAATTTTTGTACATGATATTTTTGCTCTTGTATTTACTTACCACATTTCTCATATCTTGTTATATTCATGTACCTGTTCTATTATCTTTTATATTCTCTCTATTTACTGTTACATAGTCTATATCATTTACTGGAACTATTATTAGAGGAGTGGTTTGCTCCAATTCTGGCTGGATATATTTTTTAGATGGTTTAGAGGATTGGTGTCCTACCTACTACGGATCTCATGATATGTTGGGTGTATACATGGAGACTTTGGCTAAAGAGGGACTAGTTTTAGTAGAGGAGACAACACCAGAAGGGACTCAGCTAGATTAGCTATTAGTACTTGATTTGTCTACAGCTTTCTAATACATTGAGATGTTATTATTATTTACTTATGTTTATGTTGAGATAGTTAGACTCATAGACTCTGGTTGTGGATTTGGTTGTGTTATGCTTCTAGACTTCTCTTGGATTATCATTTCATATCTTTTATGTCATTACTGTTCCATTTATCTTTCTTATAGTTTATTACGATTGAGTATGAGTATTATCATTATGTTGTCCTCCTTTTGGAGTTGAGATAACATTAACAGGTTGTGATACATATTCATGAGATGTATTAGTTAGTATTGTTGACCTAGAAACATTTTATCGCTGATGCTGTGGCTTAGGCTGAACGTATCCACGTACTCGTGCCCTCACATCGGGTGTGGGTCGTGACACATTTTTGTTGTGGCCCATGCAAGTTCGGCTTCGCAATTATAGCAATGTCGTGGTAGTGCAATGGCTTAGTTGTACTACTGCAATCCTGCGATATGATATAGAAAATATGATATTAGGATGAGAGAATACTCAATCACAAATTAGGATTCCTTGAGAGATTCCTGGAACGGCCCCTGAGAATCTCATTATAAACTCTATTTTAAAATCTATTTTCACTTATTTTCGTTTACTCTTCCTTGTTCATTGTTGAATTTGATTATTGGTGTTCGTTATTGACTTTGATTTTGTATCGAGATAAATTTTATGACTAAATTAAGGTACATTCTGATGATATATTTGATGAGGACAGTGTGAATGGTAATTGTATGCTTTAGTTATAGAGTCTAGAGTTTATTGCAGCAATACTAACTAGCATGACAAAGACATAGAGCATAATTTTGGATATACTTATTTTAGTTATGGAATTTAGAGTTTCTCGTAGCCATACCGGTTGGCGTGGTGAGAATTTTAGATAACATACTTATAGAGGTATATACCTTGGTTATTGACTCTATCGTTTATTGCAGCTATACTTACTGGCATGACGAAGATTCTGGATAACATGATTATGTATAGACGTATATGATTATCAGATTGTATCTTAAATTGGTTCTTAACATATCATCTCTATCATTCCACTCCTATTATTATAGAATTCATTTTCATCACCTTCCCTAGCTCAGGAATAAGGATATCTTTAGTTTCTCTAGTCCAGTTCCTTATAGAGCTTTATTCTATTAATTTCTGAGGTTTCTTGGATAGTGTAATAGTTTGGTAACTTACATATAGGTTTGTGTCGTTGAGTATCAGTATTGATTGTTGGGAGTGTAGCTTGTAGGTCTGTGAGTGATTTCTGGTTGGACATGTGAGCTATAGACATCAATCTAGAGATAACTCATAGTACAACCAGTACCTTTGTAGCAATAGTTCTATGGTAGGTGTCAGTATAGTTAGTATTTGTACCAATGGTAGAAGGAAGAGTAGAGTATTAGTTGTGATTCCAGGAGTTGGTATCAGTGTCATCATGTATGTTTTATATATGTGTATTAATGCAAGAATAGGTATCATGTGAGTGTGGAGTATTTAGAAAATCTGAATTTGGTAGGATAACAAAGGGGTAGCAGTCAAACAAAGGGGTAGCAGTCATGGTTGTATCATAATAGGCAGTATGTTATAGTTAGGTACCTAAAATCTGGAGGGTGTATGTTCTTATAGAAAATATTTGGATGTATCTGTTGAGTGCATCACAGGATACATATGTGTCTAATAGAAGAGTACATGTATGTGGGTGTGTTATGATGTATCAGTAGTAAGTAGCAAAGGGTGAGTGAAAAGTTCTGTAAGGGTATGGGATTTAGCTTGAAAGATTATCAAATCTCATATACTGGATAACTTTTGAGAATATCAGAATTATGAAGGTATGCAAATATTAGATGTTATTTTACATATTCTCGAGGCTACGAATTTGTTATTCATAAGAATTGATGGAAGTATTGAGGGATAGTAACACTAACGAAAATTTTAGTTATGAGAAATCTGAAGTTATCAATATGATAATATGGAATAAACCAATGAAACTAAAGATTTGGAAAGAAGGAAATATGAATTTTTTTGACTCTTGGAGTATAATTTGAATTTAGGGTAACATTCTGAAAATCAAGATTATGATTAGAAGTTTTAATTTCATAAAATAAAATTTTGGTAAATAATGATTGATGGGTTGTAGATATTGAGGTTAAAAATTCTAATTTAGTAATATAGTTATTAAAGGGAATATAAGAACATGAATAAGACAATGACAAAAAAAATTTAAAAAGGGAATTGAGAAATGCAAAGACTGAATTGAGGATAAGGTGAAGAGACTAAATTGTGGACACACATTTTGACTTGAAGATCATGGATATAGTTGAATTCAAAAGTTAGAGAAGTTGGAAGTTTTATAACATATAGAGTTCGATGAAGGATCATGAGTTTTGACGTTGCCAAGGATCATGATGAATATCGAGTTTTTGTAGTTGATGGATGAGGTAATTGACAAATGATTGAGGATTGATCCATGCGAAAATGTGATTGAATAAGCGCGACAGAAGATTTGATTAAAGGTGTATACTAAATTTGAGACAAGAGATCAAATCTGGATGGAAAGTTTAAATCATTGTAGTTAGGGTAACCATTTAGTATTAGAGATTGAGTAAGTTAGTTAGACTATGAGGTAGAACATGATTGGCTCTTAGGGATTATCTAAATATGATTGATGGAATGAATATTAGGAAACCAAAATGTCGATGATTTATTTGGAAAGAAATTGTATAAGATAATGAGGTCAGAAGATGCACAAGAGGCTTTGTAGTGAATGTTACCTTTGAGTTCGAATTTTAAGATCAATATATAAAGGGTAGTAGTTATAAGTGGCGTAATTGTCCAGATACAGAACATCTCAAGTATCAGAAACATTCAAGATATGGGTAACCTAGTGGTTAGTGTAATAGATATAGGAGAGATCCATGAGTACCTTAGTAGAGGGTATTCCGTAGGTGTCATGTATATGAGTTAATGTCATGTGATAGTTAGTGTCATAAATTTGGGTAGGTATCCTATAGATAGTAACTTATAAGTCTTAGTATAGACTCCTTAGTGGTGCGTGCCAGTGAGTTAAGTTTGTCCATGGCCTAGAACCATAGTATATCATTATTATTAGAGATGGTAACCATTGGTATTAAGTATTTTGTCTAATGATGTTAGTGACTGGAGTGAGTGTCAGAGATAGGTAAGAAGTCTAGCTAGGCCACCTATGGAATCGCAAATTGACCCGCACCCGCATAGGGAGACACCCAGCAGGACAGGACTTTTGCAATAATGGTCGAGGGGACCAATGTTATAGGTGATGGGTTAGCTGGTTCTGTTCTGATCTTCTTCTTTCCTTTCCTTTCCTTTCTATCTATTGATCTGTGTGATTCCTAATATCTTATAGTTTACATTAGTAATATTGTGCTATAGTATACTTAGTAGTAACCCTTGATAGAGACTACAATATCGTGATAGGTGGAGACCATAACCATGCATGTTTGACAATTTTGGATGTTCTTTTCAATAGAATTATATGTTGTATAATTTTAGATAGAATTTTCTTAAGACCATAATTTGATAGGGGGCGGCTTGACCATAGTGAGGATTAAGAGAATAGGAGGAGACGATATGTATGAGTGATACCTATTTTTTGAAACATGAGTTATTCTTTATTTCATGTCCTGCTTTCATCTTAAATTTTGAGGACGAATTTTTACCTAAGGGAGGTAGGATTGTAACTACCACATTCCAATATCGAGGTATTTTAGAAATTTTGCATGTTGATTATTTTTTATATATATATCATTTTACATTAGTGGTTGCCTAAAATTATATTAGTGTCATTTAGTAGCTAGCTAATTAGATTTTGCAAGTGTTAGTGCTAACTATTGTTAGTCATGACATTAGCAATTAAAATTAATTAAGTTTAGTTGTCATGAAAGGAATATTCTTTTTAGTTGTAGAGATTCCTTCCTTTAGTTAATTAGATTCCATTCATGACAAATAAAGAGGAGCAAACTTGATATTTTGGCATGACCAAAACCTTACTATAAGAGATAATTTCTTATTAGGGATTCATCCATTCATTTCATTTCACTCATTAGCCTCATTTTTTCACAAAACTTCTTCTTCCCCAAGGAAATTCAATTTTCTACCAATTCCACTCAATCCACTTCCAATTCCACTCATCCTCACCATCATGAAGGCCAAGAGCATTGGAAAGCACAAAGAGATCCATAGGAGAGGAGCTTGCTAGGAGATCGTGTCTGACACATCCCTTCCGTGTCTAAATTGGAAATTCTCCAAAGAGGCTATCAAAACACTAGGTAATTCTCTCAATTTTATCAAATTCATGGTTAGGACCACCCCTTGGTCATGTAGGAACTCCCTCATGGTTAGATTTGACTTTCCAATGTTAGATCTAGGCACTAGGAGCCCTCAATTTGGTAAATCTAAGTTGGTGTCATAATTTTGGCACTCAATTTGGGGAAATCCTAATTGTGTCTATTGAGTGTGTGTATTGTGTCCTAATGAGGACTATTGATGTTTATTTGATGGTGTGAAGGCATTCTTGTGTCCAAAATTAGACACGTAGAGTCCCTATCATGATACTCCATGATAGTATAGTAGATTTGGTAAATTTGGTGTATACATGTGTTCTTTGTCCAAAACAGTCCAAATTCATCATAATATTCATCTTCATTTAGCAGCCATAGCAACTTAGAACGCCATAACTCCTAACTCAGGACTCCGATTAATCTTCCATTTGTTTTAAAATCCGTATCGAAGTTAGTTTTTCAAATATATAAATTAATAGGCCAAATTTGTTTTAAAACATGCTGTAAAACCGTTTGAGTGTCAGGTGTTTGAAAGACGAACGCATTTCGGTATTTTCGCAATTTCGGGAGCTTTCGGACACGAAAATGCAATCCGTTTGAAGTTTTGGAAAACTGGTATGAAAGGCTATAATATACCTAAAATTTATTGAATAGGTATAATAGGTGTAGTATTGATTACAAGTAGAGAACTGACAATACGATATAGGCATTTTGTATATCCTATGATCCTAGGTAGTATGGATATCAAGTGAGTGTAGATATCATAGGTTATTAAGTATATGTATAATTTAGTTTTATATATATATATATATATATATATATATATATATATATATATATATATATATATATATATATATTATTGTTAGCTAATAGTATTGATACAAGTGGTTATCAAGTGAGCCAAGTATAGATAAGTTAAGTTTAGGGCAAGATACTAGTATGATACTTGAATACCATGAGGATATTAGTATCATGACACTCAAGTATCATGAGTAAGGTAAGTGAGTATTAGGGTTTGATTAAGGTATCCTATTTGGTATCAAGTATTAGAGTTAGTTGGATAAGTATCTAGGAGGATAAGATATTGGTCAAGATACTAAGGTATTGGATATTAAAACTGAATAATGGATAATATCAAGATGTCAATTGCCAAGACTAGGGTGAGTATCTTGGATGTAAGGTAACCGTAGATTATAGTCATGGGTTAGTATCTTGGATGTTGGTACCATATGATACTTAATGTGGTACCATGGTACCATGTGCAAACAAATGAAATATGTGTGGAATAAATTAGAGTGTGGTATCTTAGGATGTATCAAGGTATTTAAAATATCAAGATACCAAAATATTAGAACTGGTATGAGGTAATACTAGGATACTAAGGTAAGATTATGATATCGGATATTAGATTAAGATACCATGGTAAGGGTAGTGTCTAACTTGGGTAATGGATTAGGTATCAAGGTATGAGTTAAGGTATTGAATATTGGTCAAGGTAATGGCATTAGCTAAGGTATTAGTCTAGAAACTAGGATACGGGATAATATGTTAAGGTATTGGTTAAGGTAATGAGATAATACTAAGGTAATAGCTATGTAATGAGTATATAAACTAAGATAATATGAGTTAGGGTTATATTAGAGTTTATATATATATTATGATATATAAATATATATATATATATATATATATATATATATAATGGATATTAGCTAGTATTAGCTAATATTAGCTAGTATTGATAGTAATAACTGGTAACTTGGATATTAGCAATGTATTGACCAGTATGGACTAGAAAAACTAGTTTAGTCAAGGTATTGACACTAGAACTAAGATATTGACTAATAGTTAAGGAATTTGAGATACGGACTTAGGTATTAGATAAATGTGTAATATGGGTTAAGATACCGTGATACGGGATAAGGTAAATAGCTATAGCCAAGATATTTCTAGAAATTATAGATAGAAGTACATATTAGGGTAATATATATTATGAGCTTAATAGTATAGCCTAAAAACCTAGTATTAGCCTAATATTAACAAGTATTGACTAGTTTGCACCTAAAAATCAAATTGTGACTTATTAAGACCTAGTATAATTTATAAACCTTGTAAATAGGTAAAATCAACCATGAAACTAGGAAATAACCTAGCTAGTTTGACTGTACTAACCTATATTTGAACTAGTTTGACTATTGTGACCTAGTTTTAACCTAGAAACCTAGTTTTGAGTTAATTAAATATATTGTTAACTTCAAACTACTATTTGACCTTCATGCATCATAGGTTACTTGGACTCCAGTTCAGGCACTATTTGATATTTATTGCTCCGAACCTCAGGCGGGTACATTCTCTGATAATTTTCTGTTTATGATATCTTCTATGTTTCTTGTATCTAGTGTAGATATTCTTGATTTCTTGACACATGGTCACACGAATTGGTATTTTCGAATCCTGTCATGTAATGTTATTCCTTGTATATCTTGGTGTATCTTGTGTAAGCCTTATTATTGTTCTTGTACTTGTATGGACACTGATAACTGAGAAGACTTGCTACCTTCTTATAGAATCATGTATCATAATGTACCATGGTTGGATTCACTATACCAGTCGGGGGCAGAGAGTTGTAGATATGCGATCATACCCTCCTTGTATATATCTTGTTCCTTGTGAGTGTTGATCATATAGCGCATCTATGATTAACCAGACCCTTTACCCTTGTACAAGTTCCCACGCTGATCACATGTTAAAGTTGGTGCTCACTCACTTAGATATTTTATTGTTAATTCTTGTACATGATATTCTTGCTCTTGTATTTACTTACAACATTTCTCATATCTTGTTATATTCATGTACATGTTCTATTATCTTGTATATTCTCTCTATTTACTGTTACATAGTCTATATCATTTACTGGAACTATTATTAGAGGTGTGGTTTGCTCCAATCTTGACTGAATATATTTTTTAGATAATTTACAAGATTTGTATTCTATCCACTACGGACCTCAGGATGTAGTGGGTGTAGACATAGAGACTTTGGCTCAGGAGGGACTAGTTCTAGTAGAGGAGACACCACTAGTAGTGACTCAACTAGATTAGATATTAGTACTTGATTTGTCTCTAGCTTTCTGACACATTAAGTTTTTATTATTTTTTACTTATGTTTATGTTGAGATAGTTAGACTCAAGACTTTGGTTGTGGATTTGGTTGTGTTATGTTTCTAGACTTTTCTTGGATTATTATTTCATATCTTTTATGTCATTATCGTATCATTTATCTTCCTTATGGTTTATTGTGATTGAGTATGAGTATTATTATTATGTTGTCCTCCTTTTGGAGTTGAGATAACAATGACAGGTTGTGATACATATTCATAAGATGTTTTAGTTAGTATTGTTGATCTAGAAAATATTTTATCGTCGATGTTGTGGCGTAGGCTGGACATACCCACGTACTCATTACCTCACATCGTGTGCGAGTCGTGACACGACTGGATAACCATATTTTTAGGTGATGACTTAGAAGATTGACGTCCTACTTACTATGGCACACCAGAGACTGATCATAGTACACTTTAGGATACAGGAGCAGCAGTAGCTGATTTACCACTAGAGGACTTTTAGTTTAGCTTAGCACTTTACTTTACTTGTTGTCCGGATGTGTCTCCGGCATACTCATTTATGATGTTTTACTATTTGAGGATTTATGTACTTGATATTTTGGATTAGACTTCTTGCGTATATTTCTTTCTATTCATTTCTACATCTACATGTTAGTATACATGTGATTGAGTTAGATCTTGATATTATGATTTACATTTATATTGTTGGATTGGATGTTATATGAGCTTTAGACAACGTTCTATCGCCGATTTTGCGACATAGGCTGGACATGTTTCTATGTACTTGTATCCGAACACTCGGGTACGGATCGTGACAACTTTTTAGCCCTAAAATTTAGCACCTTCCTATGTGCCAACACAACTCAAAACTACACATAGGAACCTAGTTTCATGACACACCAAGTTTTAGTTCAGATTTATATAACTAAATATCATAAAAGCATGTTAAAATGGATAAAAACACAAAATTAATATGTATTTAATCTCATATTTTTACCATCTAATATTACTCTTATTCTTATTCACAAATACCTAACAAGCATACATGACCATGCCATTAGTTCTTCCCAAACTTATTATACATGCACATGATCAATTTCTAACATTCATACAAGGTCCCAACATGCAAATCATGGTTTTATGATGTTGGATTGATATTAATTTGAAGAGAAAACATCTCATCGAGAAAAATCAAAAAGACAATTTTGATCACCTACCAAGAAAGTATATGCTGGTAAGTTTTTGATTTGCTCCTCCATACTCCATGTGTGCTCCTCTTTGCTTGCTCTTAGTGTATGTCATGACCCGCTGCCAGTTTTTTGGATACGAGTCGGACACGTCCAGCCTACGTTGTTGCAAACAGCGGTAGTAAGCTGTTTATACCTTATAAATCATCATCAAATGATCATGATATCAATCATTGGCTCAATCACAATACTAATAAATGGAAACAACCCAGCATACACTCACGTGATCATCAGTCCACTATCAGATTTCTGGTACAGCATATATATCGAAATCTCCTGAGATAAATCCAGTAATCCTTATCCTCATCAATATACATCTTTAATACCTAATACATCCATAACATCTGATACATTAAAATCTATTCTAATTTGCTAGTGTCTTCCAAAAGCATCTTGATCCACGTATTATCTCCAAACCTAATATGTCAACATTCTTGTTAGGACAGAACTAAAGTACATCCAAATAATATGTCGCACTATATAAAATAAAGATAAATAAATGTAGAAAAATAATAAAATAAAAACTAGACAATAGAATGTTGTCATGACTATGAAACCTGCAACACGAGAAACTATGAGAATAATAATGAACAATGTAACCATGAATGGCCACTAGAATAGTAAATGACCAAGGAGAACATGACTAGCAATCTAGGTGATTTGAAATACATTTTCAATATGCGGACGACAAGACTTTTACTCAGATTGGTACGTCTCAACATACATAAAGCGTATGTCGAACTATTAGTCAAAAACAAAGGGTTTACCCACATATCTACTTGGTATTTTCTTTTTTTTGTGAGAGTCAAAAACAATATCAGGCAATAGCCAAATCTTATGTGTAGAGTACAAGAACACTAACATGATACAGAGTCAGACCGTGTCAAAGTCGTGTCGCAATATAAAACGTGACAAGCCAAAAATAAAAGGTAGCATTTATAATGTATGGAGAAACATCTTGTAAGGCGTACTTGTCTGAGGTCCAATGCTAACTTTTCTCGTAGTCTAATACCTATTAAATACAACACTTAATTATTAGGCTTCTACATATCGTATGAACCTCTTGTTTTATAACCAATGGTTCAAAGAAATCTTGGTCAAGTCAAGAATCACTATATCTAATTACGGTCAAAAATCCAAAACCTATATTTATTAAATCTAGCCCAACTATCAACCAAAACCCCAAATAATATATGCCGATTATATAGCCTAAATTAGCCCAACCCAATTCAACCCAAACCCAATAACCCATTCCTTTTCTTTTATCTAAAACATAGCCCAAAATCCTTTAAAATAACTTGGCCCAGCCCAGGCCCACTGTACAGGCCTACCAAACTCAGCCCAATCCTCATATACAGACCCCTCTATTCTCTTTCTCTCTCTCCCCAGAAGCTTCAAGAGAAAAAGAAATGAAGAAGACGAAGAAAATCAAAAAGAAGAAAGAAATAGAAGCAAAATAATAAGGAAAAGACGAGGCAGAGCTCACCTGCCGTCGTTGGGGTCCTCACGGAGCAAAGCGGTGGAGCTCTGATCCAGATAGCAGCGCTCAAGATGGTCACACACCGGCGCTGACTGGCACAACCTTTTGATATTGGCGGCCGCGGTGACTCTGAAATATAGAGGCGGTGACCAAACAGACGTAGCGGCCACGACGAGGCGTCGACGAGGCGATCGGTCTGACCAGGAGTGGGGGATCTAGAGACAGAGTTATGGTGGCAGAGACGATGGTGGCTAGGGGCTCGATGTCGAGTGGTTTCCAGAGAAAGGGTTTCGAAAGAGATGAACGAGCGGTGGCTAGGTTCAGACGAAGAGAGGTATGTTTTCCAAAACAAAGGTGGCTCTAGGGCAGTTCTCGTTGGAGATCGACCGACTGAGGTAGTGGGTCGTGATGCTTCCGATTGAGTCGACGATCTTCGATGGCGGTGGAGGTGCTTGGCTGAGAAGCGACACGGACACGACATAGTTGGCCAAATTTGAGCTAGTAAATTAGGAGTAGGGTTATGGTCTGGATTAGGGACACGTGTCCATGTCCTGGGGACAGGACACGGAGTCAAAAAGTTGTATTAGTGGTATCGAAATGTATGGTGTGTCTGTGTCCTCGGGGTCGAACCTGGGGACACGAAGGAGGTTGTGTAATTTACGACGTTGGATGGATGCCATGTCATGTCGAACGCGGGTAGATGTAAATATAATAGCTAGGAATCTAATGAAATATGGATGGACACGTTGACACGATTAGGACATAGCCATGATGGATAGATATGTGATTTAAGAATGATTAGGCTAATGGAGATTATGGATATTTATAGTACTATTAAGCACATGGCCCCCAAATAATATTCCTAGAATATTCTAGGAAATATTCCAAGGAATATGCTAGATTCCAAAGAATATTCTCTAAGATTAATTAACGCTAATATATAGTTAAAGAACACCTAGAAGGTTTCCACTCTAATCCTCATGACTAATTACTAATGATGCCACTATATAATCATAGACTTCTAGAAAATTACCATATGTTGTCACTTTTCCTTAAATAATTAAGACTTCACCATCCTCTATTTATAATCCCCAAAATAATAATTATCAATAATAATTACTAATAAAAATAATTAGAAAATAGGAATTTGGAAAAATAATAATTGATATTTTGAGAAAATTTAGAATTTTGAAAATCAGGGGTTACATAACTACCCACCTTAGAAAAATTTTGTCCTCAAAATTTCAAATGGCACGACTAGGTGCGACGAAGAGTACAGAAATGGAACAATTAAAATCATTTAGGCATGATTGTGAGTAGAATCAAAACTTAGGAAAAGATACAGTTTGGCATGATTAGAAATATAGTCAAAATGGTATAGTCACGTCCAAATCAAAATCTAAGCATGGTCATGATCAAAACTGTCACAATCCGTACCCACTTTTTGGGATACTAGTGCGTATCCATGTCCAGCCTACGCCGCGATATCGGCGGTAAAACGCTGTCGAGCCCACAATAAAGTAAATGCTCATAAAATAATATCTTTGATTTGCTCATTCACAATAACTAAATCAAAATACAATATTCCAAGATTATATTTAATCAAAATATAATGTCTCATAGAATTAAAAACAACCAACTCAACTATCTAACTAGTCTTTAGGTTTTTGGCCTTCAAATAAACCCGTATCTTTCCAAGAATCCAATGTAAAAGAGTAGCCATGACTAATCTGAAAAATAATTTCTAGTCAGGAATGGAACAAGTACACATATGACAAGGTATTCAAAACATGATAGAAATTACAAAAACATGAAATAGCATATATGATAAACTAATAGATGAAACTGACCTTATGATATAGCAAGAAAAAGGAGCAGACAAACTTTATAACAAGATATAGCAACTAGAAAGGAAAATATATAAATATGATGACGTGGCATGTGATGACAAAAGCAAGATAATCAAGTAAAGTGACACCTATCTAAGTGTGTTGAAATATCGTGTTCGACATGTGAATGGCTAAGGGTAAATATGGCCAACTGCACGTGCCCTGTGCGGCTGCTATTTGTCACAAAAGACCATAGGATGGAAGGGTAGTTCACACGTCTACTGGGATATTTTTCCGCCCAATTAGTACTCATGGATTCAACAGGTCACGAACACAGTAACAAACGTGTAACATGAGATGCATATGTATAACATATAATGGAAAAACTATCAGGAAATAAAAGTAATCAATATATGTACTTGTCTGAGGTCTGAGTTGCAGATACGGGTCAAGCACTGAGTCAAAGTCCAAAGAACCTATTTTATAAAATTACAATGTTAATAGATGATCTTAAAAAGAGTAACACACCAATTGGTCCTTGGATTCTAGGTCAATTCTACTATATTTGATTTTTCTAAGTTAGGTAGGTTTATCATTGCATTATTATTAGACCCATGTCACTCTTGGCAACTTAATACTTTACCTTATCTCGACCAAATCTGAAATCACAGCACACCATGTACCCACAAACCTGGACATTACTCCCTAATCTAGACACCCTAACTGCTCCCCTAACTCTATCTTATTTACCTCTTGGATGCTTATGTGTAATATATATAGCTGATCTTATGAATATAATACATATGCCTACCTTTCTATGTCCTAGAATTCCATATAATATATTATATACATTATTTGCTATGTTTACACTAGGTATCTTAATACCAAGGCCAAACCCAATTACTAATACTCCTAACACACATGCACCTGTGCACACCATTACACCCAATCTGCAGTAATGCACATATATACCCCAAGTTGTTGTAAGCACTGTCCAGGTTTATCAATCCTCATATCCAAAATTTCTTACCATGTACATTTGTTATATTTTCCCTGTTCATCCATGATACTCCCCTAACAGACTACCTGACACTTTGATATCCTATTGACATACACTTGCACCTGTTGTGGGATTCATACTTATTTTATAGCACTTTGCTGATACGAACAGTTGACACACATAAGTCCTCTTGTTAATAGGGCTCCTTACACACAGGTACTCTGTTACCTAGGTGTTTTCTATAAGGTCTGATATGGGTACCATCTCCTGTTGCCATGATACACAAGTGTGCACATGATTGCAACACCTAATGGAACACATTGGCATAAGGAAAGGGGAATGCACTACCCAATGGATTGTTACTCCCGTCTATTACCTAGCTTTCATCCAGAACTGACACACTACAATCCTATCTCTGATACTTGATACCATATTCTTGTTGCCTATGCATACCCAACATTCAGTCCCACCTATCTAACCCGGTTAGGCCTACCAACTGCAGTATGTCCAATAATACAATTTTGCAACTGAACACCACCTATATTACAACTGTTGCAAACTGAATACCCTGCCTATTGGGACTGCCGTAGTATTATTTAACTATTAACTGAGACCAAAAGATGATTCATAGGAATTCCCCTACATTGTCATAGGCAGATATCTAATCCTCTTCGTAGAACCATCCCTACCCACATAGTAACCCAACTCCCGGACGGTCGTACCAAGCATTGGTTGGTTATACCCGTACAGGTTTGATTCCATTTCTTCATGGGAGATGCATGAATTGCCCTTTAGGCCTACACACCCCCAGGTTGGGCTTTTCCCTGACTCCTAAGCAATGCTGCACCCTAATACCCCTATACCCTCTATGGTAGTTTGTATACTGCTAGACAGTAATACACATACATCTATTTGTATATACGCGCTTGTACACAGGTATGAGCCTTCTAGACCATGTGGTTTGTATACTAAAACATTTTTGATTGGCAAATCAAATCTCCAGATTACACGAAACCGTAGGATATACAGTTCACACCCATATGCCATTGCATATGCCCAATCCAGACCTAACCCCAAAACTGCACTGCTTCTTTCCCTATTCCATTGCACCAACCCCCTCTATATTTTACTTTTGCAGAGAGTTACCCTTCGATTCCTGCACATATATGTAGCTACAATTTTTCTGTACCAACATAAGTTGCACTATCAACTGAAATATATTGCTGGTACCTAGATATGCATACACATAACAAATGCAAATATTTGCCATGACCCCACCTATGCCTGCTATGTCCTAGTATCCTCGATGAACCTGCAGCTTTGCTATAACACCTACCTGTACTAGACCTTCACATACACAGAGGTTAGTACACCTCAATCCCATCTCTGATACTCGGTTCCCCTAAGAGTCCGATATGGTCTCAAAATTTGATACACTAACATATTGATGAATACGCACCCCACCTAAAACTATTTCTTGCATCGACCTACTGTAGATAGCCCATTGCTTTATGTGATACTGTCCTAAATTCTCAAAGTAAAGTTTTTTCTATGAATAGATAAACAAGTATCTAAATTAGTTATTTTAATACTAATATTAATATTAATATTAATATTAACATTAATAATATTATTATTACTATTGTTATTGTTATTATGGTTAACAAATATTTTTGTTGATAAATATAAATAGATATATAGGTATACATTTAAAACTTGTATGTGATATATCTATAAATAACAAACTCTCCATGTATTAGTTTAAACGAAAAATATGATGTAACCAATCCTTGGAACTTATAAATATAATATATTCCTATCCCTCTATAGAATCATTTAAGGAAGCCCAACCAAAATCTCCCTAATCAAATTCTGATTTAAATTGAAATATTTATATACTCAACCATATCTAAAGAAGCCAATTGTCCCTATCTATTCACGTATATATAAGCATTCCTATTACCACTTCTCTGTACTATGTGTTCCTCTTTCCGCCTAAGTATATAAATATAAAGAAAGGAAAATTCTCATCAATATCCATCAAACCAAAACTATACCTCCTCTCAACCAAAACTATATTCTTATCAAAATCCTTGCTACCACAGAACCATCTCGTGATTTGGCCACCCTAACAAAGCCAGTTCCGATAAACTACGTACTTCAAGTACCATACCGCCGACCTGAGCCAGACTGAGCTACCCCGAGCCTTGATTAGTTGTCTCTGTGTGACCGCACGAAAGCACCGACAAGTATACGATCACCTTGATTCCGTCTCGTACAGACCCGACCTGCGAGAACCCGCAGCGAGCCGTACCTTCCTCTGTCAGAGAACTCGATGCCTCGGTAAGCATCACCAAATAACTCGATTGTTGCCAAAAGTTGTACTGAGTTATCCCCGCCAACTGGACCCGGGTAAAGAAGAAGATTGTTAGTCCTGAGGCCTATTTTTTTGATAAAAATCTAAGAAATAAAACGATTGTAAAAACAACGTTTCAAAGCAACACATCAAAGAAGGTGTACGATAGAAATCCTTGGAGGATTCTGGGTAACAAAAATCTAAAAAGATTTCATAACAGCAGCAAACGAATGTAATACTTCTAAAAAGAAGATACAAATGAATTGTTAGCAGCAGCAACGATTGTTCACTAACAGTTTCGGATTAGATCAGAACTGTTCTCGTTCAGAACGAATTGCAAGTGGAAGGAATAAGAGAATGGCCTACTGGGGTGAATGATTACCGACGCTCAAAGCTTGATTCGCCCCACACGAATAGCTTCTAGGAACCAGCAAGTTCGGCGGAGAACTTCAAAACACTCCGCTCTTCTGACTCCTCGGATGGTGTACGGACTCTGCTCTTAAAGGACCTCTCTTCTCTGCTCTGAACTTAGAGAATTTCGTATGGAAAGTTCTGATTCTTGTGTAACGTGTCCTGAGAGAGAAGAGAAGGACTTTATATAGGTGTGTCCAGTAACTACTCGGTATACAGAATGATTAGGACGTGGAAAAAAATGCTTTGAATGTTCAGCAACCGCTCAAATCGTGCACAGACACAATTGAGTCAACTGGCGCACAGTGTGCGCCAATTAGCGTATAGCACGTGCGAATGATGCACAGCGTGCGCAATTGCGCCCCACTGTGCCAACTTCGTATATGCACATTACGTGCCAACTGCGTGCTATCTATCAGCGCCATCAGGTCGCAACAACAAGCAGCACCAACTGGCGCACCACTGGGCCGTACCACTGGGCAGCGCCAATTGGTCGTGCCATCTGGCTGCACGATCGGAACATTGGTTTATCTTGGTTTATTTTGCATTGGCTTGGTTTTATTGGCATGGATAGTTCAATTGGTTTTAATGGTTCATTGGTTTATTTTGGATTAATGAGGCTGGGTTTATTTTATGGTTCATTTGGTTTAAATTGCTAGAGAGAGAGTTTATTGGCCTTGACTTGGTTCACCTTGGTTTATTTTGGTTTGGTCTATTTTGGTTTAACATGGAGAACCCCACCCTATTATAAATATCAGCTTCTCTCTGTCTCCTTATTATTTTCTTCATCTTCTTCCTCAAGCTTCTTCCTCTCCACCACCACCACCAACCTAGGCATGTGCATCTTGATATCACTTGAGGGCTATATTTTATTTGTCTATTAGTTTTATTAGCTCATTTTGAGCAACATTAGAACTTGGATTTTCTCCATTTGGAGCTTAGAATTTTGTAGATCTAGGTTTGAAGTATTTTCGGATTTTGGTGGATTTGATCTATAAAACTTATTTATTTTCATGTTTTGATTGTTCTATGTGGAAGAGAATTGAATTTTACACAATTTAGACCCTTGCAAAGTTGGATTTGGACTTGTTTTGACCTAGTTGTGGTCCTTGGAATTTCTGAGTTCCATGGCTTTTTCTCTCGGTTTGGGGAAGAAGACCCCTGTTCCCGAGCGCAATCCAGTCCAGCCCTCTTTAGTGCTGGCGCAAACCAGTTAGCCCATCACTCTTTAGTGCTGGCACAATCTAGCCTCGCGTAGCTCGTTTTGGCGCAATCTAGCCTCGCGCAGCTCGTTTTGGCACAATCTAGCCTCGTGCAGCTCGCCCTGGCACAATCCATTCTCTGCACAATCCGGTATGTGCGCAATCCAGTGTGTGCGTAATCCGATCCCTGCGCAATTCGACTCAGCGCAGCTCAGCTCTTGCGCAGTTCATTTTCTGCGCAATCTGACCTAGCGCAATCCATTTCCCTGCGCGCTTGACCCAGCGCAGTCCAGCCCCTGCGCGATCCAACTCTCGCGCAGTTCATCCCTTGCGCACTCTAACCCCTGCGCAATCCATTGTCCATGTTGATTTTGTTTTAATCCTCTAGGCTTGGCTTCTCTTCTATGGATTGGAGTTTTGAGATCTTGTTTCACATGACACGACTGCTTGACCCAACACGACCTGGCACGGTTTTTGATGAATTGCTTATGACTAATATGGTTTCTGGTTTCTGTGATTTATGATCCGGGTACTTTCTGATCTTCTTGATAGTGACCCGATGGGATGCACACTTGACTTGTAACCGGTGATTCATATTAGTCCTGTATATGGATATTTTATTAAATATTTTACGCCCATTTTATATCCTTACGCCTTTTGTCATGAACTTGATAACCACGAATTTATTTAGTATGTTTGGAATGACAACTTGACATGATAGACTTGATATGACAACCTAACTTGATGATGACCCGTAGTGGTGCGCTCTCGACCAGTAACCTGACATGACATGATAGTGGCCCGTCGTGGCGCACTCCTGACTAGTATACTTGACCGGATAACCTGACATGTTATATCTCGATAAGCCGTTACGGCGGCTACTTGACATGACATGACCTGTATAATGACTTGACACCGTGGGCTATTGTGCTTGTATAAATGAACCAGTCTTGTCTCGCATCATTTCTAGGGCATGGACCCCTGAGTACCACGGTCAGGGGTACATATTGAAATAAACTAAGGTTAATAACTAGAATAATCTACTAGTCATGAAGAGATGTTCCCCAGTTACAGGCGACCCCGTTATTCCGGTCGCAAATGTTTGGACTTGTAGCCTGCCGACGAGTAGGGCACATTTCCAGCCCACTGTCATGTGGGGCACTCTCGATTGTCACTTTAATGATTGAACTCTATTGTCTTGCACTCTTCCTCCATTGACACTTTAATGATTGAACTCTCTGGATTGTCACTATAATGATTGCCTGGATAACCTGGGTAGCTGCAGGGCCTGTGACTACTAGGAGCATCTCATTGCATCTTGCTAGTAACTAGGATTGTGATAACCCTAGTTAGTTAATGTAGAAAGCCGTAGGCAATGATTGGCCGTGATTGATTGGATGGAGTCTAGTCCAGTTTAGTATTGTCTAGAAGTGATCGATTGCAAGATTGTACCAGCAGGATTGAATGATTGTCACTCCAGATTGTCACTATAATGCTTGAACACTATCGTCACTCCAGATTGTACTATCCTGATTGTACCCTTCATTGTCACTTTCATCATTGTCTTCTTTTCATATATATTGTCCAGCTATATTTTATTTAACATGATGCTTCTCTTAATTATTTTCTCTGATTGGGACAAGTGCATTGGTAGTGCTCGAACCCCAATCTGTGTTACTTATTGTTTTCTTACGTGTTGAATGCTAATGATTTGCTGGTTTTAGTCCTTAAGTGAAGCCTCCCTTGTGGCACTTGCTCTTTCTGGGGTCTGACCCAGCTGGTTTTGTATGGCCAGATACCGGAGCAGCACCAAAGGATCTACAGGATTTCCAGCCATATGGTGGCCACTAGGTGAAACCTTGGCAACGAGTGGGTTTCTTTTTGTTCTCCCACTGTAATATTGTAAATTATTCTGTTGAGGCATTTAGCCGACGAGCAAGTGTTAGCTCGTATTGCACTTTTCTTATTGTCTGCCTACGGGCTGTAACATGATTGACAAGCCCCGGGGGTTGATCATGTATGACTGAACTCTTGCTAGTCCTTACATTTTGTACGACTAGCTTCATGATCATCTGATATGTAATATTTGGGACGCCTTATATTTATGTATTTGATGCTCTGACATCTTGTGATTATTACTAGTTGGTTGAGATTGAGACAATAGGCTATTTTATGACCTTAAGAGACTGATGGATTGTAGTGAAACCCTCACATATCTAGACAGCCGTGACCGTATAGCGGCGTGGATTCCACTCCGTTATACGTTGCTGGCTATGTCCGCCCCCGCTCTCCAACATTCTGGTTCTGGGGCGTGACATGGTTTAAGTGGTGGCCCATGCAGGTCTTGTCAATCAAGATATGTGCGGGTTTACCAGATAGATGTCTCAATCTGTACTCGCCTTTGATCTCCACTCGTATCTTCATATCTCCTTGATCCCTGACTTGATAACATGCTTGCATCATTGTTCTATCCTGGTCCTTCCTTAATATCCCTGATGTCATTGCTTCAGTGACATCGTTCATGTTGATCAGCCGGAAGGAGCCCAGCCGGCAGACCAGCAACAGCAAGAAGATCAAGATCAGTCCTTAGCAGCAGCCTCCCGAGCCGTGCCTCCTGGAGAACCAGTACCACCAGTTCAGCCCATTCAGCCTGCAGAGCCGGATGATGGCACCTTGGTAGGTCTCATCAGGACCTTGATAGCTTCCCAGGATCGTCGAGGAGACGCCTTGCACCAGGCAGTGGCAGATGCTTTGAGCAGAGGCGGTCATCCAGGGAACAGTGCGGTCAACAGTTTTAAGCGCCTGAACCCTCCATTCTTCGATGGCAGCGAGGATGCCATTGCTGCCGATGCTTGGCTACAAGATATAGAGGTGATTCTCGAAGCCGCGAAGATTCCAGAAGACGAAAAGGTGGCTGTGGTGCGGCTACAGTTATTGGATCTAGCCCGCAGTTGGTGGGCCGCACAAGCAGTAGGATTGGCAACACCTGTTTCCTGGGCAGTATTCAGCGAGAAGTTCCAGACCAAGTATTATGATACAGTGGCTCGATATGACTTGCAGACCAGGTTCAGTAATCTTAAGCATATGGGGAGGACGGTCGACGGTTATGCGGCCGAGTTTTCCAGACTCAGTCGGTTTGCTCCCACCTTGGTGGCAACCGAGTTCGACAGAGCACAGAGGTTCCAGCAGGGACTTCACCTAGAGATTATATTAGCAGTAGAATAGTTCGAGCATCAGACCTATGATGCGGTGTTGCGAGCAGCAAGGAGGCACGAGTATACCTCCCAGAGAATAGTGGACAGGACTGGAGGTCGAAAGCGGTCCCATAGTCAGATGAACCAGTCTTCGGCACCACCTCCAGCAGCTAGGACTTTAACTATTGGAGCTCCGAGGCGAGCAGCTTCAGTTACGTCGGACCAGCACTCAACCCCGACGTACTCTCCGGAGAAACAGAAGCAAGCGCAGTCTTCCACCGTGGGCTGTTCTTATTGTGGGAAGCCTGGACACGTGGTAGCAGAGTGTCACAAGGCGTTGGGATTGTGTTTATTGTGTGGAGCACCGGACCATAGGGTGGGGTTCTGCCCATTCAGAGTCGATTCAGCATCAACAGTATCTAGTCCCTCGGTTAGGGGACCAGCACCAGCACCAGCACCAGTACCAGCTCCAGTTCACAAGCAACAGCAGTTCCCGTTTCCGAGGCCATTGCCGACTCAGGCCCAGACTTTTCAGCAACAGAACCCGCGGCAGTTCGCCCTAGCCCAGGCCCAGATTCAGAACCGACCGAGAGGTATATGTGTCCTCTCATCTTACTTTTCTACCGTCATTATGCGGGGTGCATGACGTATTTCGTGTATCCCAATTGTGACGGAACATCCCGGACCCGAGCCATATCCTAGGTCATTCAAAACTGGTCATTGGTACCAACCTTTTCGTATGAGGAAGGGCCCGTGTCCCCGTTGCACCAAAGAGAGAGACCTCAAGCGCAAGACTATCAGTTTAGTCCGTATTGCTTAGAGTCATCCCTCTTTGGAAGAGTCAAACTTGGAAGCATGAGGATGATTTTTAATCAGGTCAACCCGGCTGGTTTGACTCGTAAGGTGTAATATCTTTCTTATGCCTTACGCTTCGGATCCTTGCTTGCATGAATGATTGTATGATTGATTGGTAGCGTAGATTGCCTATGATAGAATAGCTTTCCCTTACATCTCTAGCCTCTTGATTAAATTCCGGGGACAAAATTCTTTTAAGGTGGGTAGGATGTAATGACCTGAATTCGTGATACGTATTTAGAGTACGTATGCGTATTTTGGACCCATATTTTATTTTAGTCATGATTAGTTATCTTGGTTTATTTTGCATTGGCTTTGTTTTATTGGCATGGATAGTTCAATTGGTTTTAATGGTTCATTGGTTTATTTTGGATTAATGAGGCTGGGTTTATTTTATGGTTTATTTGGTTTAAATTGCTAGAGAGAGAGTTTATTGGCCTTGACTTGGTTCACCTTGGTTTATTTTGGTTTGGTCTATTTTGGTTTAACATGGAGAACCCTACCCTATTATAAATATCAGCTTCTCTCTCTCTCTCCTTATTATTTTCTTCATCTTCTTCCTCAAGCTTCTTCCTCTCCACCACCACCACCAACCTAGGCAAGTGCATCTTGCTATCACTTGAGGGCTACATTTTATTTGTCTATTAGTTTTATTAGCTCATTTTGAGCAACATTAGAACTTGGATTTTCTCCATTTAGAGCTTGGAATTTTGTAGATCTAGGTTTGAAGTATTTTCGAATTTTGGTGGATTTGATCTATGAAACTTGTTTATTTTTATGTTTTGATTGTTCTATGTGGAAGAGAATTGAATTTTACACAATTTAGACCCTTGCAAAGTTGGATTTGGACTTGTTTTGACCTAGTTGTGGTCCTTGGAATTTCTGAGTTCCATGGCTTTTTCTCTCGGTTTGGGGAAGAAGACCACTGTTCCCGAGCGCAATCCAGTCCAGCGCTCTTTAGCGCTGGCGCAAACCAGTTAGCCCAGCACTCTTTAGTGCTGGCGCAATCTAGCTTCGCGTAGCTCGTTTTGGCGCAATCTAGCCTCGCGCAGCTCGTTTTGGCACAATCTAGCCTCGCGCAGCTCGCCCTGGCACAATCCATTCTCTGCGCAATCCGATATGTGCGCAATCCAGTGTGTGCGCAATCCGATCCCTGCGTAATCCGACTCAGCGCGGCTCAGCTCTTGTGCAGTTCATTTTCTGCGCAATCTGACCTAGCGCAATCCATTTCCCTGTGCGCTTGACCCAGCGCAGTCCAGCCCCTGCGCGATCCAACTCTCGCGCAGTTCATCCCTTGCGCACTCTAACCCCTGCGCAATCCATTGTCCATGTTGATTTTGTTTTAATCCTCTAGGCTTGGCTTCTCTTCTATGGATTGGAGTTTTGAGATCTTGTTTCACATGACACGACTGCTTGACCCAACACGACCTGGCACGATTTTTGATGAATTGCTTATGACTAATATGGTTTCTGGTTTCTGTGATTTATGATCCGGGTACTTTCTGATCTTCTTGATAGTGACCCGATGGGATGCACACTTGACTTGTAACCGGTGATTCATATTAGTCCTGTATATGGATATTTTATTAAATATTTTACGCCCATTTTATATCCTTACGCCTTTTGTCATGAACTTGATAACCACGAATTTATTTAATATGTTTGGAATGACAACTTGACATGATTGACTTGACATGATAGACTTGATATGACAACCTAACTTGATGATGACCCGTAGTGGTGCGCTCTCGACCAGTAACCTGACATGACATGATAGTGGCCCGTCGTGGCGCACTCCTGACTAGTATACTTGACCGGATAACCTGACATGTTATATCTCGATAAGCCGTTGCGGCGGCTACTTGACATGACATGGCCTGTATAATGACTTGACACCGTGGGCGATTGTGCTTGTATAAATGAACCAGTCTTGTCTCGCATCATTTCTAGGGCATGGACCCCTGAGTACCACGGTCAGGGGTACATATTGAAATAAACTAAGGTTAATAACTAGAATAATCTACTAGTCATGAAGAGATGTTCCCCAGTTACAGGCGACCCCGTTATTCCGGCCGCAAATGTTTGGACTTGTAGCCTGCCGACGAGTAGGGCACATTTCCAGCCCACTGTCATGTGGGGCACTCTCGATTGTCACTTTAATGATTGAACTCTATTGTCTTGCACTCTTCCTCCATTGACACTTTAATGATTGAACTCTCTGGATTGTCACTATAATGATTGCCTGGATAACCTGGGTAGCTGCAGGGCCTGTGACTACTAGGAGCATCTCATTGCATCTTGCTAGTAACTAGGATTGTGATAACCCTAGTTAGTTAATGTAGAAAGCCGTAGGCAATGATTGGCCGTGATTGATTGGATGGAGTCTAGTCCAATTTAGTATTATCTAGAAGTGATCGATTGCAAGATTGTACCAGCAGGATTGAATGATTGTCACTCCAGATTGTCACTATAATGCTTGAACACTATTGTCACTCCAGATTGTACTATCCTGATTGTACCCTTCATTGTCACTTTCATCATTGTCTTCTTTTCATATATATTGTCCAGCTATATTTTATTTAATATGATGCTTCTCTTAATTATTTTCTCTGATTGGGACAAGTGCATTGGTAGTGCTCGAACCCCAATCTATGTTACTTATTATTTTCTTACGTGTTGAATGCTAATGATTTGCTGGTTTTAGTCCTTAAGTGAAGCCTCCCTTGTGGCACTTGCTCTTTCTGGGGTCTGACCCAGCTGGTTTTGTATGGCCAGATACCGGAGCAGCACCAAAGGATCTACAGGATTTCCAGCCAGATGGTGGCCACTAGGCGAAACCTTGGCAACGAGTGGGTTTCTTTTTGTTCTCCCACTGTAATATTATAAATTATTCTGTTGAGGCGTTTAGCCGACGGGCAAGTGTTAGCTCGTATTGCACTTTTCTTATTGTCTGCCTACGGGCTGTAACATGATTGACAAGCCCCGTGGGTTGATCATGTATGACTGAACTCTTGCTAGTCCTTACATTTTGTACGACTAGCTTCATGATCATCTGATATGTAATATTTGGGACGCCTTATATTCATGTATTTGATGATCTGACATCTTGTGATTATTACTAGTTGGTTGAGATTGAGACAATAGGCTATTTTATGACCTTAAGAGACTGATGGATTGTAGTGAAACCCTCACATATCTAGACAGCCGTGACCGTATAGCGGCGTGGATTCCACTCCGTTATACGTAGCTGGCTATGTCCGCCCCCGCTCTCCAGCATTCTGGTTCTGGGGCGTGACATGGTTTAAGTGGTGGCCCATGCAGGTCTTGTCAAACAAGATATGTGGGGGTTTACCAGATAGATGTCTCAATCTGTACTCGTCTTTGATCTCCACTCGTATCTTCATATCTCCTTGATCCCTGACTTGGTAACATGCTTGCATCATTGTTCTATCCTGGTCCTTCCTTAATATCCCTGATATCATTGCTTCAGTGACATCGTTCATGTTGATCAGCCGGAAGGAGCCCAGCCGGCAGACCAGCAACAGCAAGAAGATCAAGATCAGTCCTCAGCAGCAGCCTCCCGAGCCGTGCCTCCTAGAGAACCAGTACCACCAGTTCAGCCCGTTCAGCCTGCAAAGCCGGATGATGGCACCTTGGTAGGTCTCATCAGGACCTTGATAGCTTCCCAGGATCGTCGAGGAGACGCCTTGCACCAGGCAGTTGCAGATGCTTTGAGCAGAGGCGGTCATCCAGGGAACAGTGCGGTCAACAGTTTCAAGCGCCTGAACCCTCCATTCTTCGATGGCAGCGAGGATGCCATTGCTGCCGATGCTTGGCTACAAGATATAGAGGTGATTCTCGAAGCCGCGAAGACTCCAAAAGACGAAAAGGTGGCTGTGGTACGCCTACAGTTATTGGATCTAGCCCGCAGTTGGTGGGCCGCACAAGCAGTAGGATTGGCAACACCTGTTTCCTGGGCAGTATTCAGCGAGAAGTTCCAGACCAAGTATTATGATGCAGTAGCTCGATATGACTTGCAGACCAGGTTCAGTAATCTTAAGCAGATGGGGAGGACATTCGACGGTTATGCGGCCGGGTTTTCCAGACTCAGTCGGTTTGCTCCCACCTTGGTGGCAACCGAGTTCGACAGAACACAGAGGTTCCAGCAGGGACTTCACCTAGAGATTATATTAGTAGTAGAATAGTTCGAGCATCAGACCTATGATGCGGTGTTGCGAGCAGCAAGGAGGCACGAGTATACCTCCCAGAGAATAGTGGACAGGACTGGAGGTCGGAAGCGGTCCCATAGTCAGATGAACCAGTCTTCGGCACCACCTCCAGCAGCTAGGACTTTAACTATTGGAGCTCCGAGGCGAGCAGCTTCAGTTACGTCGGACCAGCACTCAACCCCGACGTACTCTCCGCAGAAACAGAAGCAAGCGCAGTCTTCCGCCGTGGGCTGTTCTTATTGTGGGAAGCCTGGACACGTGGTAGCAGAGTGTCACAAGGCATTGGGATTGTGTTTATTGTGTGGAGCACCGGACCATAGGGTGGGGTCCTGCCCATTCAGAGTCGATTCGGCATCAACAGTATCTAGTCCCTCGGTTAGGGGACCAGCACCAGCACCAGCACCAGTACCAGCTCCAGTTCACCAGCAACAGCAGTTCCCGTTTCCGAGGCCATTGCCGACTCAGGCCCAGACTTTTCAGCAACAGAACCCGCGGCAGTTCGCCCTAGCCCAGGCCCAGATTCATAACCGACCGAGAGGTATATGTGTCCTCTCATCTTGCTTTTCTACCGTCATTATGTTGGGTGCATGACGTATTTCGTGTATCCCAATTGTGACGGAACATCCCGGACCCGAGCCATATCCTAGGTCATTCGAAACTGGTCGTTGGTACCAACCTTTTCGTATGAGGAAGGGCCCGTGTCCCCGTTGGACCAAAGAGAGAGACCTCAAGCGCAAGACTATCAGTTTAGTCCGTATTGCTTAGAGTCATCCCTCTTTGGAAGAGTCAAACTTGGGAGCATGAGGATGATTTTTAATCAGGTCATCCCGGCTGGTTTGACTCGTAAGGTGTAATATCTTCCTTATGCCTTACGCTTCGAATTCTTGCTTGCATGAATGATTGTATGATTGATTGGTAGCGTAGATTGCCTATGATAGAATAGCTTTCCCTTACATCTCTAGCCTCTTGATTAAATTTCGGGGACGGAATTCTTTTAAGGTGGGTAGGATGTAATGACCTGAATTCGTGATACGTATTTAGGGTACGTATGCGTATTTTAGACCCATATTTTATTTTAGTCATGATTAGTTATCTTGGTTTATTTTGCATTGGCTTGGTTTTATTGGCATGGATAGTTCAATTGGTTTTAATGGTTCATTGGTTTATTTTGGATTAATGAGGCTGGGTTTATTTCATGGTTCATTTGGTTTAAATTGCTAGAGAGAGAGTTTATTGGCCTTGACTTGGTTCACCTTGGTTTATTTTGGTTTGGTCTATTTTGGTTTAACATGGAGAACCCCACCCTATTATAAATATCAGCTTCTCTCTCTCTCCTTATTATTTTCTTCATCTTCTTCCTCAAGCTTCTTCCTCTCCACCACCACCACCAACCTAGGCAAGTGCATCTTCCTATCACTTGAGGGCTACATTTTATTTGTCTATTAGTTTTATTAGCTCATTTTGAGCAACATTAGTGTTGACACAAAGTCACAGTCAACCAAATATTGACTACATTGACTAAATAATATCTGTATAAATTCAATACGACACACGACGTCTGCTTTCAGTTCGGGACAAATGACAGCTCAGTTTCCGACTCTCAGTATATTTTCGAGTCTGTACTTTTTCATTTCATTGAGTCTAGAAGTATGTACTCTGAGTTATGCTGAGCTCTTGGAACTTAGTCTACAAGCCTACCCAAAATCCCAAGCTCCACCAAAACAAAATTGCCCACAAGTCCCACTTAGAATCACTCTGTGCTCTGGAGACAGAGTTCGGGCCGAACTCTGCCTCCACACAGAGTTCGGGCCGAACTCTGTCCCCTAGAAATCAGGAACCCTAATTTTAGGGTTAGCTGGTTGCTAGCTGTCCAACGGCCAAATTTTTTTTGAATTCTCCTACCCGAATTCTGGCCGAATTCTGCCTCAAAAATAAGTATAAATAGGGCATGAATTCTCTCATTTTGAATCACTCAATCTTCTCTTCTCTTCTCTCCTACAAGCTCTATAAGCCATACCCTTCCCATCTACTAGCCACAAGCCTCCTAAGTCTCGAGTGCTCAGCATCTCTCAGTTAGGATTCTTGTGCAAGAGTGAAGAAATCGCTTGGACAATTCCAAGCAATCGCCACTGCGATTCTCTGTAAGAAGTTGACGTGCTCTTCTGAAGTAAAGGCACGGGTTGTAAGCTACTATTTCACAAATAGTGGATTTAATCCTGAGCTAGAGTTCTCAGGCCTGGACTAGTCCTCCACGAGGGAAACCAGGTTAAAATTGCTGTGTTTGCGTATGCTCTCTTGTCTTTCATTTACATTCCGCATTTTACTCTGATTATTCATTGTTCGTGAAAGAGTAATTTTTTAATTGGTCATTATATATATACTCTATTCACCCCCCCTCTAGAGTTGCCAAACTGTTCTTCAATTGGTATCAGAGCTCTGTTCTCTTTACAAGGACTAACATCCTAAGAGCTGATCCATGGCAACCACACAATCCTTGATTTCCAATCATGGTGAAGGTCAGTCCACTCATAGGCCTCCCCTATTTGATGGGACTAACTACACATATTGGAAAACAAGGATGAGCTTCTATCTTAAGTCTCTAGACTTTGACCTGTGGACTGTCGTCACTGACGGTTATAAAAAGCTCGCCAGGATAGTTGTCGATGGTGACCTCATTGAGAAACCACACGACAAATATTCTGTCGAGGAGAAGAAACAGGCAAGTCTAGATGCTAGGGCTATTAATGCTTTATTCTGTGCTATAGACAGGAACGAGTTTAACAGGGTCTCTACATGCACCACTGCTCATGAAGTATGGAGACTTCTGGAAGTGACGCATGAAGGAACCACTCAAGTCAAGGAATCTAAGATAAGCCGTCTCACTCAAGAGTACGAAGCCTTCAAGATGAAGCCAAATGAGACGATCACTCAAATGTTTACAAGATTCCTCGACATCATCAACCCGTTATCGTCGCTTGGTAAGCAGTACTCAAACCATGAGAAGATCCGCAAGCTACTCAGAGGGCTACCAAAGATTTGGAACCCTAAGGTGACAGCCATCATAGAAGGAAATGATCTCACAAGTATGTCTATGGAGACTTTGATGGGCAAGCTCATGACTCACGAGCTTGACCTCAAGGACTTCGAAGAGCCTGCTCCGAAGACCAGGGAAATCGCACTCAAAGTTCATCGACGAAAGATTGATCACGATGAGACTGAAGACGATATCTCAGATGATGAAGACCAAGCTCTCATGGTACGTAACTTCAAGAAATTCCTTCGCTTCAATCAAAGAAAGAAGGAACCACAAGAAGACGATGAAGAAGAACCAATCTGCTATGGTTGCAAAAAGACTGGACACGTCAGAAGAGACTGTCCGCTCTTAAAGAAAAGCAACCGGTATGAAAAGCCCTACAAGAAGAACTCATCAAAAAGGTATGCCAACATAAGCATTTGGCATGAAAGCGAAGCAAGTGACTCCGAGGAAGAAAAGAACTCTCCTCAAGACAAAGCAAATGTGTGCCTCATGGCAAATTCCACCAAGGTATCAAACGAAACTTTAGATGACTTCTCTTTTGATGAACTTGGCGATGCTTTCACCGATTTACTTGATGATCACAAAAAGGTTATCGGTAAATATAAACATGCCAAGGACAAAATCAAAAGTCTAGAAGATGAGATACAAAGAATTTCTTTACTTCTTGATAATGTTAGAAACACATCACCCACTAATGACACTGATGAAGTATCCAAGCTTAAATTAAGCTTACATGATGCTGAAGCACGTATTGAGCAACAAACTCAAGAAATCACTACTCTCAACACATTGCTTGCTGAAGAAAAGAGTAGACACAAGATTTCCATGACTAAGATATATGGCTTAAATATTAAGGTTACTGAACTGCAAGCTGCTACTAAAAGATTAGAAACCAAATTGGGTAAACAGGTTATTCAACCTCAAACCCAATCACATGGGCACAATACCACTCATGCTAGTCAACCAAGTCATTCTCATGCAGCACATAACCATGCATTTATATACACAAACTTTCACAAACCACGTGCACGTAAGAACAATTCTCACTTAGTACACAAGCATCATGCACAAAGACACAATCAACATCACTCCACACATAAAAATCATCATGCCATGCCATATAGACGAGATCATCATGCAATGCCATATAGACAAGGTCCTCATATACCATATAGACAAAATCATCATGTCATGCCATCTAGACAATATCAGCATGTCACACATCATAGACAATACCATCATTCTATGCCTCATAAACACCATCACCATGCCACTTATTCCATGCATAATCATCTTCACCATTCTAACTCTTCACATCATGTCCATCCTCATCCTGCTGCTTATAGATATTATTCTCATGCTCCTAGTATAAATAAGAATGCTATCTGTACTTATTGTGGATTACATGGACACATCTCACCACAGTGCAGAGTTAGAAGACTTGTAGATAAAAGGATATATGCTTGGTTCCCAAAGACTAACTTTTCAGGATCCTCAAGAACTCGGGTACCAAAGGTCACATCTACTCTTGATGTAGGTGGACCTTCCCTCCTCAACTGAAAGTAAGTGGATTCTCGATAGTGGATGCTCGCGACATATGACGGGAGACGCAAATCTTTTTGCATCACTATCGATGAAAAGAGAAGGATACGTATCCTTCGGTAACAATCTCAAAGGGCACATAATAGGTAGATGTTTATATGCCCACAAAGACGAACGACTACTTTGGCACCAGCGTCTCGGTCATGCCAACATGGATGCTATATCCAGGCTTTCTACCAAGAAGCTAGTGAGAGGATTGCCTGACATCACATTCAAAAAGGTCACGGTATGTGCCGAATGTGAACTAAACAAGGCAACTAAATCCTCATTTCATTCCATCAACTCTGTAAGTACTACTAGACCCTTGCAATTACTTCATATGGATTTATTTGGTCCTAGTAGAATAGCTAGCCTTGGTGGCAAACTTTATGCTTTTGTTATTGTTGATGATTTTTCGAGATTTACTTGGGTTTTCTTTCTCGCTAATAAGAGCGACGCTATCTCTGTTTTCAAAGTTTTTGTAAATAAAGTTCAAAACGAAAAAGGCTACATGATTACTCGAATCCGAAGTGATCATGGAGGCGAATTCGTAAATTCAGATTTTGAAAGTTTTTGTAATGCAAATGGTTTTGATCATGAATTTTCTTGTCCTAGAACTCCTCAACAAAATGGTGTTGTGGAGCGGAAGAATAGGACTCTTGGCGATATGGCTAGAGTCATATTGAATAAATTTTCTCTTCCAAAATATTTTTGGGCAGAGGCTGTAAGTACAGTATGCCACATTTTGAATAGGGTGCTTATTCGTCCCATTTCGAAGAAAACACCCTATGAGCTTTGGTTTGGGAGAACCCCAAATGTTTCTTATTTTAGAGTTTTTGGCTGCAGATGTTTTATCCTTAACACCAAAGACAACTTAGGCAAATTTGATGCCAAAGCTGACGATGGTATCTTTCTTGGTTATGCCGCCAAGAGTAAGGGATATAGAGTTTTCAATAAACGCTCACTTATTGTGGAAGAGTCAACAAATGTGACTTTTGATGAAGACAACAGTACAGCAAATACTCTTAATGATGACATTGAGCCATCAACTTCTACTCCAATGAATACTTCAACCGAAACTAATTCTCTGGAGGGTTTGCCTAAGAAATTCTCTTTCAAACCTTCTTATCCAGAAAATTTAGTCATAGGTGAAGTTTCACGTGGAGTTACTACTAGATCATCATTAAGAGACTCTGTTGCTAGCACTGCCTTCATTTCACAAGTAGAGCCTAAAAATATTTCTGAAGCTTTTAATGATGAATTTTGGATTTCTGCTATGCAAGAAGAACTCAACCAATTCGAGAGAAGCCAAGTATGGTAACTCGTTCCTAGACCGGTTAATCACTCTATAATTGGTACTAAATGGGTTTTTAGAAACAAAGTAAATGAAGATGGTTCAGTCACACGTAACAAAGCTCGTCTAGTAGCTCAAGGATACAACCAAGAGGAAGGTATCGACTACGATGAGACGTATGCTCCTGTTGCTAGACTAGAATCCATTCGGATGCTTTGTGCTTTTGCTAATTTTCAAAACTTTAAATTATTTCAAATGGATGTTAAAAGTGCTTTCTTGAATGGCTTTATTAAGGAGGAAGTTTATGTCAAACAACCCCCTGGCTTTGAAAATCACAAATTTTCCGACCACGTGTTCAAGCTAAAGAAAGCGCTTTATGGCCTTAAACAAGCCCCCAGAGCTTGGTATGAAAGGCTAAGCAGCTTCTTGCTTGAGAAAGGTTTTTCTAAAGGGAATATTGACACTACACTGTTTATCAAATCCTTCAAAGACACCATTCTATTAATTCAGATTTATGTTGATGATATTATTTTTGGGTCTACTGATGAAACTCTTTGTCAAGAATTTGCCAAGTGTATGCAGACGGAATTTGAGATGAGCATGATGGGAGAGCTCAACTACTTTCTTGGTCTGCAAGTAAAACAACTGGCTAATGGAACTTTCATCTGCCAATCAAAGTACACCAAGGACATGCTGAAAAAGTTCGATCTTGACAACATCAAACCAATCAGCACGCCAATGGCCACTTCAACCAAACTCGAACCAGATGAGAGCGGCAAACCTGTTGATCAACGTAAGTATCGAGGTATGATAGACAGCTTACTTTATTTAACTGCTAGTCGTCCCGATATCATGTTCAGTGTTTGCCTATGTGCTAGATATCAAGCTAATCCTAAGGAATCACACATGACCGCAGTTAAGCGTATCTTTAGATACCTTAAGGGTACGGTTACAGTAGGCCTATGGTATCCCAAGTCAACATCATTTGATCTTATTGGTTACTCTGATGCTGACTTCGCTGGATGCAAGGTCGACCGTAAAAGTACGAGCGGCACGTGTCATTTATTAGGAAAAGCTTTAGTCTCCTGGTTTAGCAAGAAACAGAACTCTGTTGCACTATCCACAACAGAAGCTGAATACATAGCAGCTGGGCGTTGTTGTGCACAAATTCTGTGGATGAAGCAAACCCTGGAAGACTATAAGTTATCTTTCATGCATATTCCTATATTCTATGACAATACTAGTGCCATCAATTTGACTAAGAATCCTGTATGCCACTCACGCACTAAACACATTGAGATCAGACACCACTTTTTGCGTGATCATCAGCAAAATGGCACGATTAACTTAGAATTTATTGACACTGATCATCAGCTGGCAGATTTCTTTACTAAGCCACTATCCGAAGAGCGTTTCAATTTTCTTTGTCGTGAACTTGGAATCTTAGATGAAGCAGTCATAAATTGAAACTCACCTGCGTAAATATTGAGTATATTGTGATTCTTTTACGAAGAATTTGGTATGGGTACAAGCCGAAAGGGTCCTTCTGACAACAAGGCGTAAAAGCCTAAGCGACACGGTGCACTAGTCCTCAGGACTACCGCTAGCTGGGATCCGGCCCCTGCAGCTAACCCATGGCAAATTAGGACTATTGAACCACAATATATATCCTTATTTATTATATGGCTCGTTTCGATTTAATATTGCCTAATTGATATTTTCTAAAAAGTTCATTCTGTTTTCTGTGTACATCTCCTTCTCTATCTATTCTATTCTCTTTGGTGTCCTCAACTTTCTTTTGTTTAACTCTTAAATCTTTTTCTTTGTTATCATTTCTTGTTATTCTTCAACTTTTGTTTTCATTTTAGCCTTTGTTCTATTCTGGACCAATGATCCAGAACTCGGGCCGAACTCTGCTCCTATCCGAGTTCGGGCCGAGTTCGGTCCCTTGGTTCCAGAGTCGGGATCTGGCTGTGCCGTTGGATCAAATCTAATCCTATGGTCAATATTTCACCCGACCAAAGACCAAGCCCTACTTTATTTCGGGATTCCCTCTCTTTCCTCCCATAATTCCTTCTTCTCCATCTATTCCATCTTCTT
This sequence comes from Iris pallida, assembly GCA_029216955.1. NCBI lineage: Eukaryota > Viridiplantae > Streptophyta > Magnoliopsida > Asparagales > Iridaceae > Iris > Iris pallida. The sequence goes on along the minus strand of JANAVB010019198.1, from coordinate 6,784,775 downwards.
CCTTCAAAACCCTAACCCTAGTTCTTGAGATAGAGGGCTCTATTTCTTCTCAAACTCAAGGGAAAGGGGTTTTTCAACATTCTCTTCAACTGTTTGACATTATCTTCAGGTATAACTCTCATTTTCTCTCCTTTTCAAGTTATCAAATTTCTTGCAAATGGCTCCACGCTTGCCCAATCGTGGGAAGAGGATCCGAACCGAGGGTGCTTCCTCTTCAAATCCTCCTCCTCCGATTGAACAAGTAGATGAACAACATCCCCTCAATCCGTTGTTCAATCCACCATGTCCCGATGACCCTAACACTTATGACGACCGTCTTTTTGTGTCGCTAGAAGCCTCAAATGAATGGTTTAGCGATTTTAGAACTCGTCCGGTGTTTGGGGGTCATCCCATAAACTTCACCATATTTTCTCAATATGAGTCTTTATTCCGTGATCTTTGTTTGGATGCTTTAGTTGCTTCAAATTTTGTCATCTATCGTAGTGCAATCCAAATGTTTTATTGCAATTTAACTTTTGATGCAACCCACATCTATTCCCGGGTTGCCGGTATTGACATCGCCTTCAATGATTCGGAGTTGGGGGAGTTTCTTGAACTTATTAATCTTGATGCTTGGGATAAACTTGTGGAAGCACGCCAATTCCAATTTGTTGGCGATACTTCTCTTGAAGGATTCAAGGAGGAACTATGTGCTCCTAACATAAGTCCTCGCAAGCTTATGGCTAAGCATCTCAATCCCTACTTCTATGAACTTTGAGATCTCAGCCTTATATCATCTCCATTATCGTATTCCATTCAATCTTCCTAGGACAATGATGGATTGGATGATAAATTGTAGGAAGAAACCAAGGGCGTTAGTTTATCCTTTATATCTTCCTATGGTTTTTCGTGCATTTATCATTCCTCTTCATGACTGTCCATTCTTGCCCGCTCCTGCCTTCTTGTCCAAGGCACGCCGCACTCAGGCAGTTGTCGCCTCTCCTGAGGCATCTGAGCATTCTGAGGATGAGGAGCCTGACGCCCCTCCTTTTGGTCAGGATGCACCTCCTCCTCCTGCCACCCTGGAGTCTATACAGACTATGCTTCGCGATCGCTTTGCTGTTGAGGATGATCGTTGGACGCAGCAGGATTACCGTACCACTCTGCAGATTAGTGCCCTTGGGAACTCTCTGTATGATATGCGGTATTCACTCGCTCGTCATCCTGATCTGCATGTGCCTATTGAGCGGGATCCAGATCGAGCGGGTCATCGTATAGACGATCCGTGGGTCATGAGGTATATGGATCCGGATGATGCTTTCGTGGTCCCTCGTCGCTCTTTCCCTGGTCCTTCAGATGTTCCAGGACCTTCTGGTGCTCCGTGATGGAGACTGGCTTGTTATGCTGCTGCCACTGCTGATGGTCTTAGTTGCTTTATGTTTTTAGTTATTTAGTTATGGATTTATGTACTGGATTTTTTTCTTAGAACCCTGATGATGTGTTTGACATTCTGATTGGTGGATATCATTTTATGCTATTTCTCGTAGTTTCTTTTATGCCAATGCACTCTCTTGTCTAGTATTATACTATTTTTTTCTCTTGGTGTGGTTGCATTACTATTCATTGCTTATTTATATTGCTAACTGCCAAAAAGGGGGAGAAACATATGTATATTTTTGTGCTGGCTTGTTTTGGGAAACTTTTACAGGTTCTATGCAGGTTCTATGCATTCATCTGTGTATATCTGTGCTCGTTCTGGGAATATGTTATCTATCAGGTTACAGGGTATATGCACTGTTTACGGGGGAGAGCTACTACTTCTAGCTCGGAACCGTTCAATGATTACGGGGGAGCTATCTGATTCTAGCTCTGCATCAGTTATGGGGGAGCTATGTTGTAATCAACTGTGTCAAGGTATGAATATTGAAATATACATATATTATTTTGTCAATTATCAATATGGGGGAGATTGTTGACACAAAGTCACAGTCAACCAAATATTGACTACATTGACTAAATAATATCTGTATAAATTCAATACGACACACGACGTCTGCTTTCAGTTCGGGACAAACGACAGCTCAGTTTCCGACTCTCAGTATATTTTCGAGTCTGTACTTTTTCATTTCATTGAGTCTAGAAGTATGTACTCTGAGTTATGCTGAGCTCTTGGAACTTAGTCTACAAGCCTACCCAAAATCCCAAGCTCCACCAAAACAAAATTGCCCACAAGTCCCACTTAGAATCAATCTGTGCTCTGGAGACAGAGTTCGGGCCGAACTCTGCCTCCACACAGAGTTCGGGCCGAACTCTGTCCCCTAGAAATCAGGAACCCTAATTTTAGGGTTAGCTGGTTGCTAGCTGTCCAACGGCCAAATTTTTTTTGAATTCTCCTACCCGAATTCTGGCCGAATTCTGCCTCAAAAATCAGTATAAATAGGGCATGAATTCTCTCATTTTGAATCACTCAATCTTCTCTTCTCTTCTCTCCTACAAGCTCTATAAGCCATACCCTTCCCATCTACTAGCCACAAGCCTCCTAAGTCTCGAGTGCTCAGCATCTCTCAGTTAGGATTCTTGTGCAAGAGTGAAGAAATCGCTTGGACAATTCCAAGCAATCGCCACTGCGATTCTCTGTAAGAAGTTGACGTGCTCTTCTGAAGTAAAGACACGGGTTGTAAGCTACTATTTCACAAATAGTGGATTTAATCCTGAGCTAGAGTTCTCAGGCCTGGACTAGTCCTCCACGAGGGAAACCAGGTTAAAATTGCTGTGTTTGCGTATGCTCTCTTGTCTTTCATTTACATTCCGCATTTTACTCTGATTATTCATTGTTCGTGAAAGAGTAATTTTTTAATTGGTCATTATATATATACTCTATTCACCCCCCCTCTAGAGTTGCCAAACTGTTCTTCAATTAGAACTTGGATTTTCTCCATTTGGAGCTTGGAATTTTATAGATCTAGGTTTGAAGTATTTTCGGATTTTGGTGGATTTGATCTATGAAACTTGTTTATTTTCATGTTTTGATTGTTCTATGTGGAAGAGAATTGAATTTTACACAATTTAGACCCTTGCAAAGTTGGATTTGGACTTGTTTTGACCTAGTTGTGGTCCTTAGAATTTCTGAGTTCCATGGCTTTTTCTCTCGGTTTGGGGAAGAAGACCCCTGTTCCCGAGCGCAATCCAGTCCAGCGCTCTTTAGCGCTAGCGCAAACCAGTTAGCCCAGCACTCTTTAGTGCTGGCGCAATCTAGCCTCGCGCAGCTCGTTTTGGCGCAATCTAGCCTCGCGCAGCTCGCCCTGGCACAATCCATTCTCTGCGCAATCCGGTGTGTGCGCAATCCAGTGTGTGCGCAATCCGATCCCTGCGCAATCCGACTCAGCGCGGCTCAGCACTTGTGCAGTTCATTTTCTGCGCAATCTGACCTAGCGTAATCCATTTCCCTGCACGCTTGACCCAGCGCAGTCCAGCCCCTGCGCGATCCAACTCTCGCGCAGTTCATCCCTTGCGCACTCTAACCCCTGCGCAATCCATTGTCCATGTTGATTTTGTTTTAATCCTCTAGGCTTGGCTTCTCTTCTATGGATTGGAGTTTTGAGATCTTGTTTCACATGACACGACTGCTTGACCCAACACGACCTGGCACGGTTTTTGATGAATTGCTTATGACTAATATGGTTTCTGATTTCTGTGATTTATGATCCGGGTACTTTTTGATCTTCTTGATAGTGACCCGATGGGATGCACACTTGACTTGTAACCGGTGATTCATATTAGTCCTGTATATGGATATTTTATTAGATATTTTACGCCCATTTTATATCCTTACGCCTTTTGTCATGAACTTGATAACCACGAATTTATTTAATATGTTTGGAATGATAACTTGACATGATTGACTTGACATGATAGACTTGATATGACAACCTAACTTGATGATGACCCGTAGTGGTGCGCTCTCGACCAGTAACCTGACATGACATGATAGTGGTCCGTCGTGGCGCACTCCTGACTAGTATACTTGACCGGATAACCTGACATGTTATATCTCGATAAGCCGTTGCGGCGGCTACTTGACATGACATGACCTGTATAATGACTTGACACCGTGGGCGATTGTGCTTGTATAAATGAACCAGTCTTGTCTCGCATCATTTCTAGGGCATGGACCCCTGAGTACCACGGTCAGGGGTACATATTGAAATAAACTAAGGTTAATAACTAGAATAATCTACTAGTCATGAAGAGATGTTCCCCAGTTACAGGCGACCCCGTTATTCCGGCCGCAAATGTTTGGACTTGTAGCCTGCCGACGAGTAGGGCACATTTCCAGTCCACTGTCATGTGGGGCACTCTCGATTGTCACTTTAATGATTGAACTCTATTGTCTTGCACTCTTCCTCTATTGTCACTTTAATGATTGAACTCTATTGTCTTGCACTCTTCCTCCATTGACACTTTAATGATTGAACTCTCTGGATTGTCACTATAATGATTGCCTGGATAACCTGGGTAGCTGCAGGGCCTGTGATTACTAGGAGCATCTCATTGCATCTTGTTAGTAACTAGGATTGTGATAACCCTAGTTAGTTAATGTAGAAAGCCGTAGGCAATGATTGGCCGTGATTGATTGGATGGAGTCTAGTCCAGTTTAGTATTGTCTAGAAGTGATCGATTGCAAGATTGTACCAGCAGGATTGAATGATTGTCACTCCAGATTGTCACTATAATGCTTGAACACTATTGTCACTCCAGATTGTACTATCCTGATTGTACCCTTCATTGTCACTTTCATCATTGTCTTCTTTTCATATATATTGTCCAGCTATATTTTATTTAACATGATGCTTCTCTTAATTATTTTCTCTGATTGGGACAAGTGCATTGGTAGTGCTCGAACCCCAATCTGTGTTACTTATTGTTTTCTTACGTGTTGAATGCTAATGATTTGCTGGTTTTAGTCCTTAAGTGAAGCCTCCCTTGTGGCACTTGCTCTTTCTGGGGTCTGACCCAGCTGGTTTTGTATGGCCAGATACCGGAGCAGCACCAAAGGATTTACAAGATTTCCAGCCAGATGGTGGCCACTAGGCGGAACCTTGGCAACGAGTGGGTTTCTTTTTGTTCTCCCACTGTAATATTGTAAATTATTCTGCTGAGACGTTTAGCCGACGAGCAAGTGTTAGCTCGTATTGCACTTTTCTTATTGTCTGCCTACAGGCTGTAACATGATTGACAAGCCCCGGGGGTTGATCGTGTATGACTGAACTCTTGCTAGTCCTTACATTTTGTACGACTAGCTTCATGATCATCTGATATGTAATATTTGGGATGCCTTATATTCATGTATTTGATGCTCTGACATCTTGTGATTATTACTAGTTGGTTGAGATTGAGACAATAGGCTATTTTATGACCTTAAGAGACTGATGGATTGTAGTGAAACCCTCACATATCTAGACAGCCGTGACCGTATAGCGGCGTGGATTCCACTCCGTTATACGTAGCTGGCTATGTCCGCCCCCGCTCTCCAGCATTCTGGTTCTGGGCGTGACAATTTCCATGCTACAGAGGACATGTACCTACTATTCCTGATATTTTCCCACTTAATGGTCCTCTCTTGAACCAAAAGCTAGATGCCTAGTAGATTTCTCTTTGAACTAATAGCATAAAACTTTATTATAGGATTGCAATAACATAATATCAGAATGCCTTCAAGCCTGTTTTACTTGCTGTATCATCGACCAGCTGGGGCTTGAGGCCCTTGGTGAACGGATCCGCCAGGTTCTCCTGACTCCGAACATCAATCACTATAATAACACCTCTCTTGATGAAATCGTGTACTGCCCTGTGCTTTAACTGCAAAGTCCTCTTCTTCCAATTGAAAAGGTCATTTGATGCTACCGCCGCAGTCGTCTGGTTGTCGTAGTATATCAAAATTGCCGGTATTTGTGCCCCAACCACTGGAAGGTCATATATAAGCTCTCAAAGCCATTTTGCTTCCTCCACTGCGGTATCAAGTGCAAAGAACTCAGATTCCATGGAGGACTGCAAGAGCATAGTCTGCTTCTTCGACTTCCACGATATAGCAGCTGCATCCATTATGAAAATGAATCCACCTGTGGACCTCTTGCTCTCCAACTCTGAGCACCGGAGCCTTCTACTACCGGCAGATCTCCGCTGTAGTGCAGGGCATATGTCTGAGTCTTCTTGAGATATCTTATTACCCGTTTCACAGCTTTCCAGTGCTCAATGCTCGGGTTGCTCATGAAACGACTCAGCATTCCTACGACGAAAGCTATTCTAGGCCTTGTGGTAGTAGTAGCATACATCAAACTCCTGATGACGTTTGCATACTCCAACTGCCTAACGCTTTTCCTCGAATTAGACTTTAGCTTCATATCACACCTGTAAGGCGTATCGATCCCTGGAAGATCCTGATACCTGTAGCGTGTGATCATCTTCTCAATATAATGAGACTATGACAGTGCCAGTCCAGTATCTGTCTGAATTATCTTGATTCCCAACATCACATCAGCTTCTCCCAAGTCCTTCATACTGAACTTGCTCGAGATAAAATTCTTTTTCTTCGTAACACAACCCATATCCGTACCTAGGATCAGCATGTCTTCTACATACAGACAAATGATTACACCTCTTCCATCAGTGAACTTTGTGTAAACACACTTGTCCGTCTCGCTGACCCTATGGCCATTTGACCTTATAACCTTGTAAAACTTCTCATGCCACATCTTGGGAGCCTGTTTAAGGTCGTACAAGGATTTCACCAACTTGCAGACTTTGTCTTCAAGACCCTTGACGAAAAATCCCTCTGGCTATTACATGTAAATCTCTTCGGTCAGCTCGTCATTTAGGAAAGCCATTTTCACATACATCTGATGTATCACCAACTTATGTATTGCTGCGAGAGCAATTAACATTCTGATGGTGGTCATCCGGGCTACTAGAGTATATATGTCAAAGTAGTCGATCCCTTGATTCTAAGAAAACCGCTTAGCTACCAGCCTAGCCTTGAACTTGTCAATAGTTTCATCTGCTTTCATCTTTTTCTTGAAGATCCATTTGTATCTGATGGGTTTCGCTCCCTCGGGAAGATCAACCAACAACCAAGTATTATTTGAGGTGATGGAATCAATTTCATTGTCTATCGCCTCCTTCCAGAAAATAGCGTCTTTGGTCTTTATCGCCTCATCATAGGTAAGCGGGTCTGCTTCCACATGATAGGTGACAAAGTTATTTCTGAAGAACTTCGGCCTCCTCACACGCTTAGCTGACGGCTCCGCAAGTTCTGGTTCAACCGTTGTTTCCACAACAACATTTTCTTGCACTATATTCTCATTAAAAACTTTAGTTTCCTGCGCACCTTCATTATTCTCCGAAACATCCGTATGAACAATGTTTCTGTGCCTTTCAAATTTGTCTTCAAAATATTCTGCATCGCGAGATTCAATGATATAATTTGATTCAATATCAAAAAATCTTTGAGCATCACTCTTCTGGGCATAACCCAAGAAAATTGTCTTTGTAGTCCTTGTCCCAAGCTTCTGAATCTTCAGATCTGAAAGCTTCACATATGCCAGAAACCCCCACATTCTAATGACATTCAAGTTAGGTCTGACTTTGAACCAGAGTTCATGAGGAGTAACGTCTGAAGTTGTATGAGGCGCTCTATTTAGAATAAAAGTGGCTGTCAATGCAGCTTCTCACCAGTAGCATTTTGGAAGACCCGCAGTCAACATCATTGAATTTATCATTTCTGTCAACGTTCTGTTCTTCCTTTCTGCTACTCCATTTGATTGAGGAGAGTACGGAGCCATAGTCTCGTTGACAATTCTTTGTTCTTTGCAGAACGATGCGAATTCATGAGACCGGTACTCTCCACCTCGATCACTTCTTATTCTTTTGAGTTGTTATCTAGTCTGCCGCTCAGCCTCGGCCCTGAACTCTTTGAACTTCTCGAACGCTTCGTCTTTAGCCTTCAGCAAGTAAGCAAATGCGTACTTTGAGAAGTCGTCGATGAAGGTTATAAAATACTTTATCCCGGCCTTTGCAGAGAACTGTTTGAAGTCACAGATATCAGAGTGTACCAACTCCAGAAGATCTGTGCTTCGATTAACCCGAGGAAAGGGTTTCTTTATGATCTTCGTCTGAGCACAAACTTCACATTTCTCTACCTTACCCCCACACTTGGAGATAAGTCCTAGACTAGACATTATGTTTATTCTTTTACAATGAACATGTCCTAGTCTATTATGCCACAACTCAAGAGTATAAGCAGAATGAGTGATTGCATTAATTACATTGGACTGATTTACAAGCTGAATTTTAAACATTCCTTCGGTATAAAAAGTTTTCCCCAAGTATGTTCCCTTAATGGACATCACCATCTGACCAGCATTGATGTCCATCCTTAGGCCTGCGTTCCAGAGCAGGCCTCCAGAGATCAGGTTCTTTGCAATAGCAGGTACATGCTTCACACCTTGAAGCATCATAGACTTTTCAGAAGTCAGCTTCAATACCACCATGCCGATCCCATGTACTTCATCTTGTGCCTGGTTCGCCACCATAACAACTTCAGAAGTTGGTGTGTAGATGGTAAACCACTCCTTGCTTGAGCAAACATGGCAGGTGGCACCAGTGTCTACCCACCAGTCAGAGTCAGCCCCCATTGCAGTGACCTGTGCAATTATTGCAACAACGTCAGTGATCTTTGAGACCTTGCTAGGCTCACCTTGCTCTGATTGCTTAGGCTTAGATTTGCATTCACTCTTGAAGTGGCCCTTCTTGCTATACTTGAAGCAAGGCATCTGAGCCATTGACTTATGATGTTTGAAGGAAGTCTCCTTCACTTTCAGATTGTTGGGGTCCTTCTTCTTGCAAGGCATACATTATCCTTGTCTCTCGTCTCCTATATTTTAGGATGAAAAACAGATGGCAACTCTAGAGGGGGGTGAATAGAGTTTATAACGATAATAGCCAATTAAAAATTAAACTCTTTCACAAGCTGAAAGTAATCAGAATAAATGCAGAAATAAATAAGGAGCAAGAAAGCATACGCAAACACAGCCGATTTTAACCTGGTTTCCCTCATGGAGGACTAGTCCAGGCCTGAGAACTCTAGCTCAGGATTAAATCTACTATTTGTGAAATAGTAGTTACACCCCGTGCCTTTTCTTCAGAAGAGCACGTCAACTTCTTACAAAGATCGCAGTGGCGATGCTTGGAGTTTTCCAAGCGACTTCTTGAACTCTTGTACAATCTCTTAACTGAAAAATGCTGAGCACTTGAGGCTTAGGGAGCTTGTGGCTAGTAGATGAAGAAGGGTATGGCTTGTATTGAGCTTTAGAGAGAAGAGAAGAGAAGATTGGATGAATGAAAATGAGAGAATTCATGGCCTATTTATAGGATACCAGGTAGGCAGAATTCGACCAGAATTCTGGTTGGATCATTCAAAAATTTGGCCGTTGGACAACTTGCAACCAGCCAACCCTAAAAATTAGGGTGCTAATTTTTAGGGGCAGAGTTCGGCCCGAACTCTGTCTCCAGAGCACAGAATGGGTCATTGGTCCAATGGGCTTATTTGGATGTGTGTGGAGCTTTTAGATTTTGGATAGGGTATAGGTTAAGTCTCAGATGCTCAACACAACTCAGCTTACATAAGTCTAGACTCAATAAAATTATAAAATACAGACTCAAAAATGAATTGTATTGCAAAACTGAGCTGTCGTCTGACTTGTGCTGGATGTAGTCTTCATGTGTCGTATTGAATTATCACAAGTATTATTTAGTCAGTTCTATCAATATTTGGTTGACTGTGACTTTGTGTCAACAATCTCTCCCATATTGATAATTGACAAAATAATAATTGTATATTCAATATTCATACCTGGACACATTTAAGGACAAAAAGCATAGCTCCCAAAAGCATAGCTCCCCCGTAATCAGTGCCGAGCTTAAAAAATATCTCCCTCGCAAACATTACTTTGAATCCTGTTGGCCTGATAAGAACATTCTCCCAAAAGCACAGATACAGAGACAAAAAGAATATAGAATATACCAAAATATCTCCCCCTTTTGGCATTTAGCAATTAACCATAATCAAATAAGAACTGGCAAGCACACAAAAAGATAATGGAAGAAACTGCATATAAACTACTAAATGTCTCAAGAGTCACAACTCATAATAAGTCTAATACAATCAAAGTGCATAAAATCAACTAAATTCCAAAATACAGAAAGAAACATAAGCTATGATCCTCAGTAGCAGCAGCAAGTAGCAGTCTATATCCATCATCGAGCTCGTGAAGGCCCAGCATAGTCTGATGGATCAGTAAAGGAACGACGAGGGTCCACAAAGGCCGCATCCGGATCCAAGTAGCGAAGAACCCAAGGGTCATCAATACGATATCCCTCACGACCAGGGTCCCGCTCCATAGGAATAGGCATGGAAGGATGGCGAGACATGGAGTACCGAATATCGTGCAGCGAGTTGCTGATGGCACTCAACTGCAGGGTGGTCTGGTAATCCAGCTGTGTCCAACGATCATCCTCTAAGGTAAAGCGATCGCAGAGCATGGTCTGAAGAGACTCGAGAGTGGCAGGAGGAGGAGGAGGATCCTGTCCAAGAGGAGGGGCATCTGGCTCATCATCAGAATGCTCAGACACGACTGGTGAGCCAACGGCTGCCTGAAGCCTCAGTGCCTTTGAAAGAAAGGCAGGGGCAGGTAAGAACGGACACTTATCAAGAGGTATACGAAAAACACGAAATACCATAGGAAGATACAAATCATAAACCAAAGATCTTGGTTTCTTCCTAGAATCAATCATCCAGTCCATCATGGTACGTGGAAGATTAAATGGTACATGAAAGTGAAGATGATATAAGGCCAAGATTTTAAAGTAGGTGACTTCATTGGTGGATCCCGCTTTGGGTAGAATAGTATTGAAAATAATCCGATGAAGTTCATAAAAATAGGGATTGAGATACTTGGCCAAAAGCTTACGAGGACGTGTGTTCGGGGTACACAAGTCGTCCTTGAAGTTTTCAAGTAAAGACCCATCGAGAAATTGAAACGATCGAGCTTCAACAAGCTTTTCCCATGAGTTTGGCTCTTGGAGTTCAAGGTGTTCGGCCAAATCGAAATCATCAAACGAGATGTCAATGCCCGCAACCCGTGAATAAATATGTGTATCATCATGAGTTAGGTTGCAGTAGAACATTTGAATAGCACTACGATAAATGACCGAGTTGGTGGTGACAAGTTCGTCAAGGCAAAGGTCATGAAAAAGTGCATCATATTGAGAGAAAATAGTAAAATTGATAGGGTGACCCGCAAACACCGGACGTGTCCAAAAATTACTAAACCAATCATTAGATGCGTCGAGTGATACAAATATTCGGTCGTCAAATGTGTTTGGGTCAAGTGGACGAGGTGGATTGAACAACGGGTGGATAGGTGGTTGTTGTTCAACGGGTGGTGCAACGGGCGGTTCAATGCGAGGAGGAGCATTCGAAGAGGACGCTCCCTCGGTTCGAAGTCTCTTCCCGCGATTGAACAAACGTGGAGCCATGACACAATAAAGATAATGAAGGAAATTGAGATATAGAAAAGTGTTGAGATATACCTCAAAGTAATGATGAACAATGAAGGAGAATGGTGAAAGAGGCCTTCTACTTGAGTTTGGGGAAGAGATGAGCTCTAGAAAGGAAAAACTAGGGTTAGGGTTTTGAGAAAAAGTGTTTGGAGAAGTGGAAAAGGTGGCAATGGAGGAGAAGAAGAAGGAGAGCCCGAATATATGTGAAGGGTTCCAATTGGTCGGAACAAATATGGGCCATGGATCTAATTAAGATCAGCGGATGAGACTGTTCCCGGTTCTGGAACAGCTAGGCCGAATTCGGCCCGAACTCTGGTTAGGGCAGAGTTCGGCCCGAATTTCGGATTCTGTTGACAGAACAGAAATCAGGCTGAGAAGAAGAAAAAAATGGTTAAGTGTGAGAGACCAAAGGAAAAAGTATAGGTGAGTACATATGCAAGAAAGATCCAAGTTGAGAATGACAGAAAGTTAACTTTGAAGCAGAGTGAAGTTTGGAAAATTTGCATTTCAGCATGTGATAAATAAACAATGAACCATGTAATAAACAAGGAATTATGTCATAACTCAAGATTATGAAGCTGCCATGGGTTAGCTGCAGGGGCCGGATACCAGCTAGCGGTAGTCCTGAGGACTAGTGCACCATGTCGCTTAGGCTTTTACGCCTTGTTGTCAGAAGGACCCTTTCGGCTTGTACCCATAGCAATTTCATCATAGAGGAATCAAGACATACTCGATATTTATGCAGGTTTATTTTAATTAATAACAACTTCATCTAAAATTTTAAGTTCACGACAGAGAAACTTGAAGCGCTCTTCGGATAATGGTTTTGTGAAGAAATCTGCTAGCTGATGATCAGTGTCAATAAATTCTAAGTTAATGGTACCATTTTGCTGATGATCACGCAAAAAGTGGTGACGTATTTCAATGTGCTTCGTGCTTGAGTGACAAATGGGGTTCTTAGTAAGATTTATAGCACTAGTGTTGTCACAAAAGATTGGAATGTGCATAAAAGATAAGTTGTAGTCTTCAAGGGTTTGCGTCATCCACAAAATTTGTGCACAACAACGCCCAGCTGCGATGTATTCAGCTTCTATTGTGGATAGTGCGACAGAATTCTGCTTCTTGCTAAACCAAGAGACTAAAGCCTTTCCTAATAAATGACACGTACCGCTCGTACTTTTACGGTCGACCTTGCATCCGGCAAAATCAGCATCAGAGTAACCAATGAGGTCAAATGATGTTGACTTGGGATACCATAGGCCCACTGTAACTGTACCATTAAGGTATCGAAAGATACGCTTAACAACAGTCATGTGTGATTCCTTAGGATTTGCTTGATATCTAGCACACAGGCAAATGCTAAACATAATATCAGGGCGACTAGCAGTTAAATAGAGTAGACTGCCTATCATACCTCGATACTTACGTTGGTCCACGGGTTTGCCGCTTTCATCTGGTTCTAGTTTAGTTGTAGTAGCCATTGGAGTGCTGATTGGTTTGACGTTGTCAATGTCGAATTTCTTCAGCATGTCCTTTGTATACTTCGACTGGTAGATAAAAGTTCCATTTGACATTTGTGTGACTTGCAGTCCAAAAAAGTAGTTGAGCTCCCCCATCATGCTCATCTCAAACTCGGTCTGCATACACTTGGCAAAATCTTGACAGAGGGTTTCATCAGTAGAACCAAATATAATATCATCTACGTATATTTGGACTAAGAGAATAGTGTCTTTAAAAGATTTTATGAAAAGTGTGGTGTCAATTTTCCCTTTAGAAAAACCTTTCTCAAGCAAGAATTTGCTTAGCCATTCATACCAAGCTCTAGGGGCTTGTTTGAGGCCATATAGCGCTTTCTTCAGCTTGAAAACATGGTCGGAAAATTTATGATTTTCAAAGCCAGGAGGTTGTTTCATATAAACTTCCTCCTTAATAAATCCATTCAAGAAAGCATTTTTAACATCTATTTGAAATAATTTAAAATTTTAAAAATTTACAAATGCACAAAGCATCCTAATGGATTCTAATCTAGCAACAGGAGCATACGTCTCATCATAGTCGATACCTTCCTCTTGGTTGTATCCTTGGGCTACTAGACGAGCTTTGTTGCGTGTAACTGAACCATCTTCATTTACTTTGTTTCTAAAAACCCATTTAGTACCAATAATCGAGTGATTAACCGGTCTAGGGATGAGTTCCCATACTTATCTCCTCTCGAATTGGTTGAGTTCCTCTTGCATAGCAGAAATCCAAAATTCATCATTGAAAGCTTCTAAAATGTTTTTCGGCTCAATTTGTGAAATAAAGGCAGTGCTAGCAATAGAGTCTCGTAATGATGATCTAGTAGTTACTCCACGTGCAACCTCACCTATTACCAAATTTTCTGGATGTGATGGCTTGAAAGAGAATTTCTTTGGCAAGCCCTCCAGAGAATTGGTTTCGGTTGTGGTATTTATTGGAGTAGAAGTTGATGGCTCAACATCATCATCAAGAGTAGCTGCTGCACTGTTATCTTCATCAAAAGTCACATTTGTAGACTCATCCATAATTAATGAGCATTTGTTAAATACTCTATATCCCTTACTCTTGGCAGCATAGCCAAGGAAAATACCATCGTCAGCTTTGGCATCAAATTTGCCTAAGTTGCCTTTGGTGTTAATGATAAAGCATCTACAACCAAAAATTCTAAAATAAGAAACATTTGGGGTTCTCCCAAACCAAAGCTCATAGGGTGTTTTCTTCGTAATAGGATGAATAAGTACCCTATTTAAAATATGGCAGGCTGTACTGACAGCTTCAGCCCAAAAGTATTTCGGAAGTGAAAACTTGTTCAACATGACTCTAGCCATATCGCCAAGAGTCCTATTCTTCCGCTCCACAACACCATTTTATTGAGGAGTTCTTGGACAAGAAAACTCATGATCAAAACCATTAGAATCACAAAACTTTTCAAAATCTGTATTTTCGAATTCGCCTCCAAGATCACTTCGGATTCGAGTAATCATGTAGCCTTTTTCGTTTTGAACTTTCTGAACAAAAATCATGAAAACCGAAATAGCATCACTTTTATTTGTAAGAAGGAAAATCCAAGTAAATCTAGAAAAGTCATCAACAATAACAAAGGCATAGAGTTTTCCACCAAGACTGGCTACTCTACTAGGGCCAAATAAATCTATATGAAGTAATTGCAAGGGTCTAGTAGTACTTACAGAGTTTATGGAATGAAAAGAGGACTTGGTCGCCTTATTCAATTTACATTCGGCACATACCGTATCCTTTTTGAATGTGATGTCGGGCAAGCCTCTAACTAGCTCCTTAGTCGATAGCCTGGATATAGTATCCACGTTGGCATGACCAAGGCGCTGGTGCCATAGAAATCTTTCATCCTTATGAGCATATAGGCATCTACCTGCATTGTTAGTATCTCTAGACAAATAAAAAATATAAATATTATCCTCTCTTATCCCTTCAAAAACGATGTCTCCTGTTGACCTATCATAAATAAAGCATTTATTTTATCCAAAGTTAATGTCATATCCATGGTCAGCAAGATGACTAATGCTGAGCAGGTTATGCTTTAACTCGGTCACTAGGCAGACATCCTTTATTACGGGAGAGGGAGGATGACCAATAATACTATTACCTATAATATAACCTTTTAGGTTGTTACCGAAGGATACATATCCTTCTCTCTTCATCGATAGTAATGCGAAAAGATTTGCGTCTCCCGTCATATGTTGCGAGCATCCACTATCGAGAATCCACTTACTCTTAGTTGAGGAGGGAAGGTCCACCTACATCAATAGTAGATGTGACCTTTGGTACCCAAGTTCTTGAGGGTCCTGAAAAGTTAGTTTTCGAAAACCATGCATATATCTTTCTATCTACTAATCTTCTAATTCTATATTGTGGTGAAATATGTCCATGTAAACCACAATAAGTACATGTAGGATTCCTATTTATATTAGGAGCATGCTGATGATGCCTATAAGTAGAGTGATGAGGAGTAGTATGATGATATGTAGAGTTAGCATGGTGATGATGACTATATATAGAGTGATGTGGAGTGGCATGGTGATATTATCTATATGGAATAGCATGGTGATGATGTCTATATGTAGAGTGACGGTGATTGTGTTTTTGTGCAACATAGTGATGATTGTATCTATGTGTAGCATGATTATTTTGTAACATATGAGAGTTATTTCTACGTGCATGTGGTTTATGTGCTTTGTCAAAGTGTGTGTATATGTATGCATGATTCCGTGCTGCAGGTGGATGACGTGGGTGACTAGTATGAGTAGTGTCATGCTTTGTGTGTGTCTCATGTGATTGGGTTTGAGGTTGAGCAACCTGTTTTTCCAATTTAGTCTCTAATTTCTTAGAGACAGCCTGCAGTTCAGTAATCTTAGCATTCAAACCATATATCTTAGTAATAGAAATCTTGTGTCTACTCTTTTCATCTGCAAGCTCCGTGTTGAGTGCTGTGATTTCTTGTGTTTGTTGTTCAATGCGTGCTTCGGCATCATGTAAGCTTATTTTAAGCTTAGATACCTCATTTGTGACATCCGTGGGTGAAGTGTCTCTAATGTTATCAAGCAGTAAAGAAAGTCTTTGAATTTTGACTTTATGACTTTTGATCTTTTTATTGGCATGTTTATATTTACCAATGACCTTTTTATGATCATCAAGTAAATCGGTAAAAGCATCGCCAAGTTCATCAAAAGTGAAGTCATCAAGAGTTTCGTTTGATACCTTGTCGGATGTTGCCATTAGGCACACATTTGTCGTGTCTTGAGGAGAGTCCTTTTCTTCCTCGGAGTCACTAGCTTCTCTTTCATGCCAAATGCTTGTGTTGGCATATTTCTATGAGGAAGTCTTCTTGTATGGTTTCTTATAACGGTTGCTCTTCTTTAAGTATGGACAGTCTTTTCGGACATGTCTTGTCTTCTTGCAACCGTAGCAGGTTGGCTCTTCTTCGTCATCTTCTTGTGGTTCCTTCTTTCTTCGGTTGAAGCGAAGGAGTTTCTTGAAGTTGCGGACAAGGAGAGCTTGATCATCACCTTCCGAGTTGTCGTCATCCGTCTCTTCGAAGTTAGTCCTTCATCGGTGAGCTTTGAGGGCGATCTCCTTAGCTTTAGGAGCAGGCTCTTCGAAGTCCTTGAGGTCAAGCTCATGAGTCATCAGCTTTCCCATCAAGATCTCCATGGACATGGTTGTGAGATCATTTTCTTCTATGATGGCTGCCACCTTAGGGTTCCAAATCTTTGGTAGCCCCCTAAGTAGCTTACGAATCTTCTCGTGATTTGAATATTGTTTGCCGAGCGAAGGCAAGGGATTGACGATGTCGAGGAATCTTATGAACATTTGCGTGATCGTCTCATTTGGCTTCATCTTGAAACCTCATATTCTTGAGTGAGACGGCTTATCTTTGATTCCTTGACTTGGGTGGTTCCTTCATGCGTCACTTCTAGAAGTCTCCATACTTCGTGAGAGGTGGTGCATGTTGAGACCCTGTTGAACTCATTCCTGTCTATAGCACAGAATAAAGCATTAATAGCTCTCGCGTCTAGACTTGCCTGTTTCTTCTCCTCATCAGAATATTTGTCATGTGATTTCTCAACGAGATCACCATTGACAACTACCTGGCGGGCTTTTTGTAACCATCGGTGACGATGGTCCACAGGTCGAAGTCTAGCGACTTGAGATAAAAGCTCATCCTTGTTTTCCAATAGGTGTAGTTAGTTCCATCAAATAGGGGAGGCCTATGAGTGGACTGCCCTTCACCGTGATTGGAAATCAAGGATTGTGTGGTTGCCATGGATCAGCTCTAGGATGTTAGTCCTTGTAGAGAGAACAGAGCTCTGATACCAAATGAAGAACAGATGGCAACTCTAGAGGGGGGTGAATAGAGTTTATAACTATAATAGCCAATTAAAAATTAAACTCTTTCACAAGCTGAAATTAATCAGAGTAAATGCGAAAATAAATAAGGAGCAAGAAAGCATATGCAAACACAGCCGATTTTAACCTGGTTTCCCTCGGGGAGGACTAGTCCAGGCCTGAGAACTCTAGCTCTGGATTAAATCCACTATTTGTGAAATAGTAGTTACACCCCGTGCCTTTTCTTCAGAAGAGCATGTCAACTTCTTACAAAGATCGCAGTGACGATGCTTGGAGTTTTCCAAACGACTTCTTGAACTCTTGTACAATCTCCTAACTGAAAAATGCTGAGCACTTGAGGCTTAGGGAGCTTGTGGCTAGTAGATGAAGAAGGGTATGGCTTGTATTGAGCTTTAGTGAGAAGAGAAGAGAAGATTGGATGAATGAAAATGAGAGAATTCGTGGCCTATTTATAGGATACCATGTAGGCAGAATTCGGCCAAAATTCTGGTTGGATCATTCAAAAATTTGGCCGTTGGACAACTTGCAACCAGCCAACCCTAAAAATTAGGGTGCTGATTTTTATGGGACAGAGTTCGGCCCGAACTCTGTGTGGAGGCAGAGTTCGGCCCGAACTCTGTCTCCAGAGCACAGAATAGGTCATTGGTGCAATGGGCTTATTTGGATGTGTGTGGAGCTTTTAGATTTTGGGTAGGGTATAGGTTAAGTCTCAGATGCTCAGCACAACTCAGCTTACATAAGTCTAGACTCAATAAAATTATAAAATACAGACTCAAAAATGACTTGCATTGCAAAACTGAGCTGTCATCTGACTTGTGCTGGATGTAGTCTTCATGTGTCGTATTGAATTATCACAAGTATTATTTAGTCAGTTCTATCAATATTTGGTTGACTGTGACTTTGTGTCAACATAGGAAACAAATGCTTGTGCTAGATCGCCTTGGATGAAGACTTTTATCGGACAATAGGGGTTGGGTATGTTAGGATGTTTTAAGATGATCACCAATAGTAAGGGTAGACTATTTATTAACCTCTCATATATTGTGGGACGATCGTAAGAGATCGATAAGTTAGTATGACAAATGACCATAATGGGAAAAACCTTAGAACAATTTTCTTCCTTTGTTTAAACTGGATATAACTTGAACGTATTGTCGTTGCTAGTCCTAGAGAGAGATGATTGCTTAATCGAAGTAATTCAATTAATTACTGAATAAATTACTAGGATACACAGTTAGTTGTTAGTGTTAGTTATAGGCCCCATATGGTGCAAGTATCGATATTGAAGACTTGACAATTAACTTGAGGGACTCGTTAGTAGTATATTAATTTTTGCGATATTATAGTCAGTATCAGATAAGAATTTGTAATGATAATATCTATTATCATTGTACTAATTGTATTTTGAGAAAATCTCCATTAGAAGATATAAATTGGGCTATTACTTTTTGATGTCATATTTTAGGTAGGAAAGGATACGACAGAGGATAAAACGAGAAAAATAAATTTGGAAGGAAGCATACATTGAGGATACTCATGGATAGATAAGAGAAAAGGTTGAAGGAAAAAAAAAGGTTCATTAGTAAACGGTTGACGATTTGGTAGAATTATTTTTGAGGCTTAAAAAAAATCTTGTTGGAATAGACATATGAGAAAACTAGACCATAGATTTAAATTCACTAGTCAAATAGGAGGGAAATATATCGACTTAAGAGGAATGATATTAGGTTCTCAATCACATAAGTGGATTATACACGTCCCCTGAATCATGCCTTCTTGAAATAAGCTACTTGTTCATACTTCCTTTCTTTTATTGTAAGTTCTCTTTAATTTCGAGGATGAAATTTTTTTAAGGAAGGTAGAATGTGATACCCCTGTCCTAAATTCTCAAAGTAAAGTTTTTTCTATGAATAGATGAACAAGTATCTAAATTAGTTATTTTAATATTAATATTAATATTATATTTGTTAGTGCCAGGGCACAATTTTTCGATAAAAAATGAGAAGATGAAACAATTGTAATAACAATGTACCAACACAACACTTCTAGGAAGGTTGCACAAGTATAACGAAGATCTAAGAAGATCTCGTTACAGCAGCATATGATATTACGAGAATCTAAAAAGATTTCGTAATCCACAGCAGCGAAGAAGATGACAGGCGATAGATGGAAAAACTCCTACTTTGGTGAATGATCACTGTTGCTCAAAGCTATGTTCGCCCCACATGAATAGCTTCCAGGAACCAGCATGTTCGTCGGAGAACTTTGGAACACTTATGCTCTTTCGACACCTCGGATCGTACACGGACTCCCGTGCAAAAGTAACGTCGGTGCAAAGCTTCTCTTTTCTCTCACAGCCTCTGTTTACTTGTATTAAGAAACACTTGTAAACTTTTGTAACTCTCTGTATATACCTTGTATGTTTTTTCTGTGAGAGAGAAGAGACCTTTTATAGGCCCGAGTAGCAACTGCCTGGTTAGCACAACATTAGGGACGTGGTAATAACCACTCCGAACGTGCAGTAACTGCGTAGATCATGCTCAGTCATGATCTGAAGCAAGTTGCGCCACTCGTACACCCTGCGCGTCTTGCACACCGCGTACAGTACGCACACCGAGCCACTTGTGCCACTTGCGTGCCCTACGCACGCTGCACACCCTGTGCCACCCGTACAACTATGCGCAACTGAACGCACAGCTGTGCGCACAACTGGGCACGCCACTGGGTGCGCACCTGGTCGCGTAACCTGGGCCGCACAACCTAGCTGTGCAACTGGCCTCCGCAACATGGTTGTGCACCTGGCCACGCAATCTAGTGCAAGAGCAAAAAGCATGAATGCTTTCAATTGTTGATTTAGCCTTTTTTCTATTAGAAAAATAACCCCACATGGCACACCCATGTGCACCTCCACACCACATGTGCATCTCTAAACTAGCATAGCTAATATATAGAGATACAACTCCTTTAGCCTAGCCGATGTGGGACTAAAGTTTCTAAACAAAGGCCAAAAATCCAACAATCTCCCATATATCTTTATATATGGGTATAAGTGTTCCCAACAGTAACTGTCCATCATGCAATAGGAGAGATGTCACTGACGACTTGAATCATCCTGTATGGGTCAAACAACAGACTATAATACAAGAATAGAATAAGCCTTGAATTCTGCATCATAGCTGAAATTTTTCCACTTACATAATATAGTTACATGTGCTTCTGGCTACACATTAAAGGCCCTGTGCCAGCCTGGTTTCAGTATATAATTTTTGGCGTCTACAAGTTTACCTTCAAGAGAAGGCCTGATATCTCTTTGTCCATACACTATAGGTGAGTTCATTATAAATACACTATAGGTGAGTTCATTATAAAGAGACATGGCATGAAGCACTTTGCGCTTCCCTTGAGGTGCTACGCCGCTATGACATGGCTTAAAGTCGAGGCCTTATCCCGTACCGGGAACCTCACCGTAGTGTCATACTACTGTAGCATGAGGCAACCACCTCTTTGTAGTTCCAAACTACCCAGCATTGTCACTCTCATTTTCTGTTATACGTATTTTTGTATACGTATACGAGATCTCTGACGTTGTCAGGTAACCCGTAGTTGGACTTGACTTGCTTGCCTAGTCTATGTTGGTTTTGACTTGGTTTGGTTTATTTTGGTTTGGCTTGGTTTGATTGGGCTTTGGTTCATTATGAGAGAACCCTCCCCCTTTATAAACCCACCAACCCTTTCTATCTCTTCATTACTTTCTCACTCCTTCATTTATTTCTCATTCTTCTTCCTCTTAACTTCTCCACCTACCAAGAGAGGCTTAGGCAAGTGCAACTTGCTTCATGGAGGAACTCCATTTTTATTGTTCCATTGTCTTCCTCACGAGATTCTAAGACACTTTTGTACTTAGCATTTTCAATTTCCATGGTTTATTTCTTGTAGATCTAAGTTTGATGCATTTTTAGATTTCTTGGGTTTTGATCTATCAAACTTTATTATTTTCAATTTTTGATTGTTCCATGTTGTAGAAAATTTTATTCTACCCTATTTTGACCTATGGAAGTCCAAATTTGGACTTACGGTGAAGGTTTTATGGAGCTTGGAAGCTATGGGTTCCATAGCCGTCCTCCTCAGATTTTTAGAGATAGATGGATAACCATCGACCCTGCCGCATGGATGGGTCCCCATCAACCCAGCCACTTAGATGGCACCCCATC
The DNA here is from genome assembly GCA_029216955.1 of Iris pallida. Taxonomy (NCBI): domain Eukaryota; kingdom Viridiplantae; phylum Streptophyta; class Magnoliopsida; order Asparagales; family Iridaceae; genus Iris; species Iris pallida. Next base: position 6,763,068 of record JANAVB010019198.1, on the reverse strand, counting down.
GACCCAGTCGCGTAGATGGCATCCCATCGACCCTGCCGCATAGATGGGTCCCCATCGATCCAGCCGCATAGATGGCACCCCATCGACCCTGCCGCATAGATGGCACCCCATCGACCCTACCGCATGGATGGGTCCCCATCGATCCTGCCGCATAGATGGCACCCCATCGACCCTGCCGTATAGATGGCACCCCATCGACCCTGTCGCATGGATGGGTCCCCATCGATCCAGCCGTATAGATGGCACCCAATCGACCCTGCCGCATGGATGGGTCCCCATCGACCCAGCCGCATAGATGGCTCCCCATCGACCCAACCGCATAGATGGCTCCCCATCGACCCTGCCGCATGGATGGGTCCCCATCGACCCCGTCGTATGGATGGGTACCCATCCACTGCCGCATGAGACCCCATCCACCCTTGGCCGCATAATGCCTATTTTGGCTGTTTTCTTATCCTATTTGGCTGATTTGTGGTCAAAATGTCTCCCAACTTCCAACATAGATGTTGTAGATCTTTTTATTGGCTTCAAGAATATGTTACTAGCTATTTTTATGCATATTTCTCTTAATCTTGATAGTGGCTTGTTAAGGCGCACTCTTAACAAGTAACAAGTAGCATGACACGATAATGGCCTGTTAAGGCACACTCTTAACAAGTAACAAGTAACATGACACGATAATGGCCTGTTAAGGTGCACTCTTAATAAGTAACTTGACATGATAACACACGATAGTGACCAGTTATGGTGCACTCATAATGTATGTCTTTCTTCTTTGCTTAACACGATAGTGACCTGTTGCGGTACACTCAAGTCATATGTCACTTATTTGCTTAACCTGATTGTGGCCCATCGTGGCGCACCCCTAACAAGTACCCTTAATATGATAGTAACTCGTCGTGGTGCACTCCAGACAAGAAACATGATATGACATAACATGAACCATGAATGCTGTTGCGACGGCTTTATTGGCTTATAAGTAATGAATGATTTGGACACCGTAGGTGTTTCTTTTGAGTGTGTTTGCACAAGCTACATGTTCTGCATTGCATCATGTCTAGGACATGAATTCTTGATTTCCTACGTTCAGGGACTCATACTGAATCTGGCTAGGATTAATGACTAGATTGATCAAGCAGCTCATATAGATAGAGATATTTCGGCTACAAGCAATCCCGTTATCTGGGCGCCTTCTCTGATGGACTTGTAGCCTGCCGTCGAGTAGGGCACATTTCTAGCCCACTGTCATGTGGGACACTTCTTGAAATAAGTAATATGCACACTATCATGTGTTGCACCCCAAGTCACCTAATAGCTCTCTTAGGGTACATTTGTCTCCTGGGCGATGTACCCACTATTATATGTACATGGGATACATTTGTCTCCTGGACGATGTATCCACTATAAATCCTTGTAACTTGCATCTGGATAACCTGGATAGTCTGCAGGGCTTGTGGCCGTAGGAATATCACATTACATCTTGGTAGTAACTAGGCTTGTGATAACCCTTAGTTAGTTAAAGTATCAAGCCGTACTCTTTGCTTGGCCGTGAATGTTGGATGGAGTCCTATCTTGTCTAGTCTTGCCTATATCCAGTACATGGCTATCTCATGACATGCTTGCTTATGCTTTACTTATTCGATAATTGGTTAGAGACTAAGTTCTATTTAGTTGAAGGGTTACAACCCCGGTCCTTGTTTGGTTTACGGGTTGTAACTTAGCTACCGGAATAGTCCTTTAGTTATCTTATCGTTTATCACCCAGTTTTCTCTAACTCATGTATTTTGTTATTTTATTTATGTCCTTATATGCTAATATGCTAGTTTTAGTTCTTAAGTGAAGCCTCTATTGTGGCACTTGCTCTTTCTGGGGTTTGACCCAGCTAGTTTTGTATGGCCAGATTTCGGAGCAGCACCCGAGGTTCTACCTGCATTCCAGCCAGATGGTGACCACTAGAAAAAACCCTGGCAACGAGTGAGTTTTATTTTGCTCTCCCACTCTAGTGTAAATTATTCTTTTGAGGCATTTAGCCGCCGAACAAGTGTTAGCTCGTGTTGAATACTTATATTTCTTATCTGCCTACGGGCTGTAATATGATTATCAAATCCTAGGGTTGATCATGTATGACTGAAACTCTTGTTAGTCCTCGCATTTTATACGACTAGCTTCATGATCATCTGTATATGAAATGTATGGGACGCTTTACTATTGATTATCTGATGGTCTAACATCTTGTGACTATTATTGCTTGCTTGAGATTGAGACACTAGGCTTGTTATTGACCATAAGAGACTGATGGATTGTAGATAAACCCTCATACATCCAGACAGCCATGACCATATATGGAGGTGGAATACCCTCATGCATATACCTCATACCCCATGTATATAGGCATTACCTTAATACATATCCTACTACCTTAACACATATCACACAGGTAATATCCATTACCTTAACCTATAGTTGATACCTACTAGCCGCCCTCTAACCCTCCTCATTTACCTATACTCAAACCCTCTCTAAATATGTACACAAATTTACCTACTACGATACTCATAAATTTGGACACATATTTCCCTCAAATCCATCTCAAGACCCTCATATACACAAGTGCACTGCCACACATCCTCTCTATGTATCCTGCACACATACACATACCAAGTGCACACTACTACATAGAAGCCTACGGTTGCCTACTAAACTGTTGGATAGCCCTGCTGCTGCCTGCAAGCAGCAACTGATGTTGCTGTTGCTGCTAATGCAGCTAGCAAATATGTTGCTGCCAAGTTGCTAGTTTTCTGTTGTTGCTGCCTAGGCCTCAATATGCTGTTGTTATGCAGTGCAGAGCAACAACTGATGCTGCCTTGCCTATGTGCAATAGCTGCCACTGTTTCTACCTACATGCATAGCAGCAATTGCTTGCTGTTGTTGTTCATTTCTCCTAAGCACTGCTGCTTCTATATGTTGCTGCCTTTATGTAACGCTCTAGTCCCAATACATAGGACTAGGAGATCATCTACATGCCAGCTACATATCGAGAGAACTACAGCCCAGCTTTAGTACGTATAAGTTGTCTTATTTGTTCTAAATCAACTATATCTCAATCCACTAAATTTTGATAACAATGACAAATCAAGTGCACCAAGGCTGATCAAACCGTAATATACTGATTCTAGAATAGATAAATATATTATAATGGATCCCCAATAATACATGTATCATGAAAAAGTCAGAAGAAAGATGAAGCTTGTAGAAGACTAGACTATAATAACAGTGTGAATCAAATATTAGACAAAATATAAATAAAGAAGTGTATGATTATTGCGTCTACTAAACATACCTGAAGTCTTCGTGAAGCCACTACTAAAATACAGTCATTTGGTGACGGATATATAGCGACGGATTCTGTCTCTCGCTAGTATCGACCGACTACCGACAAAGTTTCGACTGATTGCCATCGAAAACTCGATAATTTTTATTTTACTTTAAGGGCGAGCAAAGGTCGCCAATCCATCGTTAAGTCGACGGAGATATAGCGACGGATGAAGAGTCCGTCGCTATGCTGTCGCTTAGTTGGCAAAAGTTGGCGGGAATGTTGAAAAAAATTACCGCAAAATTTAACGACCACATAGAGACGGATATTCCGTCGGCCAGCTAGGGTGGTATAGCGACCACATAGCGACGGAATATATTCGTCGCCAGTTCGTCTCTAAATATCCAGCCCTAACTTAAATTTAGCCGACGGGGGGGGGGAACTTTTCATTCCCCCCAAATTTTCTCTCTCTCTCTCGCTGCAGACTTTCTCTCTCTCCAGGTAATCTTCTCTCTCTATCTCTTACTCTCGGTGGTCGGGGCGACGGGGGCGACGGGGGTGGGTATCGCGGTGGGGGTGGGGGTGGGTGTCGCGGTGGTAGAGGTGGGGGTCGCTGGGGGGTTTGGGTCGAGGCGGCGGGGAGAGGCGTGGGCCGGTAGTGGTGATTTTGGGGGTCGCGGTAGTGGGGGTGGGGGTCGCTGGGAGGGTTCGGGTCGGGGCGACGGGGGGAGGCTGGGGCCGGTGGTGGTGGGGGTGGGGGTCGCGGTGGTGGGGGTAGGGGTCGCTGGGGGGGTTTCGGGTCGCAGCGACAGGAGGAGGCGGGGGCCGGTGGTGGTGGGGGTGGGGGTCGCTAGGGGGGTTTCGGGTCGGGGCGGCCGGGGGAGGCGGGTTTCGGGTCGGCGGTGGTGGGGGAGGGGGTGGGGCGGGGGTGGGTGTGGGGGTAGCGGTCGGCGGTGGTGGTTATGGGGGTTGGGGTGGGGGTGGGGTTCTCAGTGGTAGGGATGGCGGTCGGCGGTAGTGGGGTTGGGGGCCGGGGCCGGTAGTAACACACACACACACGCACACACACACGCACACACAAAGTATCGGTATCGGAATATAAACTTAGTATATAAATTATTATATATATAAACTTAGTATCAAGGTTCAAAGAATCGGTATCGGACTATTCCTATGCGTATTGGTATCGGTATATAAATTAGTATATATATATATATATATAAACTTAGTATCAAGGTTCAAATTATCGGTATCGGAATCGGTATCGGACTATTCCTATGAGTATTGGTATCGGCGATATCGGTAGTATCGACGGTTTCCAATCGGAGTATCGTAGAATAGTATATAAATTAGTATATATATATATATATTTATATATATATATATATATATATATATATATATATATATATATATATATATATATATATATATATAAACTTAGTATCAAGGTTCAAAGTATCGGTATCGAAATCGGTATCGTACTATTCCTATGAGTATTGGTATCGACGATATCGGTAATATCGGCGGTTTCGGATCGGAGTATCGTAGAAGGATATATATATAAGATATCTTAGTAGTAGCTAGGTAAGTGTTGAAAATTAAATTTACTTATGCCAAGTCTTTTGGGCCTATCAGAGTTATAGATTTTTTTGGAAATCTAGTATAATGTTGATTACCTCAAAAGGCTTGCATAAGTAAGAGTGTATAGAGTGCATATCGTAGGCGGAATCAGTATCACCATGAATCTCATGACTTGTTCTAGCAGAGCATAATATAAAACCAAACGTGTGAAGCAGAGCTTCACATTCACAATATTAGAAGGAAAAAATTTATGATGGGTGGTAGGGCGAGCCAGAATCCTTGTGATAGGTCCTGTTCCCGGTCAGAAATATAGTGAAATCATCTTTCCCATTCTTTCCCCCGACCCCACTACGAAGAAAGACATTCACTTCTTAAAATATCGAATGAGAAGCAGGAAAGTAGAGGGGGGTCAGAGAGGGGGCCTTCTTGAGAAGCAGGGGAAGTAGAACGACAAAGTATCGGTATCGGACTATTTCTATGAGTATCAGTATTGATCGTTTAGGCGGCGTCTAGGCGGTAGGACGAGCCAGAATCCTTTACGATGGGTGGTAGGGTGAGCCAAAATCCTTTCAAAGGATTCTGGCTTGCCCTACTACCTGCTGAGGAGGTTGAGAGAGTCGAATGAGAAGCAGGGAAGTATCGATATCGGACTATATATTTTTAATTGCAAATCTATTTACTTTGTCTTACGAATCGGTATCGATATCGGTATCAGACTATTTCTATGAGTATCGATATTGATCGCTTAGGCGTCTAGGCGGTGTCTAGGCGGTAGGTAAGTGTTGAAAATTAAATTTAAGATATCGGTATAGAGTGAGTATCCTAGAAGGATATATATAAGATATCTTAGTAGTAGCTAGGTAAGTGTTAAAAATTAAATTTACTTATGCTAAGTCTTTTGGGCCTATCAGAGTTATAGATTTTTTCGGAAATCTAGTATAATTAATGTTGATTACCTCAAAAGGCTTGCATAAGTAAGAGTGTATAGAGTGTATATCGTAGGCGAATGAGTGTATAGAGTGAGCCTTCCTACTCCCCTTCTTCTCATTCGGGCCATGAGGCATCCTATTTCGCATCATATGATATACATCTCAACCAAAGCGTGGAGAAGTGTGAAAATATTAATATTAACCAAGGATCAATATCGGAATCAGTATCACCATGAATCTCATAGCTTGTTCTAATAGAACATAATATAAAACCAAATGTGAAGCAGAGCTTCACATTCACAATATTAGAAGGAAAAAATTTTGATTGGTGGTAGGGCGAGCCAGAATACTTTCAAAGGATTCTGCCTCGCCCTGCCACCAATCGTAAATTTTTTCCTTCTAATATTTTGAATATTAAGCTCTGCTTCATACGTTTGGTTTTATATTATGCTCTGGTAGAACAAGCCACTAGATTCTTGGTGATACCGATTCCGATACCGATCCTTGGTTAATATTAATATTTTCACACTTCTATACTCTTTGGTTGAGATGGATATCATATGATGCGGAATAGGAGGCTAAGAGAGTCGAATGAGAAGCAGGGAAGTAGAGGGGGGTCAGAGAGGGGGCCTTCTTGAGAAGCAGGGGAAGTAGAGCGACGAAGTATAGGGGGGTCGGTATCGAACTATATATTTTTAATTACAATTTTGTTTACTTTATCTTACGATGCAGATTTTCACATCCAATCTGCGATGGATCGTTACTTCATTTGTCGTGCCATGTGGTAATTGTCGCAATAGAAGTTACGAAGAAGTGGTGACTGTGAGAGATCATTTAAACCATAAGGGTTTCGTACGTGATTACGGCCTATGGTCATCGCAAGGTGAACTATATGCGGAAAGATAGGATATGGTGTACGATGCGGATACTCCTCTATATCCTGGTTGTAAGACTCATTCCGTACTATCAGGCTATGTCGTTAATGGCTTCAAGTTTAAGGCAAGACTGCTGAGGGTCATTCACCGTTGGAGGTTGAAGTATCCGAAGAGGTTGAAGTATCCAAAGTGGAAAACGAAATAGATGAAAACGAAGATGAAGAGGAAGAGGAAGATGAGGACGCAGAGGACGTCTAATATTGTCATTTCTATACAACAATGAATCTTCCACATTACACGTCTAATATTGTCATTTTGTTTAATCTCCATGTTTTTATCAATCTTACCAGATGGCACCCAAGACCCGAGGACGTCGCTTGAGAGAGGAACAGATGGCTGCTGAGGAGGTAGTGGCACCTCCTACTGCTGAGAAGGTAGTACCACCTCCTACTGCTGAGTCGGTAGTCGTACCTACTGCTGAGGAGGTAGTGCCACCTCCTGCTGCTGAGTAGGTAGTGATTACTAATGCCGAGAGAGCTGTGAAGGAGGAGGAGGCACCAGAGGGCAGTTGCACCGGGAGTTCCAGTCATCCATCTCCTATGGATATTGATCTTGTTAGCGTGGATCCTACTTATGCGCAGTGACTGAGGAGAGAGATCTCTGCACGAACGTAGAGGACAATATATATATATATATATATATATATGATTTTTGACCGGATTTGTTTTCGGTAGACTTATTTGTAAGTTTTACTTGGATGGTTTTACAACTCTTGACGGATTTTTATTTTCTAGAATGGTTATTTTATAGACTTGGATGTTTTTGGATGCTATTACCTAGACTTTTATTATATAGAAATCCAATGGAGAGTTGCTCCGAGTCTCATTGATGTATGTTGGTTTGTGTGATGTATTTGTGATAGATATTTGTATATTGGTGTGTGATGTATATTGGTTTGTCGGTTCATTTATGTATGTTGGTTTGTGTGATGTATTTGTGATAGATATTTGTATATTGGTGTGTGAGGTATATTGGTTTGTGGGTTTGTGTGAGGTGTGATGCATATTGTGATGTTTCGATGTTTCAGATGTTGTACGAACAGGGAATGCTGTGTTTTATGTAATTTCTTTTCAAAAAATTTCCAGTTAGCGACGGACTTGCGACGAAAGGTGACGGCTGAGCGACAGAATATTCCATCACTAACTGGAGAATTTTCAGTTAGCGACGGATGTCGGCGGATTAGCGACGGATTATCCGTCGACAAGGTTCTGGAAATATAAAGATTTCCAGAACCTAAGCGACGGATATTCCGTCGCTAAACCGTCATTCTTCTGTCGAGTATTAGTGACGGCTAGCGACGAATTCGCGTCAGATTTTTCGTATCAGAAACTCTATGATACGCAGTTACCGATATATTACCGACGGACCTGTCCGTCACTAAAAAGTAGTATCAAAAACTTTTCGATAATTGATTTAACGAAAATCCGTCGGCTAGCCGTCGCTAAATGTTCGATCCTTGATGACGGAATCCGTCGCTAAGCAGTCGAATGGCGACAGAATAGAGACAGACTTTGTTTAGCGACGGGCTATTTCCCAACAGATTTTTTCAGCCAAATTCCGTCGGTTAGCCGTCATTAAGTTGATTTACCGACGGATTAGCGACGGGTATGGCAGTCGCTAATTCGATGTATTTTAGTAGTGAGCAACCATTATCCATCAACGTATTATACCTTGATAATTTTATCTAATACCTGGAGAGATCACCAGGTGCTTAGAGAAATAGCAAGACACATAATATACAAGCCTACTTTGGCAGTAATAATATGCATGAAAAGACAGGGAATAGTACAAGAAATAAAGATTAAAGAATACAAGAATGAAACATAAAAAATGGCATGTCGTCGAGAATCGTGCTAATAAATATGATTACGAGTAAATCAAGATAAACCGCAGTCCGGTGGTTGCTAATGGCCCTATAGATTGCAGCCATGGTTGCTAACAATATATAGTAAGTCTTTATCGCAGCCCGGTGGTTGCTAACGAATGAGAGTGGTCAAGTATAGTCAAAGTCTATAACAAGGTTCTTGCCTAAAACTACGAGTCAATCAAGTCAAGTCAAACATGTCAAGTCCAAGTCAAGTCCAGGTTAATCATGTCAAGGAAACATGTCATAGGCTAAGCAATTCTGTCACCATACAAACACATGAACAAGACAAGAAAAGAGGACAAGTAATAGGAAAAATGGGAACAATCTACATGCACGTGAAACAAGAAAATAACAATGACATGTATCAGGAGAAATATATAATCAAGTAAGACATAAAAGAAATAATAATATAGAAATACATATAAATACTGTAAATTTTGACAAGGTGAAATGGACACCGCCATCAGTCTCAGAATAAAAAGAGCTAAGTTTGGCCACTCATAAGTCCAATTCTGGATATAGGAGCAAAACGGTAATTTTGGGTCAAAACGGTGTCCGTCGTTGGACCCGTTTTATACCAAAAAATAAACCAATACAAAGGTTTTCCAAATTAACAAATTATATATCAATATTGGCCATAACGATGCTACAAGTCTAATGGTGGTGTCATATTTGGAATCCGATGTCCCGGGTTCAAAATTAGAATTTTACATATTAAAAATTATGATTCAAATGACCAAATTTGGTGTCGATTTCAACCAACCAAACGATATCCTATTTAAATGAAATTTTTATGTCATGAAGGTGGTTATACCTGCTATGCAGCGGAGTTGGTGGTTCGACAAATGGAGCTTCAATGAGAGAAAAAAAATCTGCAAAGTTGGCTCCACAAAACTGTTCAAAATAAACGTGATTTAAATGGTCAACTTGGTGGCCGGTTTTGATATATCAAACGATCGTATTAACGGTTGAAATTTTAGGACAGTGAAGGCATATATACCGATATTAAAATGGAAGAATCGGATCGACGATCCAACAGTTGAATTGTCCAAAAAATGCATCCAAAATTGCTGCGACGAGAAAAATTTCTGGATTTAAATTTACGTTCGTCACCACGGGATTTCGTGCAAAATGCACGAATCGACTGTGCCATGTGTTGAGGACGACGTGGACACACCCATGGTGGTTTATCGAGGACGCCGGGGTACGTCGGGGCCTCGTGGCCATGGGTGGCTCAGGCTAGTCGCTGGCTAATGTCGTTGCAGCTGCTGCTGCTGTTACACATTGCGTAGAGTGGGGAAGATTAGAACTTAGGGATTTTAGTTATATATATATATATATATATATATATATATATATATATATATATATATATATATATATTACCAAGAAGGAACTTTATAGATGTATCAGGCAGAAAATGTCGAAGCCTATACAAATAAAAGCGACCAGCGCAAAAAGACAACAAAAGCCAATAGGAGGCCAGAAGCAGCCAAAAAGACTTGCTGGCCCGGACCGTAGGTTAGGACAGCGTCTTTAGTTATATATATATATATATATATATATATATATATATATATATATATATATATATATATATATATATATATATATATATATATTTATATATATATATATATATATATATATATATATATATATAGTACAGAGTATTTGTTTAGTATGTAGATAGATATAATAGTATATATATCAAACTATTGGTATAAATCATTATATGGAAATATTCACATTTTGTATTTAATATTATATTACCTATACATGCATGTAGAATTATTTTTGTATATAGAGAGACATATATGTACTTCTTATTATACAAAATTGTATTTGTATAAATATAATTCATAGCTCATATAGATTACACAAAATCTCATATAACAATATCAAAAATATATGTATAAATCCTGGTACAACAAAGTAAATATATAAAAATCCTCAGCATATATATATATATATATATATATATATATATATATATATATATATATATATATATATATATATATATATATATAAACAATACAATGAAGTTTCCCTGTTGCTGCTCTCCCCTTCGGGGGCCCCCTGGGCGCCCTCCAGATCCGTCTAGCCTCCCCGGTGATTCGCTCCCCCCACTCCCCGGTGCGTCGCCCCCCTCTCCGCCGACTCCCGATGGCTTTTCCTTGGCCGGGCGAATGCTTGGACTTGGTTTGTCATCCCCCACCTCTCTCCTTACCCCTCTCCCCCAGTTCTTCCCCGTCCGTCTCCCTACCTTTTCCTCCCCCATTCGACTCATCTCAACAGCTCCGCCCCCCCCCCCCCCCCCCGCCCACTCTCTCTTGACTCCCCATCAGACTCTGCCCCCTTCCTCCCTTTTGCGCTGGTGCAACCACCCGACCCAGCGTGGCCTCCACCCTCTTTCGGGTATTCCCTCCGGTGGCAGCCCGAATGCCCATCCCTGGGACGGGAGCGCCTCGGCTTTCGATCCTCGCTTGGCGCCTATCTCTCTTTTTCAAATTTCAAACAGGTTTGCTGTCTACTCAGGTTGGGAGCCCTCCTGCGGTACAGGCCTTGGGCCCCCAATGCCTGGCCTCTCGTGCCACCTAACGAGAGTGGCCCACCTTTTTAATCCCTTCATTCGGGTACTGCTGTCACTCCCTCTTCCTCCTTCGGTGGGTCCCACCTGGGCTATTACGCAGGTAGTAGTGGAGGGATGCCCCATGCCCTTTACGCAACGCCTGTTTTATACGCACCCCCCACGTATTTCCCACCCTCCCTCCATCCGTGTGATCCTCCCCTATCCCCCTCGCGTATTTCCTACCATCTCTCCATGCGTACTCGGGAGGGCCCATCCCTCTCCCTGATTCTTACACGACCGCTCCCGTTGCGCCCTCTGTCCTCTACGCTCATCCCCAGCCCCTCTCGCCCGCTCCCCAGGCCCTTTCCCCTTCCATTACCACCGCTGCTCCCCAACCCCCCCATACCCCACCCTCGTCCTCCGGCTCGGCCCTCGAGTCATCGGGCCCAGCAATTTTTGGTCCCCCACATCTTGGGGCTGGTTTATTCTCTCACCCGGAGGTCCTACCCGCTTTGGCCGATGCCAGCCCGGGTGTGCCTGGCGCTTGTCAGGACGCTCGCCCGGGAGCCCTCCCTTTTCAGCCTACGGCGACTTTTAGTTCGCTAGTGGCTTTTTCCCCTGCGAGCTGTGCAGCCATCACCCCGTCCCTCCCAAATCCGCCCTCCCCTTCCCTCCCCCGGCTGACCCCGTCCCCATCCCCCCGTTTCATGCCTTGCCCGTCCCTGATCTCCCCCCCGCCTCCCAATGGGGAGTCACAGGTCCCTCCCACGTCAGGATCAGCTCCGGCGTCCTACGCCGCCAAGCTCCGCCCGGACTTAGCCTCTGAACAGAGTCATCTTTTTCAGATGTCGTTCTTCCGGACATCGAGTACTCCCGGGACTCCCTTGTACCCTTCATTTCTTTCACCGACCGGGAATTGACCTCTCTGTCATCCTCCTTCCCCCACTCTTTCATCCTCAAATTTTCTACTGGCTGCCCCAAACTCTCCAGGGTACAGGAGGTGATAGCCAGCTGGAGACTATCAGCGGCGTACCGAGTAGCCTCCCTCGATCCTAGGCATATTCTTCTCCACCTATCATCCAGCATCGACCACAGGACCATGTGGTCCAAAGGCACGTACAGGATTGACTCCCACCAGATGAAGATCTTTAAGTGGTCGACCAAGTTTAGCACAAAAGAAGACTCAGTGAAGGTCGTCGCCTGGGTTACCCTGCCTAATCTCCCCTCATTTGCTTTGTCCCGGCGGCACTTAGGCGTATTGCCAACTCTTTTGGCACGTACGTGGCTACGGGACCTGAAACCAGCAACCTCACCAAGGCTCACTATGCCAAAATCTGTGTGGAACTCGACCTTTTATTCGAACCACCTAATTTTATCACTATCGAGCTGGACAACCAGACCCATACCCAATAAATCCTCTACGACAACCATATTTTGTTCTGTAACCATTGCCATTTAAGAGGTCACCTCCCAAAACATTGCCACCGTCTACACCCAGAACTCAAGAAGAAAACAGTCTGAAAAGACAAAGTTCCTACAGAGGGGAGGACATCCAAGGCCCCCCTTCTACCTCTTTCGAACTCACACACACGATTCAACTCCAGCGACGGCAAGTCAGACAGTAGCGAGATCTCTAGCAAAGCCTTGATCCCCTTTAACACCCAAGGTCTCACTCTCTCCAACCAATTCGACGCTCTAGCGTCGGGGGACGTGGCTCCTCCGTCGGTAACAGTACCCCCACAAGACAATCTCTCCATCATCGAGATTCCCTACTCGGAGGATGTTGAGGCGACCACTATCACCATCGATGCTGATCAACAACACACTATCGAAGACCCTATTGAAGAAGCCCTTGCATTTCTAGGTCCAGACCTAGTTCAGTGAGGCCAACAGGTTCTAGCCGCAGGATTCCCTCTCCAGCAATATCTACTTCTGATTGGAAGCGCCAGCGACTCCTTAGTTATTCCCCAGAAGACCCCTCACTGGACTCCGCTGGGGAATCGATCGGCCCTCTCCTGGACCAACACGAGTAATCAACTCGGGACCACCCCACCTCGACTAAGGCCGAGGGGGTTAATGTCAGGAAAGGGCCCGCTGATACCACAACCATCCAAACCAGATCCGCCGCCAAGCAGAACAAATAAACTCCCTATCAACCTCTTTAATGCTTAACATCCTATCCTGGAACATCCTCGGGCTGGGGAACAAACCTACATTCAGGAGAATTACCAGCCTTAGAAAAATCCACAAGATCGACATCCTCATTATTCTAGAACCCAAAATTCTCCCCAAAAGATTAAAATCAATCCAGCTGCAGCTGGGACTACCCACGGCTATCGCAGGCAGACACGATATTTGGATCCTCTGCACGAAAGACGTCAAAATCGGGAGTATCCAGGACACCCGGCAAGCCCTATCCTGCTGGTTGAAGCATCCCATGCTCCCAGAGCGCGCTATCATCTCTGCAGTCCATGGCAGCTGTGATATTACTGAGCGAAAACACCTCTGGAACGACCTCCTAGATATCCACCAAAACCACATCAACACTCCTTGGCTGTGTATTGGGGATTTTAATGCGCTTACCTGCAGAGAAGAGAAAACCGAGGGCCGACCCCCTCCTATCCCAGCCATGCAAGACTTCAACAACTTCATATTCAATGCTAATCTCGGCTCGCTCCAGTTCACCAGCAATGCTTTCACCTGGTGCAACATGCAAGAAGGCGACCGTCGTCAATATTCCCGTCTAGACAGAGCCCTCACGAATGACTGCTGGCACGGAATGGGGATCACTACTAAATTGACCCATCTCAATTCCTCTGAATCTGATCACGCACCTCTGCTGGTGGAAATTAAAAATAACACTATTCCTTCCAATTCCTTAACTTCTGGACCGAGCACCCCCAATTTCTGGGCATCGTCGCGGAAGCGTGGAATCGCGAGGATTCTCCCAATCCCCTCTCTCGGGTGAGCAACAAGCTCAAGGCAACGAGGAAAGCCCTGTCCAATTGGAGTAAACTAGCATACGGGGACATTTTTCAAGCCGTTCGGGTTGCGGAGGACGACGTCATCCGAGCCGAAGCAAGGTTCGCATCGGATCGGTCATCGGCGGCCAGGACGGCCCTGAACCTCACCAAGGCTATACTTAAATTCTGGCTCAAAGTGGAGACTGATTTCTGGAAGCAGAAAGCTAGATTGAAATGGGATAGCGACGGAGATAAAAACTCGAAATATTTCCATACTTGTGTTAACGGGCGTAGACAGAAGCTATCGATTCACCATACTATTGACAACAACGAAAACATCATTACTGACCAAAAGAGCATCCAAGAAGCCGCTATAAATTTTTACTCTAAATTATTTGCCAAAGAGACGGTTCACAAAGACACCGCCTTTCTGGATCAAATCCCCCTTCTCATTAATGACACCGACAACACCCACTTGGAACGCCCCCCAACTGTCCAAGAGGTGAAAGAAGCTATATGGGCCCTGAACGAGCACAGTGCACCCGGACCGGACAGATTTTTGGGGGTTTTCTTTCGCAAGTGCTGGGACAATATCAAGCAGGATATCACCGAAGCGGCTATTACATTCTTCGAAGGAGCCACATACCCCAAAGCCATTTATAGCGTCAAGCTGATCCTTATCCCGAAAAAAGAAAACCCGGAGTCCTTTCACGACTTTCGACCAATCAGCCTGTGCACCTTCACCAACAAGATCATCTCCAAAATCATCGCTACCAGAATGGCAGGGATTTTCCCCAAGATCATCTCTGAGGAGCAAAGCGGGTTTGTTCGAGGGAGGAACATCTTGGACAATATCATGCTGGCCCAAGAGTTAATAACATGCATGAAGTTTCCAGTTAGAGGGGGCAACAATGCCGTCAAAATCGATATGGAGAAAGCTTATGACAGACTGGACTGGCAATTTATGATCTGGGTCTTCAGGGCATTTGGCTTCTTCGAAACTTGGACCAACACCGTGTGGAGATCCATCAGCAACTCGTGGTTTTCCACGATCATCAACGGTCAAGTCGCAGGATTTTTTAAATCCAGTCGAGGGGTGAGACAAGGCGACCCTCTATCTTCTACTGTATTCATCATAGCGACGGATGCCCTGAGTAGGAACCTCAACAACATGGCTAGCACTTCGAACTTCCAGCACTATCACACATCCAGCGGATGTTCTATCATCACCCACCTGGCCTTTGCTGACGATTTACTCATATTCTCTTTCGGAGACGAAGGAGCGGTGGAGGTGGTCCACAGCACCCTGCAGAGGTACTCATCATGCTCTGTCCAGAAGATCAACCCTTCCAAGAGCATCGTCTATGCCCACCACAACATCAAAAGAGAGCATGCAATCAGGCTCTCCAACCTAACTTCATTCGCTGTTGATCATCCTCCGTTCAACTATCTCGGGTGCCCTCTCTTGTACTGTAGATCCAACGTTGGTACCTTTGAGAAATTGATCACTAAAATCAGGAATAAACTGGTTGGGTGGCATAATGCCACTTTATCCCCGGCCGAAAAGATGATCTTCATCAATCATGTGCTCACCTCCATCCCCATCCATACCCTGGTCGCGTGCTCGCCGCCTTTGAAGGTTCTTTCCTCGATCGAACAGATCTTTTGTAATTTCTTCTGGGGGCATTGCAACGGCCAAGACAAGCATCACTGGGCTAGCTGGGACCCTATGGCTCATCCCACTGAGGAAGGGGGTCTGGGATTCACCAGACTCACTCAAATCATTAAAGCCTTTTCGATGAAATTGTGGTAGAAACTACGGACGAGCGACAACTTATGGACCAGGTTTATGAAGAACAGGTACTTCAGGCACATCCATCCATCAGAGGCCATATCCAATAGCAGATCCTTTGCGGCTTGGAGTCGTATCCTTCGTGGGCGAGACTTTGCCGAGCCCGTAATGAGGCTCCAATTGGGAACCGACGAGTCGGCCCCATTCCTGGAGAGATGGACTAGGGATAGGTTGATCCAGAGTCTCACGGAGACCCCGAGGGATAGTAGGATCAGAGAATTGTTGAACCCTATCTCCGATGACTGGAACTGGGACAAGATTCGTGAATGGGCCGACAATGAAACGGTGGAGAGCATTCGAACGAGCGGATTAAGATTCGGCCGTGAGGCCGATGTGCTGAGGTGGTCGCTCGAGGCATCGGGGGCATTTTCGGTGAGGTCGACGAGAATCGCTATCCGTGGAGGGGGGAGGGGCAGCCGCACCAGTCCACCAAGCACTATTGGCACTCCTGCATCCCCAAGAAGTGGTCTTTCCTCATGTGGAGAGTCATTAGAAAGAAACTGCCAACCGACGATATCCTCAATACCATTAGGATTTGCTTGGCATCCACCTGCAATTGTTGTTCTGATCGTCAGATGGAGACTATCGACCACATCTTCTGTCAAGGGAGCCTACCAGGCAGTGTCTAGAGGACCCTCAACCAGCACTTCAGTATTGAGCCAGGGGGGTCGCTTCCACGATCTTGTGGTCTCATAGGGTTCAGCCTCCCACGGCCACCAGATCGTCGCAGCGACCGCCACATGGGCGATTTGGAAGAATCGCAACAAGGCTAGATACGAAGGTCACCAATACTCGGCAGACCAGCTAACTCGGGAAGTCTTTCGCCAATGCCGCAAACGGAGCAACTTATGCTCCCACAATCTGAGAGCATTCTGGTCCTCGCTACACCCTAACCCTAGGCGATGTGGTGTTTCCCCCTCTTCTTTCATTTTGGTGGTATACTTGTATAGTCGTCCTTTTTTGACTTGTATACGCTTCAGGCTTCTGGGTTTCAGCCTTGATTAATAAAAGAGGGGGTTTTCTTCAATATATATATATATATATATATATATATATATATATATATATATATATATATATATATATATATATATATATATATATATTTTAGGGGGTGCCACTCAATCGAGTTTCGATGTACTATTTATTTGAGAATGTTAAAGTGACTCATTAGTTGACTTTTCGGGTTCGATTGGACTAGAAAATATGTTTGGACCGTAATCTAGCCAACGCCACTTGGTAGAGCCATGTTAGGTTGCCATAACCTAGTAGAAATATTTTAAATTTTTTGAGATATATACAACCAAATATTTAGAATAGCCTAATACTATATATATATAATTTTATATATATATATATATATATATATATATATATATATATATATATATATATATATTTCTTAATATATATATATATTTCTTAATATATATAAAAAAAAAAAAATATATATATATATATATATATATATATATATATATATAAAATTATATATATATATAGTATTAGGCTATTCTAAATATTTGGTTGTATATATCTCAAAAAATTTAAAATATTTCTACTAGGTTATGGCAACCTAACATGGCTCTACCAAGTGGCGTTGGCTAGATTACGGTCCAAACATATTTTCTAGTCCAATCGAACCCGAAAAGTCAACCAATGAGTCACTTTAACATTCTCAAATAAATAGTACATCGGAACTCGATTGAGTGGCACCCCCTTGGCATGTGTGTCATAGGCTTAAAATGGGTCAAAACCATATATTAGATCAAATAGTTTTGATCGATGTCGAGTTCTAAACTCAAGTTAAAAGTTATGCATAGAATTATGGTAAATGGTCAAATGGCCTAATATTGATCCAAAGTTGTGTAAAGTCAAAAAATTTTATGGAACAAGTTGAATGGGACATGATATACCAATTTGAAGATAAACCTCTTTACTTTAAAACTCATGAAGGACGTTTCGAAAGATTGACATTTCTTGTGCCCAAAAAATTAAAGCTACAAAAAAGTACATCTATAGTCAATATTGATTATAAAATCTAGTTTTAAAAGTAGTTACTATATTAATTAAATAAAATAAAATAAAAATAATGTCCAAAAATTAGGGGCTTATACTTTACTGCTTTTTACTATTGTTACTACTATAAACTCCTCCATTACTACTGCTAGTGTTCCTATTAAGCAGCTGCTACAACCTTGCCCTTCCACTACTGCTATTTGCAAAACAAAATAGCAACTGCTGCTGCTTTATTGGTCCTATGACCTGCTGTTACAAACATCAATATTGTTGTTGTAGTAGCTCAAGCAATTTCTTCTGCCCTTTTCATCTCTACTATATACCTACCTATTTATCTATAAAAATACACACACATACTGTAACACCCCAGTCCCAAAATATGTAGGAATAGAAGACCGTATACATGCCAGCTACATATCGATAAGACTCTAGCCCAGCTCAAGCACGTATAAGCTGTATAGTAACGACCAACTATCTATACTAATCAATAATATCTCTGTCTCAATCCACAGTAATACAAAATACAAAATGAACAATGTATAACATAGTGTGCACTCTATGCTACATTTGTTCGAATAGACTCAAAAGAATAGCTTGAGTCTACAAATACTAGGCTAACAAAAAAATGTGATTAAACAGATATGAATATGTAACCGCAAGAGATACCTGAAACAGTAAATAACAACCATCATGATCAGCAACCAACTCCGCTCAGTCGAATACCTGGAGAGATCATCAGGTCCTCAGGGGACTAGCAAGGTACATAATATACATGCCAAGATACAGATATAAAAATATGATCTAAGGGTATCTACTATATCCGGTCTATGTGCTATGCAAGTGAAAACTCTCCTAGAATATCAGACCTTGCCACTAAGGCTCACAAGCACCTTAGCAGGATATTGTCTCAAGTACCGTGTCTTGGAACCAAGGACAATCAATTTTTGATAGTGATAATCCTCTACTCTGATATAGAGATAAAGGATCACTAAACAACAAACCACATGACAATATGTCTAATATTGTAGTCAAGTTCTCCCCAATCCCATGTCTAGAATCAAGCAATGTTAAGTCTGTACAGTCATCTCGATAACAATAGCAATAATGATGAAAATATAGAATTCTAGTACGAGGCCAATACCATGAATAATCATGTAAATCTCGTATCATGAATGTGTCGGTGTCCTGGAGTCAATTGTGTTAATGGATACGTCAATATGCATGCAATGCCTAATGTCAATACTCGGTGTCATCATCATGACATCGGTACCCGTCTACAAAATGGATACTAAGTATCGACGTCCCTACATCATGCAATGCTAATCAAAATAACAACAAGAAAGAAAGAAGGAAACAATCTGTAACCACGGCAAGGTATACTTGCCTGTAACTGTTGTTTGAGGGTAGGCCTGACCAACTCCGGTGTCCTCATCACTCCTTCCAAGACACCTATAATAATACACTATTATTAATATTCTATATCATCTTACTATATATAGATTATATTAGTATCTATGTCTACTAGTCGCCATAAAGTTGGTACAATACTATCTAACATAGAAGTACCAACTTCCCTTATAAAAATAATTTATAACTATAATAAAAATAATAGATTTAAATTCTGAAAAATAATTACAAATATTTATATATGTCAAAAATTATTATTTTATTGGTGAAACTCTTTCACAATAGGTCCTATGTCAATACTATACATTGATACCACAATTCGACCTACTAATTTAGCCCTAAAATAATAAATAATTAAAAATATTATATTCTATAAAAATTCCAAAAATTAGATAAAATAGTGGTTTTAACACTAAACCTTGCATTACAAATACTTTAATAGAATTTTATGAAGTATTGGAACTTTTGGACACGGAGAACATAGGATTTTTCAGAGTTATGGCAAATGTCATAAATTTTTAGAAATAGCAAACAAACTCTAAACCTAACAAATATATATGCGTTAGAAATATCTTGATATCTAGTTTTTGAATAAAAATATTAGAAGTGTCAAAACTGGCCTTTGGTAGGCAAAAAATTGCTCACAATAAAACTCATTGGTTCTGGACACCTTGTCGTAGAATCGACGCCACGGGCAAACCACTTGAAATTTTGTGATCCAGCAATCATAGATTGAAGTAGACACATAGAGGTAACTTCTAGTTTTTGTTTGAGGAAAATTGGATGAGAAAAAGTAGACGAAACCTCATCTAGAAGTCGACTAACCTGCTGTGATGAATTCAGCACAAGTTCGGTCGACTTTGGGTGCCTTCTGCGCCTCGTATCGACCAAATTAGGGGCTGAGACTCCTCGAGAAGGTGCCGGGATGTTAGGGAGGTGTCTTAGGGTTGATATGTGGGTTGAAAGAGGTCAGAGTGAGGAGTTTATGTTGGGTGGAAAGGAAAGTACAAAAATAGAAAAGAAATTGGATGGACGCTCGGTTTTGATAGGAAAAATATATAAAAATGTGTTCAAAAATCCTAGATGGGAGAGGTTTACGTAAGGGGAAAGAAATTGGGGTGTAGTAGGATTTGGTTTGGTGGGATTTGAATGCCTATTCTAAAAGATACACCAATTCTATCTTCTAGGATTTAAATCAGGTCCAAAATAGGAAAGTTATTTGGAGTTGGTTTAAATTAAATTTCAATTAATATGCCTATATATTAATTCATATAAATCAATTTATGATATGTCTAATAGGTTAGGGTACTCTAGAATAGGCTTCATGGGTCCCTAGTTGGACTAGTTTTGGGTCGGTAGAATTTTTGTGATCGATTTGAGTCCAATATGTCTATAGTTTTGACTTGTATGCCATTTGAAAATAAATAGCACGTAAAAACTCAATTGAGTGTCACACTAGTGGCATGTGCATAGTAGGCTCGAAATGGATAAAATCATATATTGGGTTATACGATTTTGATCTATGTCGAGTTCCGAACTCGAGTTGGAAGTTTGGGTTATAAATTCGATAATAGTCTTAATGGCCTAAGTTGACCCAAAATTGTGCGAAGTCAAAAGGATGTTGGGGAAAAAATTGGATAGGACATGATATGTCAAACTGAAGGTGGACGTGTCTAGAATTCAAATATGGAATTGATTTGAGAAATCAATACTTATTGTGATTCAAAAATCAAAGCTACGTTAAAGTACTATTATAGTCATTATTGACTTAAAATATAATTTAATATTTAGATATCCATATAAAATACGTAAAAATAATTAAAATAAATTCCAAAAATTAGGGAGCTTACACACACGTGCATATATCTATATCCCTACACACACACACATACACACACACATAATATATATATATATATATATATATATATATATATATATATATATATATATATATAAAATATATATATATATATATATATATATATATATAAATATCAAGTCAATATCATCTCGCTCCCGAACCCTAGGGCGCCTCCTCTCTTCACCATCAACCCCGGTGTTGCCTTGCGGCCGTGCCGGGTGCCTCCTCGGGGTCGCCACACCACTTGGGTGGCGACTTCGTCCCCATGCTTATTAGGCGGTCTTCGGCTCCAATGACTACTAGATCTTTCGCGGAGGTCGTGGGAGGTAGGACGTCCCCGTCTGTACCACTCATCCCTCCCCGATCGGTCTCATTCTTTAAGGGTGCTCCATCAATCTCCTTCTCTGAGGAGGAAGAAACAGCTCTTACTTCCCCACTACGTTTTGCGTTAGTAGGGAAGTTTTCTCATTATCGCCCATCGATAGACAAAATTCGTAAAGCTCTTGCGGAGTTTGTGTTCGATGGATCAATCAATGCAGGCCTGATTGATTCTAAACACATATTGATTCGTCCTTCGTGCAAATCAGATTACTTACGTCTACGTTCGAAAGACACGTGGTACATTGCTCGAGCCCCTATGAGGATCTTCCAATGGGAGCCTGACTTCTCTCCAAACTAGGAGTCTCCTATCACCCCGGTATGGATTAGTCTCTCTAATCTTCCCCATCATTTATACGCTAAGGATGCTCTTTTTGCTATCTCAGGCGCTATCGGAACTCCATTAAAAATTGATAAAGCTACTGTGGATTTATCTCGCCCAAGCCTTGCTAGGGTGTTTCTCGAAGTTGATGCTTCTAAAGAACTGCAACATAAGATCCGTATCAACTTGCCGCGTAATAGGAGCTTCTGGCAGCATATTGAATATGAATCAATTCCATTATATTGTACTGCTTGTCGCCACCAGGGACACACCACAGATTCTTGCAAAAATAAAGCTAAAGAAAAAGGTAAAGAAGTTGCAGTTCAGAAAGATAATCATATTAATGTGACACGCATATTGCCTAGGGGAGAGAAGGATGTTTCTCAAGGGGAGCAGATCATGCATAGTGGGCGTGGGGATCCTCCTCAAAGGGGAGAGCCTTCAACAAGTCAGAGAGTGGATCCAGTGGCCAATCAAGACCTTCCAAATCAGCAGCCGTCTGTTGTAGTTACTCATCATGAAGCCAACCGCCAAACAGAGGACTCCCCCCGCAACACAGAGACCCATGCAACTGATGGAAACATCCTTTCACACACTTCTCCTTCTTTAATTCCAGACCCCCCACTAAGTAATGAAGCGATCTCCACTCCTCATACATCATCGGAGATACTGGCTCTGGCGGACGAAGCTGCAAACTCTAATGAAAACGTGGCTGAGGCGCCGGAAGAAGGAGAAATCATAGGGAAAACTTGGGCGGACATAGCAGAGGAGGAAGAAGCCCGTGGCCTGACAGAGGAAGACAATGTCCAAGAAGAAGAGATGGCGCAATCTAAGCCCCCGCTGTCAATCCGCAAGAAGAAAGCTCCTCCACCACCATCGGATAGAGTCCTTCGATCAGTTTCCATTAGCTCCTCCTCCCCCCGACCAAATAATCATGTTTAAATTCTTGATTTGGAACGTGCGAGGTATTGCCAACAAAATGACTTTGAAAAGGATCAAAAACCTAGCAAGAGTTAACAAGGTTCAGTTGATTGCCATCATTGAACCTAAGGTTTCGGTTGACAAGCTAATGTCATACCAACTTAAACTGGGCTGTCAGCATAGCATATCCAATGAGAGAGGCAATATTTGGATCTTTACAAGGGAAGGCTCTTCTATGCACTTGGTGGACTCTTTTGATCAGGCCGTCGCCATTCGCTTTGCTAATATTTTCCTTCCAACCGAAGCTCTTGTCTCCATTGTTCATGGGCACAACACTAAAGAAGGAAGGGTGGAAATGTAGGAAAGACTACAGGGCCTGCAGTCATGTCTTAACATCCCCTGGGCAGTGGGAGGGGACTTTAACGTGGTTAAGGCTAGGGAAGAAAAAACAGGAGGATTGGCCCCGAGCCATCAGGCCATGAATGATTTCAATAATTTCATGATGACTACGGGCTTATCCGAGCTTCCATACACAGGAAGTACATTTACATGGGTGAAATTAGAAGGGGATAAATAAGGGTCTCGTCTCGATCGTATGCTCTTGGACAAGGAGTGGTTTTCTCTTCTGCCATTGTCGAAGGAAGAACATCTTAATAGAAATGAGTCCGACCACTCGCCATTGCTTATCACCTTTAAATCTGCTAATACGTGGGGTCGTAAATCATTTTGTTTCTTGGACTTCTGGGTTACTCACAAGGAATTTTGCTCAATTGTAGACAAAGCTTGGAACTCGGTTCATCATGCTAATGCTCTTATACCACTACAAAAATATAGCAAATTAGCGACTAAAATAGCGACTAAAATAGCGACTAACATATTTCAGTTGCTATAATTGCGACTGAACATTGACTGATAGTCTACGAATGGCTATTTCAATTCACCAGCCATCGCAAATCAGTCGCTAAAATGTTGGGGGCAAATTAACAATTTTTTAGCGATTGACTATTTTCGTCGGTTAATAGTTGATTTTTTGTAATTTTAATTAGCGATTAACCAGCGATATTTTAATGCTTAATCGCTTGAAAATTAATATAAGCCCCCAAAATCGATATCAGCCATCCCTAAAATTTTGGTCCCTAAAAAAATTCCCTCCTCTTCTTCCCAACCCCTCCTGCTCTCTACCTCCTCGACACAGGTCGACGCGCCATCTCTGTCTCCTCTTTTCCTCCTCCTGCCTCCCTCCGCCGCTCCACTGAACGTTGCTCCTCCCGATTCCCTCTGCCGCTCCTCCTGATTCCCTCCGACATCAACGCCTCCTCTGAACATCGAGGTATATTTGTTCAAAAATTTCTTTAGGGCTTGGTGTTTTTTTAGTTGTAAGTTTTTTAAACGCATCAATTTAAGTTTTTCCCCTTCAATAACATGTCTAGTATGGAGTTTTTTCCCTTTATTTCTTTAGGGTTGTGTTAGCTTTGAGAGTTTCCATTTCTGATTGTTGAAAGTTCTTTAGGGTTGTGTTAATTTCTGCTTTTTAAAACAGTTTTTAGGTATTTTTAAGGTATTCTGGGCGATTTTATACCTAAATGACCCAAAGAAAATATATACTCAATTTTATTGTTCCATAAAAAGGATTAAACGGTGATTAATAGGTCGAGAAATCTTCTAACTAATCGAAAATTTCAAGACCAACGATTAATAAGATAGCTGATTAATAAAAAAATTAAGTGGCTGTGTAGACATTATGTCGATATTGTTCAATTAACATAACACTACTCAATATGCTTGATTAAGTGCCGTGTGCTATGTGTAGGTGATGATTTTTTTAAGGATTCATATGTTTTCTTAGGCCACATGTGACCTGCCGTGGCAACTTTGGATGTCTGTTTGATGATTCCATGTAGTAGTGCTCTACGATTATCCAATATTAAACATATAATATTACATATATATGGACATAAGCTCTCTCTGATGTTTCTCAAACCTTGACAGCTCTTATGTATAATTATAGATTTTGCTAATTTTGTATTCCTCAGCTCTTATTGTGTTCTTTTAGTAGCGCATAGCATTGCACCTCTTGTTTGACACACTAAGGTGAGTCTCGTTGGTAAGAATTCTTGTTATTAAATTTTCTGCAAATTCACATGTTATGATGCACTATAATTTGTGTTGTGAATACTGGTGTGAAGTTGTCCGCCGATGGAGAAATTATTGATTAAATGGCAACTCAAGGAGGCTGCTTCCGCAGGGGCTGAGAATTGGTATGCAGCACGAGAGGATGTTAAAGATAGCCTAGAGAATTTGTATGGAACATAAGGAATTTGGTTTGAAAAGGACGATCCTAAAGAACTCAAAGAAGGATTCATCTAGCCATCATGCATAAGTAGGATGTGGGTGTTTAACATGCCGTCATTATGGCTATTCCATACTTATCATGTGCAGTGTCATACTTTTATTTCAAGCTTTTAGTTAAAATTTTGTAATGTTCATTTGATCACAAACTTCAATTTGTTGACTTAAAATTCCAAATTAGATGGCAGATTATGATTTAATCTTTATTCGTTAAAATATAGGAACTTGATGGAGAGGAAGGAAGAGTTCTCATTTGATGTGGATTTTGTACTGTAAGATACATAAATTTTCTTTACGTTGAAGATATTATACTCTCATCTTCATTCCAATATTTGATTGTGATACATAGTGATTTAATGTGCTCCTATCTACATAGTATCTGTTAAGTTTAACATTAGTTGTTGCTATGTTACCAGTGTTTCCAAAGGTGTGGGAGAATTATCAGGGAGTTTCCAAAGTGCTACAAGTAGCGTTCCTTCTGGAAAGACCTTGGACTGCTTCTTACGAGTGGCATCTTTTTCATTTTCATCACATTTACCATGCTCCTTCCAGTTATTGTGCTGATGCCTCAGAAATTTGCTATTTGTTTCACCCTTGGCTGTGCCTTCATTGTTGGATCATTCTTTGCCCTTAAAGGTCCTAAGAATCAACATGCACATATGTCATCTAAAGAGGTATAGTTTCTTCATTGAGGCATTAAGTATAGCTTTTCACTTGTCTGAATATGTCCACCTTGCTCTTTCGCTGGGAAAATGTTTACGAAAGTTCCTAGGGTTTATATTACTAATGTGCACTAACAGAAATGATGCTCGTGTAGAAAATAAGTGGCTATAACATTGTTGCTTTTCTTTATGACTTGTTTCTTGTTATTGCATTAACGTTTACATCTATTTAGCTCGGCCAGAAACTTAAAGTTTTTATTGCTATATCCATCACAAATGTGTCCTATAGATGAACAAAATTACACAGTCAGTAATATAAATCGATAATACAAACAATTTATGATATAAAAGTGTGACCCATATTTTGGAAAAAAAGTTGCATTATTCAGTGAAAATAATTTTCATTATGGAGAACATTTATTGTTTTGCTACATAACCTAGAGTTATTTCTCCTTCGACTTACACTGACCATTTTCACTAAAGACTTTCTGACCAGAGGAAATTTAGATATATTTACCTTTGGATCACCTCAAGCTAAGGACATTTTTCACTTAAGATGTTTGCTTTACTATTTGAGACGTGTATATCTGTTGTCTTGGTCTTTGATTATTCAAACATGTAGCTATCTGTCTTACTTTGTCTTAATCACATTTGACATCTTAAAAGGCTGTATCATGTTGCACTGATCTTTATATAGACATCATTTGGTTTAAATCATATGTTAGTTACTTAGAAGATCTCAGTATTGACTTAATGTTGAAGGACAATGGGCTATTAATAATCTGTTTCTTGCTAGTGCAATCTCCTATCACGTTAAATAACTTTTAACTTATTAACCTGTGGAGCAAGAGGCTTGCAAGATGTGTTGGAGTAAGTTGCATATGAACCATTTGTATGTTTCTGTATATAAGAATATGTTTCAGTTATAACTGCTTCCAGTAGAATTCATCTTGCAACAATTTTATTATTCCAACATACAATTTGATATGCTCCTATTCATGCCTCAATCTCCTAAAAATGTTTTTATTTCTTGGATTCTCTTTTGCAAATGTAGGTATTGGATTTCATAAATAGCAATATCTTCATGGGCAGAAGCATGCCAGTGCTCCATAACTTGTTTGTTTTATTTTGCAGAGGCTCCGATTCACATTGGGATTTGTTGGCAGCATGGTGGGCACCATCTATGTTTCTATGGTGATAAATATAGATGCCTCAGAAATTTTCTATCTGTTTCACCCTTGGTTGTTCCTTCATTATTGGATCCTTCTTTGTCCTTAAAGGTCGTATGAATTAGCTGGCACATATGTCATCTAAAGAGGTATAATTTCTTTATTGAGGTGTTAAATATAGTTTGTCATTTGTTTGCATATGTCCAGCTTGCTTTTTCTCTGGGAAAAGGTTTAGGAAAGTTCCTAGGGTTTATATTGCTAATGTGCACTAACAGATACTGCTGCTGTTCGCTCAACGTTCTGTACTCCACAACTTTTTTTTTGTTAATCTCAGAGTTAACATGTCCTCGTTTGTCATCTTTCACCATACCACCAGTCTTTGCATAAGCTAGTTGTTTGGTGCCCATCTTGTTACATGAGATGGCTTTACGCCTAATCTTAAAAGAACTATTTTATCTGACATTGTAAGCAATGACATTGATCAAGTCTGCTGCGATAAATAAAGAGCAGGTTAACACCACTGATCATGAATAATGCTCTTAACACATTAATTATTCACGTATTAATGAGCTAAACTATTCAAGTGGGACTTTTCTTATATGATGGAAGTATATGCAAGGCATAATTATATTAGCCAAAGTGATTTATTCTAGATTGGCATATATCCAGCGTAATTTTCTTTTACCTTTTGCTTTAAAGTTAAATGTATCTTTCTCAAATGTGTATACTATGTTAACTAAGTATGTTTACTTACCTATACATGCATGCAAGCCACCACATGCATGTATGCATATACAGATGTAGGTGTACCTTTACTAATGGAAAATATTTTTATGTACATGTGTGTATGTACGCCATAAGTATGACTGTATATAAATATGCATACTAGTTCTTTATGTATGCACAAACACAGGTATGCATAAACATATGAATATGTGCGAGATTTTCTAGATTTATTTCCTGCAATAACATATTGATCATATAAGTGCCCTTTCAAAAGATGAATTGTCTTAAAAATTTGCTGAGAGAGATTACTGTTCTATGTGCTTTTGTTTACCTAGTTTAGAGAATATATCATCTTGTCTGACTTCATACTGGAACTTAGCTCAAACCTACTAATTTTTTTGTTGAACCATATTGCTCTTAAGGTTGAAAATCTTCAGCATTAAAGTTTATTTATGCATATATTTGTTTACTTGGTTCAATTTATTCAATTTTAACTTGTACTGGAACCATGTTTACAGAGTTGTATTGATTCTTGTTCTCTGTTATTGAACTTCCCAAACATTGGCAACAATTTCATCTTATCTTTCCCAGGGAATACTTCATTCTTTTTATAATAGATACACACCTTGTTCTAATTAGGTTACATCCTTTGTGCTTGTATTGATTCTATTTGCATATAGTAGTTAGATATCATTCTCAAATTACTAACTAATGCATGTGGTCATTTGTTGATAGTTGAAGCTACTCATTTCTCTTATTTAGAGTAGCGGGTTCTGTAAGGGAATTACAGTTTACATCACTTTCTGTATTGACAATAGAAATGAAACCCAACTCACATAATTATATTCTTTAAACATTTTACAATTTCCCTCTAATTGCAACAGGTAGATATCATTCTCATCCTTTTATCTGTGATTGTCTTAATATCATAACTGATAAAATATTGGCCCTGGATTATTGTTCTGATTTATATTTGACTTCTTGGACAGGTTATTGATCTACAAAAATACTAGAAGGGTGTCAAATTGGAAGTAAAAATGTTGTGAATCGCAAAACAGAGGTTCAATTGTAAAAGTTGTGCATTTATCCAAACACCTTCATTAGGAAAGCCACCCCAATTCCCCTTTTCCTTTTTCTTCTGGACTTTGTAAATGAGAAATATTGTGTTCGTATGTTTATTGTGACACCAATGAGTATTTCTGCTCATGTAGCTAATTCTCTACTCGGTAAATATGCATATGCTACTTACTATTTAGTGACCTGAGGATGTACTGACTTAGATATTCCTCGTATAATTTTTCTCTCTTTGCAGTATGTTCATTGGAAATGTGTCCAGAGATGGTGCAATGAGAAGGGTGATACCATATGTGAGATGTCTTCAGGTGAGTTTTTTTCTTTATCTTGGACTCATTGGTTTCTAGCCTAGGTATGTAATGCACATTTACTGATTCTAGCCTTCATTCTCCTTGTATTGGTATTTCCAGCCATTTGAGCCTGGTTATATTGCTCTTCCTCCCCTGTTATTCGCCATGGGCATATCCTCGTGAACTACAGGTACCTGTTCCTGTGTACAATGTGTATAAGTATCTAATTATGTAAGCGGTGTGTGTGTTCATGTACATGCAGACAATCTAGACTTGTACGTGTATACGTAACTGATTTTATGGATTGTACTTAAGTATAGGGTTACATGTCCGTGTCCAGAGAGACTTCACTTTGGTACTAAGGTATGTCCTGCATTCATATGTGGGTACTGGTACTACTATACATTTATGTATGCAAACATGAAAGATTATAGTGGTAATATCTGGCCATCCAAGGTTCTCCATCTGAACCTCTGACAGTCTAGGAATTATGTAGGCCATCCGGTGTCGAACAAATATTGGAGACAACCTAGACACACCAAAATGGGTATCGTGTGCGTATGGCCCTGTCCTTACTGTTTCCATTCGTATCTGTGTCCCTGCAACATAAATGACACTTGACAGCACTACAATGGTGCATCTATGCTATAGCTTGTAATCTGGTTATTATTAACAGGGGAAGGTTTGCTCAACAACTGGTAACTTGAAACTCTTAGTTATGGTTTGTAATCTGGTTATTCTTAGTGGATAAGGACATTTTCAGTAGTATTTTGTAGTGTTCTTCATTATCATTTATAATCTCTTACATGTAGTAGTTATTAACTTTCGACATCTTTATCTTTACAAATAGAAGTTCATATTCTTCAAAAACATGTAGTTTGGTTGTAATTTTATATATTTATGATACCTTTTTATATAGGAGACCTACAAAAAATTGGAGAGTCATGTCTCACAGGCCGCTGATCAGAAAAGGGCAGCGGCTGGTACTAGTACGCCACGTATGCCCTATGAGAGGAAAGACTTGTGGGTACAGGCTGTTGGGTGAGGAAAGGACGGTAGCCTGTACGGTACCAGGTCGTTAGCATCACAACCGTTGATATACTTCCGAACTCTTCCACTTGCACATCCTACTACCAATCCTGCACATGCAACTCCTACTGGCGTTCTTACTATGGAGCAGATGACCACCATGATGTTCGATTTTCAGAGACATTATTTTGTGATTGTGGTACTAGCTTATCTTTTTGTATGAATGATGTATGGTTGATGTTGGACATATTGGACACGGCTATGATATATATATTTCTTATTTTTTATGTTTATGTAGTTTGTGTATGTTTTTATTTTTGTTTATATCATAGATAATTATTGTGGTGCTAAAAGTTGTTTGCATTATATTTATGTGTGTTGTGGACTTGTTTATATTACTCTTACAGGATGTGCACAAAATGGTTTCTATAAATCTGGAAAAAATAAATGATTCAACGATGGAATAACAACTAACCGGCGACTAAAAAAACTGAAAAAATAATAGAAGCGACTACCTAGTGACTAAATAAGGTCAGTCACTAGATATCAACTATAAGCATTATAATTGTAAGTTCATTGCAATGTAGCCGCAAATTCGTCGCTGTGGTAGCGACTAAATATTTAGTCGATAGTTAGTCGTTATTTTTAGTCGCTATTTCAGTCGAAAGTTAGTCGCTGTAGCGACGAACTAGCAACTAAAATTGAACAGCGACATTGCTTTTAGCGACAAAAAATTATAGTCACCGGTTAGTCGCTAAATCGTTTTACCAACTGAAATGTCTATTTTAGCGACTAAAATTTCAGTCGCTATTTAGATATTTTTTGTAGTGTACGAGTAGCAGAGAGATTGACAGCTTGTCGAAAAGCTTTATCAGCCTGGAGTCATGCTACTTATGGAGACATTTTCCAGCAAGTCAAGGTTACGGAGGACGCAGTACTCGCAGCTGAGATTGCTTATGAACAATGTGCCTCTGATTCATCTCGAACCCAATTGCACATGGCTCGTACATTATTGAAACAGCGTCTCTCTTATGAGGACTCTTATTGGAAGCAAAAGGCTCGATTACGATGGGACTTGGAAGGTGATCGCAATACAGCTTATTTTCATGAATGTGTTAATAGCAAACAACGAAAGCTGCGGATACATTCGGTTAAGGTTGATGGACGTTCTTTATCAGAGCTGCATGACATCCAAGCTTCAGCTAATGAACACTTCGTAGCACAATACATGTCCTCGACCACGACTGTTGATGAAGAGTTTCTAGAATGCATTCCACAGCTGATCATTGGGGAGGATAATCTGGCATTAACTACTAATCCTACGAAGGAGGAGCTCTTTTATATAATTAAGAGCATTGATTCTAGGAGTGCGGGGGGCCAGATGGGTTCACTGTGAAGTTCTTCACAACAGCATGGCATATTATTGAGGCTGATATCCTAGAAGCTGTGCAATTGTTCATGGATGGATTTCATCTTCCTAGAGCCATATCAAGCACATCTCTTATCCTGATCCCAAAGATTAAGAGTCCCCAGACATGGTCAGATTACAGACCTATCAGCTTATGCACAGTTATGAACAAGATCATTTCCAAGCTGCTCGCCAATAGATTGGCCCTTATTCTTCCTAAAATCATATCTCCAGAGCAGAGTGGATTTGTGAAAGGTAGAGAAATTATTGACAATGTTATCCTAGCCCAGGAAATGATGAGTATGATGAAGATCAAGAATAGAGGAGGGAATGTAGCCATTAAACTTGATATGGCTAAGTCTTATGATCGGGTTGATTGGAGTTTTCTGATGGAGGTTATGCGCAAGTTTGGCTTCAATGAGATGTGGATCAATATGATGTATCGTCTTCTCAGCAATGTATGGTACTCGACAATTATCAATGGGGTATCCTCAGGTTTTTTTCATGGTTATAGAGGAGTTCGACAAGGCGATCCTATTTCTCCTGCTCTCTTTATCATTGCGGCTAAAGTTTTATCTCGTAATCTCAAGAAACTATTGGACCTTCCTTCATTTAATCATTTCTATTCTCCTAGTGGATGTCCAGCAGTCACTCATCTTGCATATGCAGATGTATTGATCTTCACAGCGGGGGATGTATCATCTATAAGGGCATTGCGATCTGTGTTGACACGCTATGAAGCGGCTTCGGGTCAGCTTATTAATGCTCACTAGTCATCGATATAAGTTCATCCATCCTTCCCCCCAGATCGAGCAGCTGAATTGCGAGAGATCACCGGTTTTGTTTCTTCAAATCCTCCGTTTGCTTATCTCGGGTGCCCATTAATGTCAGAAAGGAAAAATGTTGGCATGTTCGAAGACCTTATATCCAAGATCAGAAACAGGATTGACGGCTGGCAGCAGAGGCTACTTTCGTATGGGGGTAAGTTGGTTTTACTTAAATCTGTTCTAACTTCCATACTAATGTATACTTTAGCAGCATGCAATCCTCCTAAGGCAGTTCTCCATCAATTGGAAGTTATGTTCTCTAAGTTCTTCTGGGGATCGAAGGAAGGCATGTATAAACACAATTGGTTAAGCTGGTCCAAAATGGCACGTCCTCAAGAAGAAATGGGCCTTGGTCTCCGAAGCTTGGATGAGGTTATAAACTCATTCTCTACCAAATTATGGTGGAAACTGAAGACAGGGGATGGCCTCTGGTCGACATTCATTCGAGCCAGATATTGCAAGTATGCGGGATTGGATATTGTTCAACCCAACTCATCTGCTTCTCAAATTTGGAAGATGATACTAAAGGGGAGAGATATTTCAAATCACCTCATTGCCTCCAATCCTTTGGATCCTAATTCATGGCACTGGTCTCCTTCAAGATCAGGAGTGTTCTCATTATCTTCTGCATGGAAGCACACTAGAATTCAATTCAGTCATAATACAAACTTTACGCATATCTGGAATTCATGTATTCCAATTAAGTGGTCAGTACTTGGTTGGAGAATTCTGCATGATCGGCTACCACTGATGATAGTGTTCAAAAACTTGGCTACCAGCTAGCTTCCCAATGTCATTGTTGTGCCCTGCCTCGACAGGAATCTATTAGCCATGTTTTTAATAATGGAGAACTAGCGGAGACAGTTTGGAATCAGCTTCGAAAGGAATTCAGTGTTCGGAGTGCAGGGAATTTCACCCGAAGACTGAAGAAGTGGTGGAGACGGCCTTCGATACATCTTCATGAAATTGTAGTAGGGGCAACATGCTGGGTCTTATGGAAAAATAGGAATAAATGGCGCTATGAAGAGTACAAGTACACTGCTGATCAACTACTAGCTGAGATCCGAAGACAAATCCTCAAAGTGCTTCCTAGATGCAGGCATTCGAAGACTTTACCAGTGTTTTTACAGTAAATATTAGTTTACAAGAGCTTTTTGTAAGACTTATGTCTCAGTTTGATTCAATAAAATGATGCTTCAGTGGAAAAAAAAAAAAAATATATATATATATATATATATATATATATATATATATATAGGATAAAAGACCCGCCCGCGGAGCCTCGTCGAAGCCCCGCCCTCCCTACACCATCGGATCGTGCGGGGACCACGCGATCCAATGGCCATGGATCGCGGGGCTTCCGCGGGACTCCGAAAAGGGAGCTCCCAATCTGGACCCATATATATATATATATATATATATATATATATATATGTGTGTGTGTGTGTGTGTGTGTGTATTGTTGGATAGGTGAGTGTGTGATAGTGTAGGAAGAGGGGTTGTGTACCTAGACACACAACCCCACTTCCTACACTATCACACACTCACCTATCCAACAATATACACACATATATATAAATATATACACGTACAGGTATCCAGATCTGTGATACACACATATATACATGTGACACTCACATGAATGCACCATACCGAACACTTGGTGTGCACCACACTAGTATCGCACCAATCTACAATACTCTTGTGATACGTCCAAGATACTTATACCAAATATTATTCGAACCTATAAAAATCACCTGAGTATATCTAGAACATAAATTAGAGCCTAATTAGAGTAATACACAGCTAGTACAATGTGTCATGGAGAATTGGATGTGTGCCACAAGTGTCGGAGGGAAAAATCCTAAACTGACTTTGTGTCCTAGTGTATCAAAATACAGCGTACATGTTTCCAATTGTGAACACGGACACACACAAATAAAATAAGTCTAATTAGATCTAAATTACCAAATGACAAACACTTGGTGACCAATCTGAGAATTTCTCCAAATTGGACACAAATCTCAACATATCTTTCACATAAAGAGTCATTAGAGCCTAATTATTTCTCCTATAGGTATTCCAAGTCCATGGGTAGATTCCTAATGGTCAAATTGAACAATTAGAATCTAAATAGAGGAAAATTTAAGATATATATATCTATTGGGAGATGGATTCCCAATGCAAAGTCTGATGGACACGATTCGAATGCGATCTCCTAGCCAATAGCCTCCACCACAAGTGCTCATAGCCACCAAGCTCCTAGGCTCCTCCAAGGAATGAGAACGAAGAGAATTGTGAAGGAATTGAAGTAAAATTGAGTGGATTGATGGAGGGATGGATTAATTTGGGGAAGAACACCAAATAGAAAAATAATTGCACAAATAAATAGGTAGAGAGAGAGCTCTCCCTCCTTATAGGGTAAGCCAAGAACCCCTCTCTATGTAGTTGGAAAATGTCCAAAATGCCCTCCTAGTTTGTTATGAAGGCTAATATAATGGATGGAAGCTTTTAATTCTAATTTGGTAAATTAGACTAATCTCTTTTATTAAATTAAATGACTAATTGAGTCTAATTGGGTCTAGTCTAGAGCATTGGTCCAAGTGTCATGTCAAAGCTACTTGTTAGGCTCTAGTATTATGTGAAGTCTAATTGGGTCCACTAACATTAAGTATAATAAATAGACTAGTCCACTAACCAACTAATCACATGGCCTATTCTAATTAGCTAGCACACAGCCAATACATATAATAATAAATATTATTCACACTAATACAATTATTAAACAATTATTAAAATGACAAAAATATCCCTCTCCCGGATTTAGGTAGTTACATGGGTGGAGCACAACGGTAGAACTCTGATCCAGAGAGCGACGCTCGGGATGGTCACATATCAACGCTGACCAGTGCAACCTTTCGATGCTGGTGGCCGTGATCACTCATAGATCTAGAGGCGGTGACCCAGCAGACATGGTAGCCCTGACGAGGAGTCGACGAGGCGGTCGAACTGACTAAGGACGACGGATCTGGAGACGGAGTTGTGGTAGCAGAGACAGTGGTGGCTAGGGGTTCAACGTCGAGTAGTCGCTGGAGAAAGAGTTTCGAGAGAGAGACGATGTGGCTAGGTTCTAGCGGGAAAAGGCGTGTCATCCAAGACGAAGGTGGCCCCGGAGCGGGTCTCGGTGGAGATTGACCGACGGATGTGGTGGTCGTGATGCTTGCGGTGGAGTCGACGACCTTCGACGGCAGTGGAGGTGCTCGGCTAAACTATGACACGGCTGGACACGACAGAATCGGCCATATTCGAGCTAGAAAAATAGAGGTAGGGTTAGGGTCTGGATCAAGGACCCATGTCTATGTCTTGGGGACAAGACACGGGGTCAGGAAGTTGTATTAGTGGTATCGGAATGTATGGTGTGTCCGTGTCCTCGGGGTCGAACCAGGGGACAAGAAGGAGGATGTGTAATTTGTGGAGTTGGATGGATGCCTTGTCGTGTCAGACATGGGTGGATGTAAATGTAATAGCTAGGAATCTAGTAAAATGTGGATGGACACACGCACATGAATAGGACACAATCATGATAGATAGGTGATTTAGGAATGATTAGGCTAATGGAGATTAGGGGTATTTATAGTGCTATTAAGCACATGGCCCCAAGGAATATTCCTAGAATATTCTAGAAAATATTCTAAGAAATATGCTAGATTCTAAGGAATATTCTCTAGGATTAATTAACATAGACTTCTAGAAAATTACCACATATTGCCACTCCTCCTTAAATAATTACGACTTTGCCATCCCCTATTCATAATCCCCCAAAATAATAATTATTACTAATAACTACCAAAAAAATAATTAGAAAATAGGAATTTAGAAAAATGATAATCGGGATGTTGAAAAAAATCAGAATTTTAAAAATCAAGGGTTACAGTGTGCTCTTCCACGCCTTAGAGATGATGAAGATGCTGATGGAGGTGGTGGTTTCAATTTATAGAGATGGTAATTTAATGGAGGGTTCTTGTAATATTTGGACAAGAAGATGGTGTGGAGATAGAGAAATGGAAGAGACGATTGGAGATGGGTTTCTTAGTGAAGGAAGATGAAGAAAATGAGAGGGTCTGCTATGGGTTTCAAAAAATTGGAAAGAGAGAGAGTAGATGTTGGCCAAGAAGTGGGAGACAAAGAAAGTTTGGATTAGGGTTAGGGTTTTACTAAAAGTGATTTAAAAAATAACTAAACGTGATTATAAAAGTATGGTGGCCGACTAAAAAAGGGTTTGGAGAAATATATTCGGCCAAGGGCTAGTTTCTATCGATTTTTGGGTGAAAAAACAATTGGTCAGTTTATTAGGTAGTTAATTGCACTTGTGGTTCTTCCGAACCATAAATATGTAATGAGATACACATAAATATATAACCATAAATATATAGTTACCATATATATTCACATATGTATTGAGATAAGATCATATTTATAGGGGATCTTATATATATATATATATATATATATATATATATATATATATATATATATATATATATATATATATAATTCTCTCCTCCTATCCCCCTGAGTCCCCGATGGCCTGACACTACAAAAATTTGTCAGATTAGCGACGTTCCAAAACGTCGCTAATCACGGCCAAAACGTTGCTAACCTAAATTAGCGACGTTTTCAGCGACGTTTTGGAAACGACGAAAAAAAATGTGTCGTTAATCGAGAAAACGTCGC
Source organism: Iris pallida (assembly GCA_029216955.1). Taxonomy (NCBI): domain Eukaryota; kingdom Viridiplantae; phylum Streptophyta; class Magnoliopsida; order Asparagales; family Iridaceae; genus Iris; species Iris pallida. The sequence goes on along the minus strand of JANAVB010019198.1, from coordinate 6,725,871 downwards.
AAAACATCGCTATGGCGACGTTATTTAGCGACGTTGATAACGTCGCTAATTAGCGACGTTATTTGCGACGTTCTCACGTGGACGCTAATTAGCTAAGCAATTTGCGACGTTATTGTGTGGTCGCCGTTTAGCGACACTTTTGCGATGTTTTGGCGACGACGTGCTGACTTCAGATTTGGTGCCACGTGTTGCCACATCAGCAATTTAGCGACACTTTTAGCGACATTCGTTAACGTCACAAAAATTTAGCAACGTATATTAATGTCGCTAAAAACATTGCTAAGTTAAAAAAATATAAAAAAACAGAATCCAGAATGCAAATGGAGCTGGAGCTTGAGCTTGAGCCAAAATACAGAATCCAAAATACAAAATACAGAATCCAATCCCTGGGTTCGCCGACCCCCTCGGTGGAACACTCAACACCGGCACGCACAATACATTCCAGAATATAAAAAAATTATAAAGAAAAAATAATATCATCAACGAACAAAGTCAATAATATCCTCAACGAACAAAGTCAATATCCTCAAATACGTACAAAGTCAATATCCTCAACGAACAAAGTGAATATCCCCAAATACGTACAAAGTAAAAAATATAGTACAGTCCGAAAATGCAAAAACGAAACTACTGATCGCCTGGAGCTGGAGCTAGAGCTGGACCCGGTGCTGGAGCCGGAGCTGGAGGAGGAGCGCCACCAGATGACTGTCGTCGCAACACCAGGATCGTCTGATACTTCTCCGGTGACAAAAGGTGGACGAGCATATCCTCCCGTGCACCGTCGGATGTAGACGATGCTCCCGACGTACCAGCAAACGGTCACTCCGTAGCCATCTCCTGGAACTGCTGGATCTGCTCGACCAACTGCTGCGTAGCCTCCTGCGTAGCACGGGTCATCTGTCGCAGCGCCTCAGTAGTCTCCTCAAGCCTCTCAAAGCGTGAGATAAGTGCAGAATCATCTGTATGCGGCGCCACCATCCTCTGCAGCATCTCGTCACGCAGAGCTGTGATCTGCGCATCGACACTCTGCTGGTGGCGGAGCGACTCCTCCGTCTGTGCGGGGCCTGGCACACTAGTGGTGGTCGTAGAGGCCTGTGACGCAATGAAGGCACCATAGGAGCCCGTACCATAATACGTACCCCTATGCATGCCACCAATGGCCCTCATCCATAGCTCGTCATCTAACTGAGCTGCGGTGGCCGGGGGCTGTTGGGAAGTGCTAGCACCAGCTCCCTCTGACCGTGTCGGCCCGGCCTCCCTAAGCCTCAAACACTCGGCCTAGAAATAACATCTATATGAATTCTCACGTGGTCGCTAAAAATTAATATTAATGAACTAGCATTAAGTAAAACTTCAAAAACTCGGCCTAGAAATAACATCTATATGAATTCTCTATGTAACTAAAAATTAATATTAATGAACTAGCATTAAGTAAAACTTACGTAGGTGTCCTGGGCCTTGTCGTCTATGAACCGCTCCTCCTTCATGTGCGTGGCGAGGAACAAGGTCACCATATTCGGATCTTCTTTCGATTCAACCTGTTACGAAATTATTATATGATTTGTCAGTTAAGTTGAAAGAAATATTACTATAAAGTATTAATTATGGGTATACGGCAAGATATGTACCATATGAGTGAAGAAATCCATGACGGACCGTGACCCACCACACCACTATGACCCCGTCTGTCGCGCTCTTTTAGACTTCGCGAACTTCTCCTTATAGGTTCCCTCCTCGAATCTTCTCTTCATTGTCGCCCAGTCGGCGGCAGAGATCCAACCCTGAATAGGCTCTTCCCGACGCTGGCGATCCTTTTGGTCGAGGATCGCGTCCCTAATGAGCTTGCTGGCGACGCTGGAGAAAATAGACTCGACAGCAACGACGCGGTGGGGAGGGAAGAAGTAAGTTCGCTGAAAAAATCATAGAAGTACGTAAGTTATAACATAACATACTAAATGTTAAAAGGAAATAAACTTTTACGTACCGAGAAGTGCTCAAACCAGAAGGACTTCTTGTCGGCCGGGATAGCTGGTAAAGTAAACTAGCTGAGCCTGGCTTGCTAGAGCAAACGGCTCATAAGCTTGATATCGACGGCGATAATTTATGTCAACAAGACCATGTTTGTCAACTCTCCAACCTCGACCTTGGATGGATCGAACCAGTCACATCTGAACAAGACGATCTTACAAGGTTCTATAGCATAATTGTATGTTAGTTCCACAATCTCCCGTAAGACGCCAAAGAAGTCATTGTCTGGGTCAACGTCTTTGTAGTTTGAAGATTTTATGCACAAACAGCTATTCTTCGTAGAATCTAAATCCAAGAAGTCGTCTCTTATTCGAGCATTTGTTGACTTGAACCTGAAGCCATTTACGCAGTAACTTGGCCAGGTCTTTACTTGATAAATTGGTCCCTTGGCTAGAGTTTTAATATACTCATTCTCAAGGATTGCCTCCGGACGATCAACCTAAATACCAAATAAACGATGCTAACTTAATTATTCTGTGTAAGTATATAAGTACAGAAAAAGTAAATTGTGAAGATATCCGTACATATGCTCTCAACCAAAAAGGAAAATGAAGTCTCATTTGCTGTTCTACTTCCTCCTCGGTTGCGTACGGATTTTTGGACGTTACCTCATCCTTAAACATGCTGAAAAGCAACGAAGCATAGGTATATTAGTTATATTGAGAAGCAACGAAGCACGCAAAATAATTTTACTTACCCCTCTAGCTTGTCCACTTCTTCTTCGTCGCAGTTGAGCAATACATATAACATTGTAGCGCTAACCTCGTCGTCATTTAGATATCTTTTTTTTATTTCACCAGATGGTTTTCCGTAGGCAGTAAATACTTTCAGCTTTGCCTCAATACCAACTTCATAGCCGTCGTCATTTCTGGGACCTCTTATTCTGTTTGTAGCAATATGAGGCTGAAAATACATGGAAAAGAAGTTTAAAATCTCCTCAAGGACATATGCTTCACAAATAGAACCCTCCACCCGTGCCTTATTTTTCACCTTCCTCTTGAGGTGGTTCAACTGTCGCTCAAACGGGTACATCCAACGATAACCGACAGGTCCAGCAACAAGAGCCTCATGGTAAGATGAATCGGCAAATGCTCCGTTGAGTCGAAGAATGCAGGAGGAAAAACTCTCTCAAGTTTGCAAAGTGTTACCACAATGTCCTTCTCTTGCTTCTCTAAACGATCGACGAGCAACTTACAAGAACAAAGATCTCTGAAGAATATGCTAAGCTCTGTTAATGGATCCCAGACTACCGGCGGTAATAATTCCCGAAATGCAACAGGAATTAACCTCTCCATGAATACGTAAAAATCGTGGCTCTTCATTCCGGTCAGTTTACACTCCTTTATGTCGACACATCTTGTTAGATTGGAGACGTATCCGTCCAAAAATTTCAAGTCCTGGATCCATCTACAAAGTCTCACTTTGTCCTCCTTATCCAGCGAGTAGATTGTCTTAGGCCGCAAAAGCTTTCCTTTCCCGTTGTCTATCATGTGCAATGTAGGGCGTCTACATATTTCGGCTAAGTCCAATCTAGCCTTCTGATTGTCTTTTGTCTTTCCCTTGATGTCCATTACAGTATTAATTATGTTATCAAACACGTTCTTCTCGATATGCATGACGTCAAGGTTATGTCTAATCAGATTTGTGCTCCAATATGGCAGATCCTAGAATATACTCCTTTTGGTCCAGTTATGATCTTCGCCAAATCCCTCGCAACGGCTGCTCATTGTAGGATCTTCAATAGCACTTGTGATTTCTTTTACTTGCTCCCATGTGTCCTCTTTGGACCACATTGGTGGTGGATCGCCCTTCTCCATAGCTCCGGCACGGAAAGCAGTTATGTTCCTATGGTACGGATGATCTTTCGCTAAGAACTGTCGGTGATAATCAAAGAAGCATGGCTTTCCTCTGTGTCTCAAACGAAAAGCCTTAGTACGGTCCATGCAATACGGACATGAAAGCCGACCACGAGTGCTCCATCCAGATAACATTCCATAAGCCGGAAAGTCATTGATTGTCCACATTAGTGCTGCCCGCATCTAAAAATTCTGTTTTTTTGAAGTATCATACGTGTACGCCCCTGTTTCCCATAGCTGCTTCAGCTCATCTATCAACGGCTGGAAGTACACGTCGATGTTCCTCTTCGGGTTGTTCGGACCGGGGATAATAATAGTTAAGAACATGTAAGGTGTCTTCATGCACATCCAAGGCGGTAGGTTGTACGAAGTGAGGATTACCGGCCAGCATGAATATTGGGAGCCTGAAAGACCAAATGGCATGAAACCATCAGAACAGAGCCCCAACCTTACATTACGCGCATCAGAAGCGAAATTAGGATATGCTCGATTGAAGTGCTTCCACGCTTCTCCATCAGATGGGTGATCCAACACTCCTTCGGTCTGTTGTCGCTTGTGCAAACTCATATTTTCGGCAGTCTCTTTCACCATGAACAACCTCTGCAACCGCGGCGTCAACGACAAGTAGTGCATTGAAGCAGTCGGTCTTCTAGACTTGCCTGCAGTAGTTGGCTTGTAGCGATCAGCACCATAGAATTCGTACACTTCTGCATCCTTGTGATCATTGTAGTAAAGCATGCATCCGTTCTGACAGCAATCGATCTTGTCGTATCCCATCCAGAGGTATCTCACCATCCTCTTAGAGCGGTAGAAGTCTTTCGGTAACTTGGCACCCTCCGGCAAGATATCGGTAATCAACTCGAGCACTCTAATGTAGCAATCTTGCGACATGTTAAAGTCAGACTTTATGCTCAAGAGCCGAATGATCACCTCTAACGGTGAATGATCCTTACAGCAAGGGTACAAAGGAGTCCTTGTATTCTCCAGCAACTCTATGAACTTCGCGGTATCGACATTCGGTGCCTCCTCAGCTGCGTCACGATTGTATGGATCGAAACTAGGCCCCGCAGCGTAGAAGACCATATTCACGTACTCATTATTGACACCAGTTCGGCTGTAGACATTCATATAAGGCTCCATATAAGGCTCAACATAAGGCTCCACATAAGGCTCCGCTTGGAATGCTAAAGGTACAAGTTCTCCGTGTGCGGTCCATTGGTAGTAATTCGGAAGGAAACCCCTTGTGTATAAGTGATACGTCACATCCAATTCTGGTTGAAACTTCATGTTCCGACATTTTGCACACGGGCACTTAATGTCCATGCCGTCCATGGATTGAGGAAACGCCTTCACGAATTGGAGAAATTGTTCTACTCTGGCGATGTATTCATCTCGTACACCGTACCTGTCATCTCGAATGTGGTTGTACATCCACGAACGGTCTAGCAAATACATAGATATAGCCATTTCTAGATATCTACAAATATGAATAAACTTCAAAACTAAAACGAATATACTACATACTACATACATGTAGGACCGATTGTAATAACAAGTTGTAAAGCATAATACTCTAGAGGGGGGTGAATAGAGTAGGCAGCAGAAATTTGCTATTTAAAAATGTTAGTAACAAGATCACATAATATATATATCACATATATGTAAATAAAAAGTAGAGAGTAGAGAGTAAACGCAAACACAAGGATGTATACTGGTTTTCCTCTTGTGAGGACTAGTCCAGTCGGAAGAACTCTAGCTTCTAGTTGAATCTACTATGGAAAATCACCACAAGTTTTCATCCGAAGTTCTTGCAACTTCTACAACGCGAGCTTTGATCCGAAGTACTCGACCAACTTCAATTGTGAAGTGTCTATCTTCAATCAAGCCTCTGATTACAATCACTCTAAAACTTCTAGACCGTATCGCACTGGCAAATCAACTAGAGAATTGTAACTGGCTTGGGATTTGAAAATGAATAGCTCAGAACACTTTGGAAGAAGTAGTAGGCGTATAGAGAAGAGAAATAAAAGTGAATTGGTGTATGAGTGAATTGAAATGATCGAAATCCTTCTCTATTTATAGTTTTTCCAAAGGTAGAATTCTGACAGAATTCGGGCAGAACTCTATGAGAAAATCTCGTTGGGATCCGTAACTGCAGGAAGACCAAGTTCAAAAAGCAACGTTCACTAACCGAACTCTGGTCGAACTCTAGCCAAATTCTGGCCGAACTCTGGCCGAGTTCTGTTGGAGTTCTGTCAGGGTTTTTGAAAATTGGCTTTGGGCTTTTTGAAAAGTCAAACAGTTAGGAAGTAGTTTGGACTTTTGTAAGTGGGCTTGTTTTCAAAATAGAAGGATATTTTGAAAATGTTTCTTAGGTAGCCTATTTGCCAGTACGATGCAGTTTACATCGTATTCCTACACTCAATATATATAAAAAAAATACATTGAAGAAATAGGAAAACCAAGAGCCCTTTGATGACGCCTTTCTTCAAATATTTGAGCAGACTTGAAGTCGCCTTTTTCCTTGACGCCATATGTCCAAAGATAAACAGATCTGGAAATCTGAATACCTATCGGGGGCTTCGCCTCCGAACCCCCAGGGGGGCACTGCCCCCTCGACCCCTGTCCGCTGATCGAGCAGCGAAACCCCCGATACGAGGTCCCGGATAGGTCGTTAGGTGGTTCAGAGAAATCTTCTTGTATAATGTCGTCTTTGGCCCATTGTATATGTTCTGGTTTGACAAAGCTTGATCATGCTTAATGCATGTCTAAGAACATGTTAGACGAACAAAACAATATGATACAAGCATAGCAATATTGATATAGAGAACATTTAGGACAATGCTAAGTTTAAGTAGCAACATGATAGTGATTATGAATATTAGTGATGTCATTATGGTAAACTTAATTGATTAGCCATATTCAAAAATATGATATAATTATTGGGCTAACAATACATACATATATACTGTGAGCCCCCAGGGGGCCCACCCCGAGCAGCAGACCCCCCAACCCCACGAGCAGCAAGAAGGTCCTAACCCGACGTACGGCCGTGACTCGGGACCATTCCTATGAGTATCGGGATCAAGGAAAATATACGACGGCATTAACCAACCAACAAAACAATGTCTTACAAATATCGGCACTATCGGTATGTGGTTTCGAATCGGAGTATCAGATTTTTCGGTGTCGGAAAACAAATAATTATTACAAAATTATCAGATTTTTTGGCACTATCGGTGCCCCTGACCCAGCCCCCCCCCCTCCGCACCCCTCCCCCCTCCACACCACCGCTAACCCTAACCCGAACCCTATCTCTAACCCCTCCTCCAACAGCCCCCCTCCCCTCCCCAGCCTCCCTCACCCCCCTGCTCCCCTCGCCCACCAACCACCCCTAACCCTAACCCGAACCCTTACCATAACCCTCCCCTCCCCCCAACCCTCCCCCCTCCCGCCCTCACCCCCCAGCCGCCCTCACCTTCCCCCCTGCCCCTCCTCCCCCCACACCCACCCCTAACCCGAACCCTAACCCCCTTCCCCCCAGCCCCCCTTCCTCACCCCCAGCCGCCTTCACCCCCCCCTGCCCCACCCCCCAGCCACCCCCAACCATTCCTCACCCCCAACCAGCCGCACCCCCTCTGCCCCTCCCCCCGAGCCACCAGCACCCCCCAACCACGAACAACCAAAATAGATAGAGAGAGAGAGGGAGTCACGTACCGAAGGAGAGTCGCCGGAGAGAGTGAGAGTCGCCGGAGAGAGTGGGAGCGCCGAAGATAGTGAGAGTGAGAGCGCCGGAGGGAGAGAGTGAGAGAGTAAAATGGATGGAGTTGAAATGAATTAGGGGGAAAATTTAATTTAATTAGAATTTAGTGACGTTCATACTAATGTCTCTAAATTAGTCGCTATTAGCGACGTCATAGCGACGTTACACGATGACTAGCTCATGTAACTAATATACGTCATTGTCACGTCGCTATTTTCGTCGCTAGTAGAGACTGTTAGCGACGTTTCAATTATATGTCGCTAATGTCCATAATTTAGTGACGTTTTACGAACGTCGCTAAATTTATGTCGCCAATTGAGCAGATTTTAGTAGTGTGATGACCACCCCCTCGCGCACGCCAATGGAGCCGGGCGGTGGCCCACCGCTGGCCGCTCCTCCCCAGGTCCCAGCTCCCCCGCGGTCCCCTGCGTGGCCCCGGCTCCTCTGGACGCCCCTCCTCGGCAGCTCGCAGCAAGCGATCTCTCCCCGTCTGGTCTAGTGACCAGCTAGCCATCGTCGGCCCCGCGCCGATGGGGGTGGCCCCTAAGCTACGGTGGTCTCCCCCAATGCCGGCCCCGGTCCAGGGTGTCGCGTGGCCACTTCGTTGGCCTCCGGGCGCGGCCTCGTCGCCCACGGAGCCCCTCCGGGCCCCGTCCCCTCCGCGCTCGCCCCCCCCTCCGCTCAGTTGGAGCCAAACGCCCCAGGCCACCCCCTGCCATCTCCCTCCCCGGCCGCCTATCATCGCAGTTGGGACTTCCCCCCGGAACAGCCCCTCTTTCTCGGGATCCGTCCTCGAAGTTTCCTACTCATTCCGTTCAAATTTTGAACTTTCCCCTCCCATCCTCGCCGTGTCGGGGGAGTGCTCGCATGCCTCGAGGGACGACTGCTGTTATGTGCCCACCCCGACCACGAACCTTCATGCGCCCCCCTCTCCTCCCAAGAGGGATCATGCACCCTCAGCTCCTCCCTCGGGCGCCCATGCGCCCACCCCGAGCTCGGGCCACATACGCCCGCTGCTACCGTAGGGGACCATGCGCCCACCACCCACACCTCTGGCTCCCAGGCGCACTTTATGAGGATTCCCTCGCTCCCAACCCCTACCTCCGACGCCCATGCACCCTCCCCGAGCCCGAGCCTCTATGCGCCCACAGCACCTGTGGGGGACTATGCACCTACCGTCCCCCTCTCTGGTGCCCATGCGCACTCCCCGAGCAAGGGCCGCTCTGCCTTCCCCGCCGCATACGCCCACTTCTCGGGTGCTCGCTCGGACTCATGCGCCCCCTAGGGCAGTTATGCGCCCTCCCCAGCTCTCCTTCGCGATGCCCCTGTCGGCCATACGCTGTCCTCATCTCTCCCTCTTTCCATAAGCGCCATCTTCCGGAGGCTTTTGGAGCCGCATGCGCTCGCAGCATGAGGTCTCGTGTGCCCTAACCTGGGTGCCACTGCCGCAGGGACATCATCCTACACCATGACTCTGTCTTACGCCGAGGTGCTGTGCCCAGATAGAGGGTCACATCTCCCCCTCCATACTGAGGCCCTCGTACTCCCGGACATCGTAATCCTGGCCCCCTCCGACGGCCATACCATTCGAGTATCCTTCTCCAGTGAAGAGATAACCTCCTTAGCGGCTGGCTTCGCGAAAATGCTCGTCCTGAAATACCCCTCAGGGTGCCCAAAGCTCTCCAAAGCCCAAGAGGTCGTCGCAGGATGGGGACTCTCCTCTACTTACAGAGTCTCCCCGCTGGACCCAAAGCACATGTACCTCCACCTCTCCAACGACTCGGACTACACCAAAGTCTGGGCCAAAGGCACCACCACCATTGACACTCACAGCACCAAAATCGTCAAATGGTCCCCCAGCTTCAATCCTAAAGTTGAATTGTTTATCATCTCGATGTGGATCACCCTCCCCAACCTCCCCCTAGTCTGCTTTGTCCATGCCGCTTTGAAGAGAATCATCGGCTCTTTCGGGTCGCTTGTGGCCATTGCAGAAGAAACACGCAACCTCACCAAAGGGAACTTTGCCAAAATTTGCGTAGAACTCGACCTGGTAACAGATCCCCCCACCCATCTTGAGATCGAGCTTGGGAACCGGATGCTCACCCAAGAGCTGTGTATGATAACAGCATCATTTTCTGCAAACACTGTCAGATTCGAGCACCCCACCAAGCTGTGCTTCAGAGCAAATTCGGAGCTGAAGAAGAAACCCACCAGGAAAGCGCACACCCCGAAGGAGACCCTCTCTACCCCCTCCGATCCGATCCTCCCTCGTCCTAACAAACACTCCCACTTCGAAGACAACGATGACACCTCCAGCCACCGCGCCCTCCCCCGTCAAACAATGCCAACGCTCCCCTCGAGCCTCCGACCATCCTTCTCAACAACCGATTCGACATCCTCACATCGTCCTCCTCTGCCAACAACCTGGAAAGTCCTCCTTCTGGCGCGATCTCTCCTGTAGTGAGCAAGATCCCACCTGTAGTCGCTTTCCAGGCCCATGGAGAGCAAGCCCAGCTTGCCCTGATTCTTCACCCAGCATTCACCAGCATAACAAAATCTCCTCTAATCAATGGCACACCCTCCACGACGGACCAGGACAACCTATGCCTCGCCCAAGCCGACACGCTGCAGCAAGCCCATGAAGCCGGATTCCTTGATCCCAGCAACCCCTCTGCGTACTGGTAGACGTCGATGATGCGGAAGCCACCCAGCCAGAGAAGCAGGGCAACTCAACAAACATGGCAGACGTCGACGACGCGGAAGCCACCCAGCCAGAGGAGCAGGGTAACTCAACAAACAGATTGTCCACTATAATGGCCGGCCCCTCCGACGCGATCTCGATACCCTACAAAGTCTTCCACAACAAAAACAAAAATTAAGACTCACAGCCAACGCCCATGACCATGAGGTCAACCATGAAGTACAACAACCACCCCCCCGGCGTCATCCCAATGCTTAACATCATATCATGGAACGTTAGAGGGCTGGCCAATAAACCCACCTTGACCAGATTACTCATCCTCAAGAAGATCCACCAAATAGATATCTTAGTCATCATCGAACCCAAAATCCCTTACAGAAAACTCAAATCCATCCAGCTGCATCTCGGATACCCGGCCGCAGTCGCCGGATGCAACGACATCTAGATCCTCTTCGCCGCCGGATGCAAATTCGACACTGTTCATAACTCCAAACAGGATCTCTCCTGCTGGGTCGAACGTCCCTCCCTTCAAACCCGAACCCTCCTCTTTGCCGTCCACGGCAGCTGCGACATCCTCGAGCGCAAGCTACTCTGGAACACTCTGACGGACACCCACCTCCTCCTCAACAGCCTCCCGTGGCTTTGCATCGGCGACTTTAACGTGATTTCGAGCAGAAATGAGAAGTCCGGGGGTCGCCCACCACCTCAGCATGCCATGAATGACTTCAACACCTTTATCTTCAACAAACACTTGTCCCCACTCCCCTTCTTCGGGAACCCATTCACCTAGTGCAACATGTAGAAAGGCGCCCGTAGACAATAATCCCATCACGATCGTGTGCTCATCAACAATCGTTGGTCAGACATGGGTCTCATCTTAAATCTTTTCTACCTCAATACTACTGAATCGGACCACTCTCCCCCTCTTGATTGAGATTAGCAGCAATTCTAACATTATCAAGAAACCTTTTCGATTCCTGGAATTTTGGAGCCACCACCCTCAATTCTGCAATGTCGTAGCCTCCGCCGGGGGATCCACTAGCAACCTCGACCCCCTCGCTCGAGTGGCGGACAAACTAAAAGCGACTAGACACGCACTTTCGACCTGGAGCAGAAGCACTTTTGGCAACATTTTCTAGGCTATTAATACGACATAGGACGACGTCACTCGGGCTGAGGCCCAGTACGCGCCTCGACCAGCTCTCTAAAAAATTGTGACACGCTCAACCTCACCAGAGCCCTCCTCAAATCCAGGCTGAAGGTCGTAACCGAATTCTGGAAATAGAAAGCCAAACTTACCTGGGATGCCGAAGGGGATAGAAACTCTAGCTTCTTCCACTCTTGTGTCAAAGGCTGCAGACAACAGCTTATCCTACACCAAATCACCGACGACAGCGGTACCGTTCTCAAAGACCAGAAGAACATCTATGCGGCAGCAACCAATTTCTACACCAAACTGTTCGCTAAAGAGTTCATCGCTAAGGACGAAGACTTCCTGGCCAAGATCCCCAACCTGATTAGCACCCGTGAGAACGATCAACTGTTGACCCCCCCCATTCGCTGACGAAGTCAAAGCCGCAGTGTGGTCCCTCAACACGCACAGAGCTCCCGAGCCCGACGGCTTCTCCGGCATGTTCTTCCGATCCTGCTGGGACGTCATTGAGCACGACCTCCTCTAGGACGCGATCGCCTTTTTCTAAGGTACTAGCTACCCCAACGCCATCTCCTGTACAAACCTCATCCTCATCCCCAAAAAAGACAACCCGGAGATCTTCAAAGACTTTCGACCCATGAGCTTATGTACCTTCATCAATAAAATCATCGCAAAGATCATCGCCACTCGTATGGTAGCTCTTCTTCCCAAGATCATCTCCAAAGAGCAAAGCGACTTTGTCCCGGGTCGGAACATCACCGACAACATCCTTCTAGCGCAGAAAATAATTACCTGCATGAAATTTCCAGCCAGGGGGGAACATCGCCATCAAGCTTGACATAGAGAAAGCCTATGACTGCCTGGACTGGAAGTTCATGATTTGGGTTTCCAGGGCCTTCGGATTCTCCGAAACTTGGATAGACGTCATATTCAGATCCATAAGCAACTCCCGATTTTCTACTGTCATAAACGGGCAAGCTACAGGCTTTTTCAAATCCAGCAGGGGGCAGATAAGGCGACCCCCTATCAGCCACCATCTTTATCATAGCCGCCGACGCGCTCAGCAGAAACCTCAATAACATGGCCAACATCCCTAGATTCAATCACTTCCACACCACCACCGGTTGCCCTTTGATCACCCACCTGGCATACGCAGATGACATCCTCATCTTCTCCTCCGGGGACATCGGGTCGGTCGAGGTGGTCCACCGCACTCTAGAGAAATACACCAGATGCTCGGAAGAGCGATTTAACACCAACAAAAGCGTCATCTATACCCACCATAAAACTGACACTATCCAATCGGAAACCTTATCCAATATGACCTCTTTTGCTACCACATACCTACCATTCTCTTACTTAGGTTGCCCACTGGTGTGTACGGGGAAGCAAACTCTGGCATCTTCATGGACCTGGTGAGCAAAATCAGGAAAAAAGTCAAGGGCTGGCACAACGTGACCCTATCCCCAGGCAGTAAGATGATCCCGATCAAGCACGTCCTATCCTCCATCCCCATCTACACCCTGGCCGTCTGTTCCCCTCCTAAGAAGGTATTATCCTCATTGGAATCCCTCTTCTCCGACTTCTTCTGGGGGCCACTCCGAAGGTAGGGACAAGCACCATTGGGCCAGCTGGGACTCTATGGCCAGACCCATGAATGAGGGCGGGCTGGATTTCAGTAAACTGACGAACATCGTCGACGCCTGCTCCATGAAGTTGTGGTGGAAGCTCCGCACGGATACCTCTCTCTAGACCAGGTTCATGAAGGCCAGATACTTTCAATATCACTATCCCGCGATCGCGGTTGTAAACAACAGATTGTCGACATCCTAGCGTTATATCCTTCATGGGCATCACCTCGCAGAACCCCACATACGCTTACAGCCTGGCAACGGTTGGTCGTCGCTGCGTCATGAACCTTAGCTCGGTAACGCCGTCCTTCTTCCAACCCCTAACGCCCTTCCGAACTGCTTGATCTGCGATCTTTAGAATTCCGATTCTGGCTGGCAGTGGGACAGGGTCAGAGACTGGCTTGGCCCAGAGGCCGAAGGCAGACTTACTACCGCTGGCACCCAACTCTATAACGACCCAGACGTCTGGAAGTAGATTCCCTCGTCCGACGAAACTGTTTCGTTAGCGTCGGCTAAGGCAATAATTAGAGGCATTGGTGTGTCGTCCCTAATTATCGCCCCATTTTGGAAGTCCTGCATCCCTTCTAAATGGTCTATTCTGCTATGGAGAGCCTACCGCAGGAAGCTTCCTACCGATGACTCCCTAACCTCCATCGACTTCAGCCTGGCATCGAAATGCCACTGTTGCATCTATCATCGACCAGAAACTGCCGAGCATGTCTTGCTCTCTGGCGACCTCGCCGCTGGCCTATGGGACAGCCTCTCCTTTCGATGCAGGCACGACCTTCAAGCCGGGGGCTTCAACAATCTCCTCACCAGTTGGGGCTCCTCCCACGGGCATCAGATCATCGCAGCCGCCGGCATCTGGGACCTTTGGAAGAATCGTAACAAATTTAGATATGAAGGTCGCCAATACAACCCCAACCAGATGTTCAGGGAAACCTTACGGCAAATCTCCAAGACCGGAAGGTGTTGCTCGCATTTCGCAGATTTCGTCCGGTCAATTCTGTCCTAGCATGGCGCTCGTCCTTGCGAGCAGTTTTCTGCTCTGGACCTTTTGGTTGTTTGTTTTGGCTCGCGCTTGATGCGCTTACTTGTATAGGCTTCGGCATTTTGCGCCTGATACATCAATAAAGTTCTATTTTCAAATATATATATATATATATATATATATATATATATATATATATATATATATATATAAGATCCCCTATAAATATGATCTTATCTCAATACATATGTGAATATATATGGTTATATATTTATGTGTATCTCATTACATATATATGGTTTGGAAGATTTGGACAAGATTTGTTAGGTAGTTGGTTATGCATTTATGGTACTCTTGCATATAATGAATATATATAATCTTATCTCAGTATATATGAATATATTTCCATATACTGTATATATATATATATATATATATATATATATATATATATATATATATATATATATATTATATATATATATATATATATATATATATATATATATATATATATATATATATATATTTTATATATATATATTTTTATTTATATATATATATATATATATATATATATATATATATATATATATTTTAATATATATATATATATATTAAAATATATAAAAAAAATATTAATATATATATATATATATATATATATATATATATATATATATATATATATATATATATATATATATATATAAATATATATATATATTAAATATATATATATATATATATATATATATATATATATATATATATATTATAATATATGGAAAAAAAATATTATAATATATGGGTATATATATGTACATATCAATGCTTATATGGGATAGGATATTTGATTTAAATATACAAGATGGTATAATTAAATAGGAAGCCTTGTATATATATATATATATATATATATATATATATATATATATATATATATATATATATATATATATATATATATATATATATATATATATATATATATCACGACTCGCAAGCCCATACGCTAAGGAATTGTCCTCCCCGCCTATGCCTCCTGTGTTGTATCCATATCACAAAACAACTATTAACCGCTAAGTCAAACTAAGCATGCAATCTCTATTAGCGGTTATTTCTATCGCATGGCTTGTACGTACTGGTGGCCAGCCAATCACGTACGTCCGTGTTCTATATGCGACACACAACTTCGTGGTACAACGTGTCAAGGCCAATGAATGCAATACACAAGATGGTCCCTTAAATCTAGGTTTAATGTGTAAAAAAATAATACATAGCAGGAAATATAAATGAACAGTAAGTTCCTTATCAAGTTATACCCTAAATTCCAAAAATAATATATATATATATATATATATATATATATATATATATATATATATATATATATATATATATATTTATATATATATATATATTTATATATATATATATATATATTTATATATATATATATATAAAAATATATATATATATATACACACACACAAACTCAAAGTTAACAACTAATCATCAAGGTAAATGTCTACTTTATTTGTGGAGTTAGAATTTATCGCAGTCATATTGGCTAGCATGACAAGGACATAAATCCTGATTTTAGATATATTATCCTAGTTATGGAATTTAGATTCTCTTGCAGCCATACCAGTTGGCGTGGTAAGAATTCTAAATAACATGATTATAGGGTGTATACCTTAGTTACAGACTCTATTATTTATTGCAGCTATGCTTACTGGCATGGCGAAATTCTATCAACATGATTTCAGGAAGACGTGTATGGTTATCAGATTATATCTTAAAATTGGTTCATTCCTTTTGAACAAATGGGCAAGAACAGATTTTATCATTATTTCTTTCTTGCCATTATTTCTTGTAATACCATTTTTCTTATCTTAAATAACTTTATCTTAATTACATCATATCACCTATCTTGTATCAGATTCAGTCAGCTATACTTTAAAACTTTGAATCTCTAAATCTCTTTACCTTGGAAAGGTCAAGGAAGTGACGTAAATCATCTAGCTCGGAAAGGACGTAATTTGTTATCCCATGATAATCTTGGTAGGAATATAATATGATGGACCTTGATATAGAATTTTGGGATAGAGATGTGGTAAAGATTGGGAATGAAATCAAGGGATCAATATTATCAATTTAGGAACAATCAAACTTAGAGAAATATTTTCGGTATGAATAATTCGTAGATGTTTTTTTTTTAAAAACTGATGATGACATTCAAGGTTAACTTAGTTTTGAGGACTTGGATAAATTTTGGTTATTGATTCTAGAGACGTTTCACTTTAAGGCGATGATGTTAAATTTAGGGATTTAGTAATGGAGAAGGAATTTTCACAGTATTCGATGGCAATACGAAATTGAATAAGATATTGCAAGAAAATGGTTAAGAACAGAAAGAACACAAGAATTTTTGAGTTATAGAAAATATAGAGATTTTTGAGGAAATTTTAAATTTAAGGAGAATAATATTTGAGGGTGTACGTTGAAGGAAATATGAAGGTTGATTTTATAATGGAGAATAATTTTTGTAAGGCCTAGTAGTTTTAGATTGAATAACATGTGGAGAGTAATTTGAACAAGTTCAAGGATTTCATAAAACTTGATTTAGAGGTTTGGGATCTAATTTAGGACAAAGTGGAAGAATTTGGATTTAAAGATGATTAAGTAGTTAGTATTGAGTGCTAATAAATAAAAAGGGTATGCTTCATGAGTAATATTTTAGAATTTAGGAATTGAGCCTATGATGATTATGACAAGGTCCAATTTTCATAACGAAAGGGTATAAATTCTTGGTGGTAAAGGTTGATTTTCATATTTGGACTTATGAGATAAAGATATGATGGGCAAATGATGATTAGATAAGCTTGATAGTATCAGAAAGAGATGATTAACTTGACTTCCCTATGAAACCATATCTTTTGTTTTCCCTATCAAAAGGAGGAAATTGACTTATTCCACATCTTTGAATTATCCTTTAAAAGTTTTTATTATCGTTGAATCCTAACTCCCTTGATCACGACCAATCGACTTTGGTCATATTTCCTTATCATATTAATATCCTGGGTCGTACTCAATTGAATTAAATTTAATTGTGACCTAGATCTCCATCCTTGGATGCTCGTGCTCAGACTTCGATGACCTTGTTCCCCATCTTACCCAAATCTTGATTTACCCAGAGATTGATCAACTTAGAAGAATCATCTGTAATATGTCAACGGTATCCTGTCAGGAAAATGAGCAAGTACAAATACCAACAGCAGTTCCATATGAATTGACAAATACTATAAGAGACAGTATAATGAAATACAAGACACAGATATAGGCGACTTGGGAACCATTTGAAAGCCGAGTTACAACCCTTGAACCAAAAAAGGACCGGGGTTGTAACCCTTCTTTCAAACAGAACTTAGTCTCAAATCATGGTACTGTATAAAAGCAGGTAGAGCATGTGAGTAATGGAATCATAGCATGGTGAGAAGTATAGAAAGTAAAGCTGAACTAGAATATAAGATACGACAATAAATGTAAAATGTGATTTGAATTATTAGAGCGATATGTGATCGGCTAGGGAGTCATGGTGGGGTCATCCACTTGGCCCAACAATCTGCGGTAACCTCAACGGAGAGTCATGCCGGCCAACCTGGATAACCTGGCATGGGGTATCTGCTACACCCTACATGAGGTGATGGTGGCGCTAGCAAAATAGTGACAGGGAGGCTTTGATCACATAACCCCTAATAATTCCCCCATCCCCGAATAGTATCATGGATCCGGACATGGCACATCATGACACGGATTCGAAAGTAGGTGATCAGTCCACTCCCAAATCGATATCTATATAAGTACATGAACATGGATATCATATACCAACATACCAAGGAAAATCCGGGAATAACATCTCATAACAGGATCTAACGTATACTAGTTCGTGAACCGTCGTGTCGGAAATCATGTAAGACACTACAACTGAATCGGATATAGTAGATATCAAGACAATGAAAACTATCAGTGAATGTACTCGCCTGCGGTCCTGAGCTGATAAGGTGAACAGACGTTCAGAGTAATCACAGACCTAAAGATGAGATACTATAAGTCAAAACATGGTTTAATAATGAAAGGAAAGCTAATCTAGTCATGATATGCAAGTCTAAGTCAAAAACTAGGTCAAACCAAGTCACACCAAGCTAAACTAGGTCACACTAGGTTATACTGAGCTAAACTGGGTCACACTAGGATAACCAAGGTCAAACAAAGTCACAGAAAGTCAATCTAAGTCAAACTAGGTCAATCTGGGTCAAAGGTTGACTTACAGTTGACTTTTGGTCAAAAAGTCAACTCTGGTCAATACTGAGTCAACCTTGGGTCAACCCTAGGTCAAACAAGTCAAATGTTGACTAACAGTTGATTTTCAGTCAACTCTGGTTTGGTTTTGGTCAATTCTAAGTCAAGTGTTGACTTGAAGTTGACTTTCGGTCAAAAAGTCAACTCTTGGTCAACGGGGGTCAAGACTAGCCTAAACTACCCTCATCTAGTCATTACCTACCAAGACAATCTATTTCTAATTCCATCTTAACAATCAAAACCCTTTCTTAGACTTTACCGCAAAATCCTACTTTTACCCTCTAAGATACTGATTTGTATCTTAGGATATTCACTCATCTATATCCTAACTTATACCTCTAATATAAGATACTAACCAACTCTAACATATAACTTCTAACCATCTATTCTAACTTATAAATCTAACACAACTAACATATGTCATCTCTAACTAACAATAACATAGACTAACACAACTAATTATCTAACTTATACAAGCTATCACTGTCTAACTTCGAATATATCTCTAACCTCTACATAGATTCTAACATAACCACTAACATACTAACATATCCATACATACAACATTTAAATTTCTCTCCACTCCAATACTAACACACACACAAACACATATACCAAATCCACCACCCTTCTCTTCTAACACACCAATACACATCTATATACAAACACACTACCACTCAACCAAAACACAAATCACTCAACAAACTACACTAGCCTCAAGTCAAATAGGATGGCATGGTCCTTCCAACTCTCTCACCTTCACAACCCACACACACTACACTACCATCTATACAACATCAAACACACACTAACACATATCCTCTATCAATCTCACTTCTATCCACTAACCACACACATCCTTATCTCATTCAAACACACACACTATACTAACATATATTACATAACAATAATATATATATATATATATATATACATATATGTACTATATCATAAATATTCTTGACAATCTATGATACCTACATTCACATGATATCTATACTCGGCTCATAGGTTACACAAAATGCCTACATCGCATAGTCACTCTTCTACTTAAAACCAATACTGTACCAATTGGGCTATCACAAAATTCTAGGATTAAATTATGTTATAGCTCTTCGTGTTAGCTTTCCGAAACTTCAAACAGATCGTATTTTCGTGTCCGGAAGCTCCCGGAATCGCAAAAACACTGAAACGCGTTCATCTTTCGTACAGCTGACACTCAAACAATTCTACAGAAAGTTATAGAATGAATTTGGCTTACTAAAATATATATTTGGAAAGCTAACTTCGATACGCTTCTTTTAAAAAAACGGGAGGTTAATTGGAGTTATGGCTAAAAGTTAAGACATTTCTAAGTTGCTCTAGCTACTAAAAACGTTGATAAAAATTATGACAAATTTGGGTTGTTTGGACAGAAAACACATGTAGGCCAAAATACTTGGATAACAACATAGCTATCTAAATAAAACATATTCTAACCATCCTAAATAAGATCAATCCTCTCTAACCATCTAACCACACACACAAATAAATATATATATGCACAAACCACACACACCTATATATATATATATATATATATATATATATATATATATATATATATATATATATATATATATATAAAGAGACACATCAATCTAAATATAAAATGAATATGATACAATATGATACTATAAAGAACACATTAGGAACAACTCTCTAAAAATATAAATATGAGATTAAAACACTAATTAATCATTTCTACAATATATATATGCATACAAGTGTCCAAAATAGGAGTTTTTTTCCACTAGGACACAACCACAACACAAAGGACACTCCTATGACCTCCAAATGGACATGAAATGGACACAAATGGAGATACAACCATAGGGATCATTCCTATGGGTTCAAAATATGCATGTAGGGATGGATTAGAGGAGAGATTATACCTTCCGGGAGAGAGATTCAAAGGAAAATCCTTCCGACACGACACCGACACGTAGAGATTCCAAAAGGACTCGAACGAGCTCCGAATCCTCCCAAACTTGGCTAGCACCCTCTAACCATGGAGTAGAAGAGAAATGAAGAAGATTTGGTGGAAGAAATGGTAGATTTGGAGATGAAATCAATGGAGTTGTTCTCTAGAAATTTGGGGAAGAACAAGAGAGAGAAAATGGATGGATAAAATAAAATGGAAGAGATGGTGACTCACCCCTTATCCCCCCCATAGGTGGCTGCCCAAAAAGGGTGAGGTGTTCCCATTTTGAATGTCCAAAATGCCCTCCACTAATCCTTTTGATTTAAATTAGGAATGGGTTAAAGGTTGAGGTCAATTTAGTCTAGTTTTAAGTCTCTAATTAAACTAAACCTATCCATAAATAATTAGTCTAACTACTAACTAAAATTAATATCATGTGGACTATTAATATCATGTGGGCCATGTCTACCTAGTATGTGGGTTCCACTAGAGTTAAACTACCCCCCGGGTCCCCGTTTCAAGTCGGATTGAGTTGAAATTCGAACCCGACTCAAATAACCCCAAAATAATATCATAAATAATAAAATAAATTTCAACCCCAAAATAATATCATAAATAATAAAATAAATTTTATAAATATTCAAAAATGCAAAATGACAAAAATACCCCTGTTTCTGAAAACTAGGGGTGACAAATCTATCCACCTTAAAAAAATTTGTCCTCGAAATTAAAACCTAGCAATCACCAATGCAAAATATCAAAATAAATCAAAGAGGTCCAATGACCAAAATTCCCTTGGGCCAGAAATAACACTGAAAGTATCCTAATCACATGGTTAGGCTCCAGGTCAAACAGTCCCTAGGGTTCACTAGTAAAACATCAAAATCACAAGTCATGGCTTAAAATTTTAAAATGATTAAAATCTCCAAAATCAAAGCATGAATTAAATGACATTAATTAAATGACTAAAATTATAGCATTTTAAAATTATACTCAAATAGAAACTAGGTGCTACAATTCTATCCACCTTAAAGGAATCATCCTCAAAAATTAAAACAAAGTAACCACAGAAAAAATCATGCAATTCGATAATCGTATGCGTCTGTCCAAAATCATGATACTCAGAATCTCCGTCATGCCAGTGAGCAAGGCTACGATAATCACAGAGTCCTTGACTATGGTACATACCTCTAGAATTATGGTATTTAAAATTTTCGCATTACCGCATGCTTGGCAACGAAAACCTTAAATTCCCACACCCGAGAAATACGACCATAATCCGACTATATGTCCTCACTATGCCTGCTAGCATGACCCTAAAGGATTCTAAAACCTCATAATCAAGACGACCTAGCCCATACGACTTATCTCAGAAGAATATCATATCACAAGAACAAAATTTCATCCAACGATCAAGGAACAGATGGAATTGAATTTTAAGACAGTTTATAAGAAAGCAAATGCGAAAATGAGATCGAAAGATTAGAACCTTCTATCTGCTCTGCTACTGCCTGAAAACAAGTCACTGTCATCCTGAAGACGAATTGAACCCAAGAGATCAATATGGCACAAGATAAGATATTATCAAAGGAGGACAATTGAATTCAAATGCAAGAAGAGTTGTCATGGTAATCAAAAGATCAGAATTTTTCTAAAATGTGATTGAGTAACTCCTTTCATATCCTATATCCTAGTCGCAGGCTCGTAATTAGTACTCTAAGTAGAGCACCATTACGAGATCCCACTAATTGCGACTCTGACCTGCATGGGCCACCACAAAAATGTGTCACGACCCGCACCCTGATTAGGGGTACGAGTACGTGGTTACGTCCAGCCTACGCTACAGTATTGGCAGTAGAACGCTGTCTAGGTCATCTATAAATACTGTAACTAAACAGATAAATGTACCTGTACAGTATATACACTCCGAATGGAGGTGACATAGCAATACAGTCTCAATCACAAATGTAAAACTAAGGTAGATAGTATGGAAAGGAAAATACGAATAATGAGAACAGGAAATAAGTCCAAGATCCACACAAGTCCAGAGCTATACACAAACAACCCAAAGAATTACATAATATATAAAAACTACTACAGTCTAAAAAGTACTAGCTGGCTCGTAGGCCAGGCAAACATAACTAAGCTACACTACTCAGGTTGAGCAAAGTCTAGTGGCTCTACTAACAAACCACAGCCCGGGTCTACTCCATCAGACTCGACCCCATAATAGGTCGGGCAATCTGTCTCAGAATCATCTGTAATATGTCAACGGTATCCTGTCAGGAAAATGAGCAAGTACAAACACCAACAGCAGTTCCATATAAATTGACAAATACTATAAGAGACAGTATAATGAAATACAAGACAAAGATATAGGCGACTTGGGAACCATTTGAAAGCCGAGTTACAACCCTTGAACCAAACAAGGATCGGGGTCGTAACCCTTCTTTCAGATAGAACTTAGTCTCAAACCATGGTACTGTATAAAAGCAGGTAGAGCATATGAGTAATGGAATCATAGCATGGTGAGAAGTACAGAAAGTAAAGCTGAACTGGAATATAAGATACGACAATAAATATAAAATATGATTTGAATTATTAGAGCGATATGTGATCGGCTAGGGAGTCATGGTGGGGTTATCCACTTGGCCCGGCAATCCGCGGTAACCTCAACGGAGAGTCATACCGGCCAACCTGGATAACCAGGCATGGGGTATCTGCTACACCCTACGTGAGGTGAGGGTGGCACTAGCAAAATAGTGACAGGGAGGCTTTGATCACATAACCCCTAATAATTTCCCTATCTCCGAATAGTATCATGGATCCGGACATGGCACATCATGATACGGATTCGAAAGCAGGTGATCAGTCCACTCCCAAATCGATGTCTATATAAGTACATGAACATGGATATCACATACCAACATACCAAGGAAAATCCGGAAATAACGTCTCATGACAGGATCCAACGTATACTAGTCCGTGAACCGTCGTGTCGAAAATCATGTAAGACACTACAACTGAATCGGATATAGCAGATATCAAGACAATGAAAACTATCAATGAATGTACTCGCCTGCGGTCCTGAGCTAATAAGGTGAACAGACGTTCAGAGTAATCACAGACCTAAAGATGAGATACTACAAGTCAAAACATGGTTTAATAATGAAAGGAAAGCTAATCTAGTCATGATATGCAAGTCTAAGTCAAAAACTAGGTCAAACCAAGTCACACCGAGCTAAACTAGGCCACACTAGGTTATACTGAGCCAAACTGGGTCACACTAGGATAACCAAGGTCAAAGAAAGTCACAGAAAGTCAATCCAAGTCAAACTAGGTCAATCTGGGTCAAAGGTTGACTTACAGTTGACTTTTGGTCAAAAAGTCAACTCTGGTCAACTCTGGTCAACACTGAGTCAACCCTAGGTCAACCCTAGGTCAACCCTAGGTCAAACAAGTCAAATGTTGACTAACAGTTAATTTTCAGTCAACTGGTCAACTCTGGTTTGGTTTTGGTCAATTCTAAGTCAAGTGTTGACTTGAAGTTGACTTTCGGTCAAAAAGTCAACTCTTGGTCAACGGGGGTCAAGACTAGCCTAAACTACCCTCATCTAGTCATTACCTACCAAGACAACCTATTTCTAATTCCATCTTAACAATCAAAACCCTTTCTTAGACTTTACCCCAAAATCCTACTTTTACCCTCTAAGATACTGATTTGTATCTTAGGATACTCACTCATCTATATCCTAACTTATACCTCTAATATTGGATACTAACCAACTCTAACATATAACTTCTAACCATCTATTCTAACTTATAAACCTAACACAACTAACATATGTCATTTCTAACTAACAATAACATAGACTAACACAACTAAT